>VWZN01008451.1:186460-227707 GCA_013396955.1 Regulus satrapa
AAAAAAAAAAAAAAAAAAAAAAAAAAAAAAAAAAAAAAAAAAAAAAAAATTCACTGCAAATAATTTATCGTAAATAAATTCACTGTAAATAATGAAGTATTTATTTCTTGTCAATTGTTCCCCAGAAGTAAAAACCAGGAATTGGCTTACAATCTCACCTATAGTGCTAACCTGGAATTAGTTTCAGTGGGGAAGCAGAATTTGGGCTTTCCCATGGTGGAAGCATAAAATAATCCAGTCTTATGCTTTTGTGTGGCACTATGTTGGGCTTCCCTCTCTTGATCTTAGTGCTTCTTGGGACAAATGTATCATAGAATCATAGAACCATAGAGTACCAAGCTGGAAAATACCTCAAGGATCCTCTGGTCCAACATTTCTTGGCAAAAGGATGGTCTAGAAAGATGGGTAGGCTCCCTGTCTAGCTGAGTTTTAAAAGAATTGAGTGTTGGGGAATCCTCCACTTCCTTGAGAAGATTATTCCAATGGCTGAATGTTTTCATTGGGAAATTTTTTCTTCTATGTCCAGTAAAAAATCACCCCAGGAGTGACAGGTACCCGTTCCGTTTTGACTTTTCCCCAGGACTCCGTGTAAAAGAGGAAGTTTCCACCTTTGTCACCACCCTGTATGAGAGCACGGTGGCAAGGTGGCAAGGTTCCCCCTAAGCCTTCTTTCCTCAGGGCTGAACAAACCCAGGTCTCTCAGCCTCTGCTCATACAACAGGCTTGCCTGTCCTTTGATTGTCTTTGTGGCCTTTCTCTGGACTCTCTCTGGGCTCTTTCTGCTGTCTCCACATCTCTTTGTATAGCAGGGACCAAAATGAAACATGTTATTAAAGCTTGATCTGATCATTAGGGCCAGATAAAGATTTCTTTGCCTCTGCTGGTGATGCCATTTTATATTAGGGTTTTACCTCTATCTACCCCTAAACCTCTGTCTGTCTTTCTAATGCATCATCTCTATCTGCCACAGTATCTTTATCCATATTCCTATAAATATATTTTTTCTTTGATTCAGTTTAAAGACTTGCAGATTAAACTCTTAGAAAGTGCATTAAATGGAAAAAAAGAGAAAAACTATTTTTATACACCAAAAAATGAAAGTTCTTTTACTTATTTCTTAAAAAATATTAGACCAGAAGTTTAATTCCACATATTTTATCTGCTGACTTTGCTGCTTCTGAGTACCAATGCTGTCTTATTAACTACTATTATTCAGTTCTCAGGATCAGGTTTCACCCACCACTACACATCTCCAAGCCTTCTTGATTTTCATTTAGTTATATATTTTTTTAATCAGGTCTGAACACGTCTGCCTGGTTTTCCATTTGATATTCTGGTAGTCAAATATCTCCTATGATGAGTGCAGGTGAAGCAAACCCACTTCATTGTCTTCATGAAAAAAAACTGTACTTCAGATATAATATTTGTCAGTAAGAGACTCACATACTTATATATGAAGTTATATATACTTTTAAAGAATATTTCAAGAATTGTAAAACATTTTTAGAACTGCAAACTGCAAAATCTCTGTCTACTCAGCTACCATTAAAAATTGACAACTGATGCTTCAGTTAAAGATTCTGTACTTGGATCTCTGTTGAAGTACTTGAGGCTTAGCAATCCCTTCAAGGAGTCTTTGTTTATGCCAAAAGGATGTTAATTCCTCAGCCCAACATGAATTCAGCTAAATGGAATAATATAAAATTCATCACACAGCATTACCACTCACCATCTATGCAGAGAGTCTGCTTTTCTCTGTGGTTATAGGGCTCCCCAGATCCCCTCACAGAATGTCAGCATTGGGACAGGAGTTAATTTTGAATCTAAACTTTCTGTCCCAGAGTAATACATCCAGAGGATGGTTGGGCAGTGGAGCAGGCGCCCAAGGAAAGTGATCACAGCACCAAGCCTGACAGAGGCCAAGAAATGTTTGGACACTGCTCTTGGGTGCACAGAGTGACTCCTGGGGATGGTCTTGTGCATGGCTGGGATTTGGACTTGATGGTCCTGATGGATCCTTCTCAAATCAGTTTATTCTGTGATTCTGTGATCATGTTTACCTGTATAGTCCTGAAACAAACTACCTTTTACTAGGAAAATAAATTGTTCAGGTTTGATGTGTTTTCTTTTCAAGAAAAGACAATTTCTATGAAAAGTGAGTGCTGATTAGATAAGAAAGTAATTGTTTAAAATGGAAGACAAGAAACACACAAAATATGTTCCATGGTACAGCATAGGACTTTGAAATTCTTTATGATGAACAAAGCTATATAAAGCACAGAGAAAATGAGTTAGTGATCAAACAAGGTTGTTTTCTCCATTTAAAAAGTTTTGAAAAATAAGCAGAACCAAACAGATAAAGGAACTTTCTTGACACAGCTGTGTATAACATTCAGGAGTGCAGGAGTTAACAGTATTTAATAAAAACATAAAAATAAATCAGTTCAAATCTTCTATACAGAAGTTTTCAGAAGTAACAAAAGGGATTGTATCAGGCTTTTTGTGATAAAGAATACTAGATTTGTTCACCTTGGAGAATGATTTGAACCATAAGAATGAGGCTTCAATAGGGCACATTTTGCTCAAAATTAGTCACATGTTAAGTGTGACTGGTTTTCTGAAATAGAGCCCTGTAGGAAAATCAGCTAGAATTACAACCTGTTAGTAATATTAGCCCTGTGGGATATACTATCAGGAAAAGTGGTTTTAATAAATAATATATTTTTGTTCAAGGGACACAGCACTGAAGATACATATTCTGAAAGAGGGTATTATGTATATGAAAATCTTGGAAACCGGGATACTGCTAGAATAATGCAAAACAATTTCATTAACTTTTGATCCAGCTGTCTTTTTCTTCTCTTAACACTGTTTATGCTTTAATACCATCTTATAACCACTGCCATTAGAAAAAGTTGCCTTTTCTAGATATGCCATTGCATGCAGTGTTCAAACATAGTCCTCTCACAAGTTTTCAGTTAAAATATAATAAACAGAAATAGATGTGCCTCTATTTTGTTCAATCTAATGATATATTGTGACTAAATGTGTAAGAAACAAGAAATCAGAAATACTGTATATTATTTTCTCTGTGGGTGATCTAAACATTATTTAGTGGTTATATAATTATGATGTTTTAGGAAAATTCATATTCAAGCTAACAACATCCACCTTAATGGTTAGCCTTGTTAGAGTACTGCGGTATAATAGAATCTACAAAAAAGAGCAGTTTAAAACATGCTAGCAGACTTTTCATTGATAATGTATTCAACTAAGTTTGTTGTTAAAAACCCACAGGTGTAAAGCACATTAAAGTGTAATTGCTCTGACAGTTCAAGGCAATTTTTAGATATTACATATTAAGGCATATTTTTACTATTTACTTTTAAGATATTTATGCACCTGAGAAACCACGTCTAAAACATCATAAAAGAGGAAACAGTAAGAAAGGAGCCATAAACCCAAATGATAAAGATAATAAGAGTTGTGAACACAGTTGGTGAGAATTGTAGTAAGTGTATACATGGACAATGAAGTGATGAATATTTTCACAGACACATTTTCTATCATAGAAAGAAATCAATATGCAGTTACCCACAGACTGTTGAACACTACTGAGCTTTCACTAATCTCCTGGAACATTAATCACTTGCAAACTTTAAATTGTTAAATTTGAAGAGAAATGAAAGAAACAGTCTCTTTCTTACAACTCAATTTATTTACTTTTCTCAGAAATTATTCATCAATGTGCAATTGTTTATCTAGTTGTTAAGAAATCCTCACTCAACCTTAATGACATCTCCATCTCCAATTTGAGTCAAATGAATTAGAAATTCAAAAAATAACTGGACTGTGAAGCTTGCAAGCTACTACCATACAATTACAGAGGAAAACATCCCCATGCTTGTACCCTCAAAAAGAGAAGAAGTAGAGACTTCAGAAAGCCTATTAGGGACTAGATTGTGGTTATTGATTTTACATAGAAAGCAATCAAATTCACTGGTAAATCCCTTTCAGAGATAATTCTGTTTGAATAACAGACAAGTCTAATTGTTAAAACACACTTGTCTACCTTTAGCATGTAGCACAACTACATCAGCTGCTTAATTAATGAAGGCTGGCTTAGAGCAAAGTCCAAGGAATTCAGAGACTTCAGTTTTGGTGTGAATCACAAACTGCACACAGGTTCAGAGAAAAAACACAAGCAGTACCATGATCATTCGCAAACTCGCTTAAAGATTTCAGCCTGTTAGATTGGGATTTACACATTTAAAACACACAGAAGTTCCCAGAGAAACCTGTCTTTTCTGTCTTCCCGTCAGGCACAGAGAGGTTCTCTTGAAAATCTTGTGGTTGGCAATCACGAGTAGCCAATGCATGTGCAGAAATACCCATGCTGGGGGAGGACCTGACATATGGACTTCTTTTGCAATTGATTCTCAGCAGGTGGAACAGTTTAAATGGACATTTTTCTTTCTGAGGACAAGTGAACTGGAATACAATTCTGCCAAAATACATGCATATACCCTGAAGACCCAGGTGAAGAGCAGTAGGAGTAAAACCAGTTCTCCATCTAGCAGCTGGAATTGGGCCTTCTTTGCATAAACTGAAAATGAGAGAAGAAAAAGTTAAGAGGAGGTTTTCTGTTGCTCAGAGGAAGGATGGTCCCACAGAACAGGTTGTCCTTGCCTATTTCCCACGGCTAGTGTCACATAAAAAGCCTACACACTCCAGGCAGCAAGACTGATAATCCCAGCTCTCATCACTTCTTGACATGAGAGACCCACTCTTACTTCTGGCCGGGACTTACCCCAGCCATGACTTACCTCTTTGGGAATGCATGTCTTCTGTGGATCTATTAGTGTGCTACCTCTCCTCATACTTCTGTAGCTGAGAATATCTAAACCCCATGTCCTAAAGCTGGCTGGCTGAATACCAGTTTCTGTAGCCTGACACTTTCTCACAATTCACAACAATATATGTATTGCAAATGTAATTTAAGTCTAAATATTTTCTGCTAGCCCTGCTCTCTAATGTTGCCAGTTAGTTTTCTGTTCAGTGCCCTTTAGTATAGCCATATACCAAGTGCTTCATTGTACGAAGCACTGAAAGGAAAAAAATCTGTCTTGTAATAGCAGCAAGAGAGACATGACCAATATAGGAGAAAATGAAGTATTGTTTCTGGAGCACAGCAATTTTTGAAAACTGTTCTTGGCCTGCTGATTACCAATTGCTTGCTGACTTCAGAATTGCTGCAGTAAACTTGTACATCATTTTGGGAGGCTTCTTCTTTAGAAAAAAACTTCTTGATTTTACTTTGGCATTTATTGCGAATGAGAATCTCACTGACCTGCTCATGACTTGCATCTGTTTATTCATTGGCTCATTACAAAACTGGTTTTGGAGATGCAACTTCATCTTTGTCAGAGGAAAAGGGGACTTGTCTGAATCAATAGTAAACGGTAGTAAAAAGCAAGACAGGAAAATAAGATTTCTTTTGTTTTATTCGAAAAATGTAATGTTCCCTTACTGATAATAAAAATTTAATGAAAAGCAATTAGCAAAAGAAATAATTTTCAATAAAGGAAGTAATGTTCTATTAAGTCATACTTGATAGCTCAAGAGAACTGTGTTTTATATTCAGTATTAAGCTCTATGACAAAGAAATTACCAAAGTTCTGCCAGGCGTAGTATGATTTATTCACCATGAACATGCAACAGTGACTGGTAGTATCTTTTCTGTGACAAGACTAAAATTAAACTCAGGACTTTCAGCAGATAAAAATACCAGAGCACTATCAGCCATGAAGATCTCCACTGGATCTTAATTCTGATGATGATTAACATCCTGTGATGGAAGTCATGCTTTATTTCAAGGTTTCATTTGTAAGTGCTGTACAAATTAATAACAAATAGACCTTTCAATTAGTGGTTTATCAGTTTCTAATGCCTTCTGGGCTGATAGAATGTCTATAATCATGTTTTATAGGATGCTATTGATGTGAATCACTATCCTTGAAATATTACTGTCTGAAATAAGGAAATAATACCTCTTGACCGTGTATTACCATTGAGAATACATCCAATACAAAAACATTTGGGGTGATGAGATAACTCCTGCTATACACTGTGCTCTCCTTCAGCAAAATGCTTTTGCCAAATGGGCAGCACTATTTCCTCAGATCTGTTGCAGGCATCCTCAATGCAGTGGTAATCCCTTCTCATTTCAAAAAGTTCATGAAGGGATGAAATAAAAAATTGGTGTCTGTCTGATGGAAGTGGCTTATGCATGACATTATGATATGAACTCTCTTAGCAACCAAAAATCAGCCTCAAAGCTTTATATGCTTTATCATTCTTCTTAGCAATAAAGATTGAGGAAAGTACTAGGATAGTAAATGTCTTTAATTTGGCTCACCCACTACCAGGAGTTTTTTTAAATGGCGCTTTATGATCAGAGTAATTAAGGAATATTGCCTTCTCTGTTGCTGCTTTCCACCAGTTTGGAGGGAAGATTTTACTTACAAATGGCAGATTTCATCTAGGCTTGTCCACTGAAGTTTTTATACATTAATGGATAAAATAAAATATAACCAGCTATCCTTCTGTGTTTCCAGAATTGTTTTAGGTTATGGAGCAGTAAATCACTTACTGTTTATGTGATTTTAAGTGTCTTTATTTTCCCAAAGATTCTGAGCATAACTGTATCCCACTTCTGAAGTTCTAATTCCTCTCCTGTTTGGGAAATATTTCAAGTGTTATTTGGACTTCCTAATTCTATGTTTAATGTCTCGGAGAAGAAAAGTAGAATGTTAAATGTTAGCTGGCGTAAAAGATAACAGTTATGTATCTTGTGTTACTTTGTTAAGATAGGTTAGGAAAATAGGTACTGGTTGGAAAGGTCAGAAAGGTGGGAAAGAGCCTCTGTCAGAGGCTGGCAGAAGAGCAGTGGCAGTGCTGGGAAGGCAGGAGCGTATCACTGACTGTGGTGACATTTTGGCAGTGGAAGGAATTTTGGCTGGTGATGAAGATGCTCCTGAGAGCTGGGGCGAGGAGGAGCCCGTGGTGTTAACTGCACCAGCCTGTGCCACGGTCACCGTGTGCTCCTGCTCAGCCAGAGGGAGCCAATGACCGCCGTACTGGAGATTCGCAGGGCAGCTGCAGAGAACAAATTTTCCATGTCTGTCAATATTATATAGCAGGCATCTGCTCCTGGTATCTGAGGAAGTGTTAATTACTATCCTGCGTCTTCACTGAAAGCCCGGGCTCTGGAAAAAGGAGCAGGCAGTTCCTGGCTGTGGTGTGAGAAGGAGGCAATAGATTCTGACGGGAGCTTGGTGAGTGCCAGGGAGTGCTGCTGGCCTTGGCAACCTTAAGAAGGATTCTGCTTTTCACCAATAACAGGTGCTTCTATCACTTGGCTTTTATACTGATTAGAAAAATTGGAGCCAAAATTCCCAGGACAACCCACATTTTCTTAGGTCTTCTTGGATATATTGCCTCATTTTAAAATGTCCTGGTGGGTGAGGGAATGCCTTATCTAATGGAATGGGACTTTCAGTAAATAAAATCTAAATTAAATGAGGATCCATGACAGGAAAGGTGAAATGAGAGCTCCTCTAATTGCAAAATAATTTCATTTTGCCACACTAATTGTTGAAGTATGAGCTTCATGTAATTGTACATGACTGGAAACAGCTCCAGCTAGTGCTCACTGTTTGCCCAATTGAATTTTACAGCATTGTGTTTGAATACACCCAGTTACACTCATTAATAAAACTGCAGGTGACAATAGGCACAAAGAACTTCTGAAAGGAAGGTTAGCATTTATCTTTTTCTCTTTCTTTTGGTGCTGTGTCCTGCACATCTGTGCAGAGGAAGGACTGTACAGCATAGCTCTGTACACTTGCATCCTCGAGTACACACAGCCCTCATGTGTGCTGTCCACTGGGAAGGCCTTGCTGTCAAACAATTTTGGTTAAGTTTGTAACAGAAAAGAGAAGAGGACAGAAACTTTTGGAAAAAGAAAAGCTCCAACAAAAAACCAATAGCCTGTAAGACAAACAGAACAAAATAGTAAGCAGAATGACCTGAGAAAATCTCCTCATATTGAATGATTCCTAAATCCTTTCTCTGCACCTCCATCACTTTTTCCACTGATTTGAGAGGTTTGGAATAACTCCTTTCTACTTCTGAAATTTTTTCAAATTAATTTGATGCTAACCTATTTTGACATTATCCTATTTTTCTTCAATATTTATCCATTCTCCCAGGTCATTCATGTCTGGGTCTTGCTTATATCCCAGTCCTCTTAGATAGTTTTAAAGCAATTTTTGGTGTGTTTTATCTTTCTGCCCCCTCTGTCACTGGGCTCATCCCATGGTCTCAAAAGTGTCAGTGGTTTCCTCACAAGTCTTTTGATAGATATGCACGCACACATATACACACAGAGGTTGACAAAAAAAGGAGGAAAAGTCTGTTACTCTTTTAGCCTTGTTCTTGTCTTCTCTTTTCAGAGTTAGGAACTCCTATTCTTCCCCCACCTTTCTTTTTTTTAATATAGTTCTTTCTGATATTTAGCAAGAAAGTTACTTTCTTGACCTTCATTCTTTATCATTGGAGGCTGACTGCATAGCATAAACGGCCCTCAAAAATACAATGTTAAATATTAAAGTGATTAAAATTATTGTACAAGGAGAAAGCCTGGATTGCACATTTCTTTAGCTCTCAGATCAAAGACCCAGTGTATGCCTGATGTTCACTTAATTAGTTACAAATCCAGTGAAAGAAACTAATAGATTCAGATTCTATGAGTTCTTTGACTGGATTTTTTTTTTAATTTCCTAGGATGTGAAATCTTCATATTAAGGATTAATTTTTACAGGTTTCAATCACTAATATGTATTTACACAATTTGCCATCAGTTTGACTTTACTTGAGGAACCTGTAACTGAGGGAAATGTTGTCTTTGAAAAAGAGCTGGAAGTGGTTAAGTTTATAAGAGATTTAATAAAAGCAATCTGAATCATCTTGTCCTTTCAGTGAGGTCTGTGCCTACTGTACTGACCCTGCACCTCTTCAACCACACAGCATTTTAGGTGGTGATTAGAAGCTAAGGCTGGTTCAGAGCCTGTAATCATGATCCTTCAGTATTACAACACAAAACTTAAGGCTAGAAGAGAGAACTTGTGAGGGACAGAGTAAAAGAGTTCTCCAGCTGCTAACCCAAAAAAATAAGCTAATTTTAAACTTGATATTCTAGAAATTATTGTATTTCAGGCCCAGCCTAATAATAACTCTCACTGCACTCTCTGTGCTGGAGACATGGGACACAGAGGTGCTCAGCACTTCTAATTGTGTGCACCTTCCCATCCACAAGGTAATATGTGCTCTCTAATTCTGGTTACCAGTGGGATGGTGTGCACCAAGATGCCTGTGCTAGCATGAACTGTAGGAATTCAGCTATGGTTGGGAGAGCTGGAGAGGTGTGTGAGTCTCCCATCCCAGGTGATAGGACATAGACCAGCACAGCTCCCCAAAAGGCCTTACTGTGTTCACAGGGAGATGTGCTCCAAGGAAGTAGCTCTGCTTCAAGCACAACACCCTCCAAAGAGCATCTTTTACCTCGACAGGGAAGTACAGCCAGTGCTGTGCTGCACTGTCTGATCCCTGACCTGAATTCCTCCCACTTGGCCTTGTTGAACTTCAGTAGGTTTGCACATACCCACCTCTCCAGGCAGCCAAGGTCCCTCTGGCTGGCATCCCTGCCTTCCAGCATGCCAACCAAACCACACAGAGTGGTGTCATTGGCACTGAGGGTGCCCTTGGTCCCACTCTCCATGTCACTGACAAAAAGGTTAAGAGTTGCTGGCCCTAGTACTGACCTCTTGGGAACACCACTTGTCATGGGTTTCTATTTGGACATCAAACTGAGGTCACAACTCTTTGATTGTGACTGTCCATCCATTCTTCATCCACTGAGTGTTTCACCCAGTGCTCCATCAGATGTATGTCCCTCAAGTTTAGAGACGAGGATGATGTGTGGGACAGTGTCAAATACTTTGCACAAGTCCAGGTAGATGATGACAGTTGCTCTTCCCTCATCCACCACTGCTGTCATACAGGGTCACAAACTTTTTCAGGCAGGATTTTTCTTAGTGAAGCCATGTTTGCTGTCATCAATCACCTCTTTATTTTCGTGTGCCTCAAGCTTCCAGGAGAATCTGCTCCATGACCTTGCCAGGCCCTGAGGTGAGTTATGATTTCATACTTGACATGAAAACAAGGAAGTATGGTTTAATTCCTACTTATGTCCCTGTGTGATAAAATAAAGACATCAATGCTGTAGGTGATAAGAATTAAAAAAAAGCAAACTGAAAACTTTTGACTGCTAATGTTCTCATGAGCGCAGAACTTCCCTGACAGCATTTAAAATAGATCAAGAATGTAAACTTAGCCTCACCAATTTAATTGTGTGCTTGCAGAGTACTTCTTATATATGCTTGCAGAATACCAAATGTATGTATAAATAAATACATATTACTGTAAAAATTCATATCAGCCTTTTTTGTTTTTTAAAAAATCTTGGTGTTCACATTATCTATAAATTGAAAAAAGTTATTAAGCAAAAAAAGGCCATGCTTAAAGTCTGTGTTACTTCTTTGATATCTGTAGTCCCAGGATAGGCTTGCTCAGAATTTCCTTTAACAGCTCATTTATGTGAAGTCTATGACAGTAAATTGAAAAGAGGAGGACCAGAGTCTTTCATCATGCCTGAGTAAAGCAATATTTTACTGAGCTTGTTTTGTGCCATCTACAGTTGACAAAACACTAAGATTGCTTTGTAACATTTGATATAAATAAATTGAGAGCCTAAAAAATATCTTACACCAAAGAATCCTCCCAGAAATGTGAGTTTCTATAAAAGTTAAGTGCAGAACAAGAGTATTAGTTAGGTTTCTGTTCCAGAATGACAAAAACAGGGGCCAACAAAATTGTAGATGACTTCAAGGACCAGATCTCCATGGCTCTCACGTGGAGTACTCAGTTCTCAGTGGAAGGAGTGGCAAGCACAGAAAGAGTCAGGGAAGAGCTCTGCTGTTAAGCAGAGAGCAGCACTGCATTTAGCAGTCACTGTTTCTGTTTGTTCCACTCTGTTTTGCCAGATGTTTGCACAGTAAGTTTCCTAAACAAACCTTCACTTTTAGGACCAGGGATCACTTTCCTCAAAGAAAACAGACACTGAGAATCTTGAGGCCTACTGAGTTAAGAATCCAGTACTTACAAAATGGGCCAAGACCTTAGAGGTCAGATTTCAAGTATGGTGGCAGGGTAAGTTGGGGAACGTATTTGTGCTACTGCGGTATAAAAGCAGAGTAAAAAAGGTTAACATTCTGACTGTGTTGTCTCACACTGCTTTCAACTGGCTGAAAATGAAAGGAGTAATCTGAATATATTTGACCACCCGAGGAAGCAGATTTTTCCTTCACTTTGGTTCTTGGTGTGCCCTCCTTTGGACCTAGCTGATAGTAGCTTTGGAGAGCACTTCTCAGGTCCCAGCTGACTCATCCACTGTTTGGCTGAGGCTGATCAGCCTTTTCTGCCATTGTTTTTTTATTTCTTTTTGTGTTAGTTTCGTCTCTAAATGTTCAAAGAACATGGCCCATTACACTTGATTACTAAGAACATCTTGCTTTCTCCTTTCAGAAGAAAGCAATGAAAGTTTTACCTTACAAAGCAAGAGCAGGAAATAAAAGGCTGTTAAAAATTAGAAAAAAATAAGACAGGAAAAATTGACTCAGTAATATAAGTACTACATAAAATAGCAAGAACACTGCAATGTCATTTGAAGTTATGATTTAGACAAATATGAAGCATTTGCATTTTCAGCCTCAAACATGTAACTTCTTAATCACATTTTTTTTATGTGATTACAGCTGCAAAGACCCCCCCCAGAGGCTCTTTTAAAAAAGGGCTTGTTTTTTGGTTTCTTTTTCTTGGTATAATTTTTTTCAGCTAACTACAAATGGATTTGGGGGAAATATTAAAGATGAGAATTTGTGTTTGGCTTTGATTACTAAAATTCTTATTTTGATGCTTTTCAGGGGTGTGTTAGATAAGAATGGAAAGTTTCCTGATGAAATGTATTTTCTGTCAGGTTTTTTACTTGGAAGAAATTTATCCAAATTTTTAGTCAATTTTATCAAGAGGAGAGTTGTTTATGATTTAATGTTCAGCAGTGGAATCTGTCTATGTAAATATTATACATTATCATTTTCTCTGTATGTTCCTAACTGTGCTTTCTGTTATGAGTTTCTTTGCATCTCATTCCTCCTCATAAAGTACTAAATTGGTACCAATATGTTTTTTTCTCAAGTCAGATGGTTAAGTCCTTCAGCAATTAAATAAGATTTCAGTAATTTCAGCATGTGGACTCTGCTGAGTGGAGGGCTGATAAATGAAATAAGTGGAGTAGACATAGGGTATGTGTGACTGACTGCTGGCTAGAAAACAAGGGACAGCATTTGAATTCTACCCAGCTACCCAAATCCGACCACATCTTGGCTGCAAAGTCTGCATCTACACCATTATTTTAACTTGGATCTGGAGTGTGCTTTTGAAAAAAAATCTGATTAAGTCTGTTTAGTGTGCTTTTGCTCACACATTTAAGGTTCAGAGAAATGGTTCCTTTCAGACAAAACAGGCCAGATGGTGCACTTGTGTGCTCCTTCTACTAACATACATCCAGTCTGTGGGCATTGGTTACAGATAGTCTGAAGCAGAAGTCCCAGAACAAGTGTAGTGTGAATGTTGGATCCTCAGCATTGTGTCTCTTAATGTGGTTGTTTCTTGAATCCTACAATTGAAGATTCAGCCAAAGGCAATACTCAGTGTTCAACAACTTGTGGAAATCAGAATGAGAGAAATCCTCAATTATATGCATATATATGCATATATAAATAAAAATACTTTTTATTATGAAAGTAAGCTTAAATTTTAAATCTGGAATTTGGTTAATGGGCATGATTTTGCCACAGAAGTGAAGTGAAGCCAGATGAATGAGAGGGAGTCAAAGTTGTTGAGCTCAAAGACTGGTGCTGAAGAAATTGAGGAATATAATGCAGAAAAATGATAATTTGAGTTCTTACTAATTAATAGTCTGTGATTGTGAATGCTGTTCAAAACTTGTACAAAATCACTACACTGTACAAGCACAATTGCACCTTTCTGAGAAAATTTTATTCTGCATGACTATGTTCTGACCTTCTACAGGTGAATTTCCTCCAGTATTAACTCTTAGAAATCTTGCTCCAAAGGCTAATTCTAGCTCCACAACACTTTCCAGCTTTACATCTCATGTTCAAAGGAGTTATAATTCAAGTTCCTATTTAAACAAATCCTTTCAGTAGCCCTTCATCTACTGAAATAGGTTCTTCCTGCAGAGAACAGACATAGTGGACAGTGCTGTGATACTTGTGCCCAGAGTAAAGTTTGGACAGCTTCACATGGTTTATCCATTAAAGCATCCAAGGTGTTTTCTGGGCTATCCTGCTGCAACCAATGACAGAAGGCCCAGCACTGGGATTGCTGATGAGTTGAACTGCAAAAAAGTATGTGTCAGCATTTTATTCAGGATGAAGCAAATGTGCTAAAAGCTTGCACTAATAAACAGGAAACATATGTTTGCCTTAAGCAAACACAATTTTTGCTCATGCAAAAGTCATGAGTATGTGCAAGGAGTCTCTGAGGTTTTTGAACAGTTTTTAATATGAGATGAAGCAGCTAGGTAATAGACTTTGGCAATGCTGAGAAGAGGAAATGAGAAGAGAGTACATAATCTTTAGAACTATCACTCTTCAAGTATCTTAAAAGAGAAGAAATGGGAATTGGTTATAATGTTGTCTTATGTGTTAGCATAGGTATGATTGCAAGCAATATTATTAGCATACAAATTGATATTGTGCAAAAGCAGTCTTTTGTTTGAAGGTAATGGTCACGACACTGCAAAGAAAAAGAGAAGCTTATGTTCTAATGTAGCAGAGGAAGCAAATAAGCAATTTACACTGTAAAAACTTGCTATTCCAGAAATGTGACAGGAAAAATGATCAATTTGTGAGCAATCTTTATGCTGATTTTGGAAATTTTGGAATAGAATTGCTTTGTTCATCAGTCCAACACAGTTTTCTGTTAAAATACTGATTCCTCTTGAAGGGTCAGATTTTGACATACTAGCAGAAATGAGAGTATAAGAGGATCAGGATCTAAATGCTGTGATTAAGATTTTAAAAATGGTATTATTTTCAATGACAAAGCACTAAGATGTATATCCATGGCATAAGGAACCTCTGCCAGTCCTCTTTTCACCGATGCATAGCCAGAAAAACACCCTCACCCAAAACCAACATGCAGTGTTACTCATCCAAAATGCATAACCTTAAGAAAAAGTCCTATTTCAGCAGTTGAGAACTCTGAGTGTATCTTTGAAGCACTGCGTTAATTTTTATTAACCCACTAGGGGAGGAGCTGTAGAACTTTTCAAAGGCTTGATCATTGGGCATGAGTCTAAATATCTTGCTGAACACAACCTAAATGAGTAACTAGGCGGTGCTTCTTGATCAAAGCCCTTTTGGTGTGAGATGAATGTTTCCACAGTGAAGCAAAGTGTGGCACTGTGCCTCTTTACAGTGCAAAGAGAGTGCTGCTTTGGGGTGTTTATGAAAATCAGCAGTGCAAGCTCTATTCAGCATCCAGTTAGAGGTAAAAACACAAACTCTGTGTGAAGATTATCTGGGTAATTAAATTACTAAGTAAGCATTATGTCAGGTGGGGGAAGGTTATTATTATTAATGATTATATTAAATTTTGACAGCAGAAGGCAGACAGGTGTCTTTATTCCCCTCCAGATGATTATCTGTATAAATCAAATTTCCCTCTGCAACCTTATTGCAGTTTCAGAACAAGCATATTATTAACAATACTGTGTTGTTCTATATTGAGAAGATAGACTTCAGCAGGCTGAACAGGACTGAGCAGAGCTGTACAAATAATATGGACTGTTAACCAAAAATTTTCTATTGCCTATTTGCCTCTGGAATGCGAACTTCCAGTGTTCATTTTCAGTGTATATTCTGGTGGGTAAACCTTCCTGAAAATTTAAGTTTAGGAATCTAAAACTACTATGAAGCTAAGAACAGCCACCTTCTCCTCGTCATCACCCACCCTGGCGGACCCTGCTGGTCTCTCTTTAAAAACAGTAGTAAATTGTGCTCCCCAGGACAACCAGGATGTCCATGAAGCAAAGCTTGCAGCTGTGTAGGGTACAGATCCCAGGGGAAAGAGAGTGCCCCATTACCAACATCTGAGACAGAACAGACTCTTCTAGTCTGACAAGCACCACATCTCCAGAGCCTCTGCTCCTGCAGAACACCTGACCTTGTAGCTGGGAAGATCGTGGTGAATGGGGAAATATTGCAGGGGACAGAGACAGGAGGAGGTTTCTTGCAGGACACAGGAGTGTTCAGAGAAAGGTGCCCGCTTGCCCCCGGGCTGTGATGGAGCTTCAGAGAGAGACAACAGAGCTTCTGTGACACAGCCATTTCTCAGTCCCCATCCTGGCTGCAGGGAGCTGCTCTGGGAAGTCTCCTTTCTGACTGAGCACTGGCACTGCTGAGTTGTCTCAGGTGCAGATGCCAGCAGGTACACCCTCACTGATGTGTGAAGCTTGGGCTCTGGCATGTTCTCTGATGGGCATTTAATGCTGGTACAAAAGACACACTTTTTATTGTTTTTTTGTTTGTTTGTGAGAACATTACAGACATCAACTTTTCTCTCGTTAAACAGAGAAAACCAAACCCCAAAACATTTTAATGACATAGGTTAATCTGCTTTTGTGTTATTAGCATGATATATTAATAGAGGGATATGGACTAATTTCCTCCATGTTTAGTTAGTTTGGGTATGCAGCTTTGCACATATACAAAAGATGAATCTGAAAAAAAAAAGCTTACTATTTTAGTTTTAATTTATACTCAAAAACAAGAGGTATGGTTTCTCTGCAATAGTTACATTTCAGCTATTTGAAGCCAGCTGAGCGCCAGCTGTGTGCCCACAGCCTCTCAAGGGTGTGATTATTTAATGATAAAACTAATTTTCCTCAATGCTCATGATTACCATTGCAAAAATTATTTTAACATAAACTGAAGTGGTGAATTTTTGAGCTGTCAGATGGCAGGGTTGGTTACTCAGAATATTGAGCAGACTTTTCAGTGGAACTGTGAAAAGTTATAAAATAACACTACCTGTCAAAATCTAGGCTGAAGTCTAGAGTCCAATTTATCTTGGAGTGGCAAATAGCCTGCCCAACTGAAAAATAAAAATTTCTACTGTACCACTAACACAATAGTTTTTAGTTGCATTTTCTTTAAAGACAACAGCTATTCCAGGTCAAATGGGCTTTACAACCACTATATTTGGCACTCTCTGATGCCAAGACACTGCCTTGGGGAAAACCTTCTCTTCACTGATGTTCAGAATGAGCATTCAGAATGACATGGTCGTTTGGATCATGGAATCATGGAATCGTTTGTGTCGGAAGAGATCTGTAAGCTCATGGAGTCCAGCCATGGATGAAGGTGAAGGCTGAGGGATGAGGTGGACCCTGAAGAGGACCTTAGAAAATGGGATGAAACTTTGAGGCAAATAAAAAAGCCGTTGTGATGATTCTTATGAGATATAAGGCACCCTCATTTTAAGGAAAGCATTTGCATAAATCATGAACTTTATATTTTCCCTTCTTTTCCACTGGATGCATTCCCACCATTGAAAGGGCTACCAAGGACCATCCTATCTTAAGTATTTGGAAAGGCAAAGGAATTATTGACATCTAATTTCTTATTCTTCTCTCATCAAACAAGATGTTATATACTAAAAAAGGAGAGAAAAAAAAAGCTTTTTCACTTCATGAGAGAAATTGTTTTTAAGGTAGAACCAAAAAATACTTTTAGGCAGGACCTTTCTAAAAATGAAAAACTATATAAACCTTTCATTTTCAGTTACATCTAGAACTTGTAGATCTTGATACATTTTTGTTTTTTACTTTTATCTAAATTTGAAGAATTATGCTTAATTTCTCCTTTATTTTTCATTTCTCATTTGACACCTGATACAGTTGCAAAATTTTAAAAGAGAAAATCTAGTTTAAAATGTATTTTGGTTTACAAATAAAATATATTTCTCTTATTAAAGCAAAACATTTATTTTGAAGCATTTACATTTTTCATATTAAAATACAATTCTTTTCGGTGCCTCTCTAAAAGTTTAATATTTGGATAAGATTATTAGTATCTAGAAAAAAACCCCAAATCCTCTAATTTATGTGTTCATTAGCAGAACCCACCACAGACCAATGGTTCCAATTGATGAAGACAACATAAACCCAGAAAAACCAACATTAGTCATAAGCATGGGTTTTCTCTAGAGGATTTCAACCACCCTCTGTTTGGGAGACCTTGCCAGACGGCAACTGATAGCAATGCAAATTTTTAATGACAAAGTGGTATCAGCATTTGCTGCCTGATAGTTGCCCAAAAAATGCAGGATTAAAATTTCTATATTTTTAGCTATACTGCACTGAAATAAGCAGTCATCTTCAGATTAAAACCCAGGGATAGAGTATGGGGTATAAAGACTACATCTCAGGGTTATTATTACCATGAGTTATTATGTAAATGATTCCCCTTGCTCACAAATACACACACACTTTTTTTCATCTTGATTTAAAACATAATTGCAGTCCTTGACAGATTGCCATTGAATTTTTTCTCATAAAATGAATTAAAATATTGAAAGTAGAAAAGGATAGAATAGAACATTATGTCCTATTATACTAATCAAATGTACTAAAACTAACCCCTCCACCCCAAAACCACCTCCTTCTGCCATTCATTGCATCAAGATGGGTTATGAATGAACAAATCCACTTGGCACTTTACAAAATGAGGTCATGATAAGTGCGTGAAAAAAAATGAAATCAAAGCCCATTATAGCTGGCAGGATTCTGTCTTTGTAGCAATGCATTGAAATCAGGGCAGCAAGATCATCAAAGTGCTTACAAATCCTTAGAAGAGCAAATTATAATTTTGTCTTTCCTGACTGTCCTTTCTAGCTGTTGTGCAAATTTGTTAAAAATATTTCACCTTTTCCCACAGGATGTTGCAGAGCCAATAGCAAGAGCTGACTGGAAAAAGAGACCTATCATATGTCAGGAGGGTAGGGCCAAAGAAAGCAGTGGAAGGGCATGCACTGCACGTCCATTCAGAGGCAGGAAATCCCTCTGTGCCCGATGGTCAAGGGCCAGGGCAGCAGAGGGAGGCAAAATGGAACAGTATCCACCCCTGACTTGGAACACCCATGATTAGGACCTCTGTAAGGCTTGCTTCCCCTCCACAGCCTTTCTTATGGGATCCCTTCTGCAGTTATATTTAACTCAGGCTGTAATAAAAGGATGCTAGCAAAGGTCCTTTACTAGTGAGAAATAACCAGGGAGTGGGAATATAACTCACCATCTTCAGAGGGGCCATTTTAATGTACTATAGCAATTTAATTACTGTGACAGTTAGTCAATGCAATAGAGCCCTTGTGTAAATGAGGAGGAGCTCTTTTTCCTTTATAATCAACATTGAAGTATTTATCTTCATTTAGGCATGAATGAACTTGAGCAACCTCAAGCTCTTTCTGCACTGAGTCTTTTGGAAGGTGAGTTCCAATCCAGTTCTGAGTACTTGGTGTAGTTGACATATGAAACCAACAAATCTAAATAAATTAACAATTTACTTTTGATTTGAATTGGTTGGAAAAGATTTCCCTACACCCGTCTGAGTATGCCTCACATTTATATTGTTTGTGCTATACACTACACATTAATATTTGCTAAATATTTTTAGGCAGTGGCTTCCTGTAGCAATTCCCCTCCTGAACTCTTATGCTTTAAACAGTTCCAGATTTCTGAAATGTCTCCCAGGAACTGATCTCTATTTCCTTTCAATTTCCTTTACACACCAGTGGAAGGACATATTTAGCACACTGATCATTGCATCATACAGTATTTGCTCAGGTCAATGGTTTCTTGTGGTATCATGTCCTGGAGTTGCTCCTCTGTGCTCAGTATGGTTTAGTGCTCTGTCAACTTTCAAACTATTAGAAAATGCACTTCAGATGTGATAACTAATTTTGCATAAAGAAAAGACATGATCTAATGTACGAACCTGGAAAGATCTTGTGAAGAATAATTTCAGTCGTTTGCATATACTAAAGTGTAAAGAAAGATGTTCTTCAGTCACTTAATGTGCATACACACTTTCAAGACTGGTTTCTAAAAATGACTACGCAACACATTATGTCCTCTTAACTTTGTAGTCTGAGTAATTCAGGTATAATTCTATTTCAGGTAGCAATGAAAGGAAAAGTTAATAGAGGTAAAGAGAACAGAGGTAACACTTTCCTCATAGTGATGCATTTTTGTCTGTGGCAAGAAGAGAAGTGCTGGCATGGTTTTAACCTATTAAAATGTAACTTTGTATTTGGAATTTGCCAAGAGAATTTTAATTATAGCAAATATTGATTTTTTTCACAATAATGATTTGAGAAACTGGCAATTTTTTGTCACTTCTTGTCATCTAAAATGATAAAATGGGATTCAGTTGCCTTAACACAGACCATTTTTACTAATTTAGACCTTCAAGGGGTGTCCCTACCTGCCTTCACCAAAAGGATACAAGTTCCTCCTGGGTTCCAGGTTATATCTGCCAACATTCATGAATGCCTCATACATCTTGAGTGATCCAGAATGGAACTGGGTGTTAGCACTGAAGCAGCTGAAACCCATTTTAGCTGCCTTTAAAATTCTAATTTGAAGTCACTTTTACATATTTGCAAAAGCTATTGATTTTTCCCCAGTGGTTCAATATGGGCAATCAGTTTATTGTTTTATAACTTGAAACTGCTACTTGTGCCTTGTAACTGACCTCTTATATTAATATTTTCCCTGCTTAATAATTTGACATTAAGAATTATTAAATTCACTATAACCTGGAGGTGACATGTAATTTTTTGGCTGTTGGTTAAAGTAAGAATTATCCAACTAGGACTGAAAAACTATACAAGGCGTCATTGGTGGTTTGTTATAAATTCTGAGTTTGTCAACTATGTAAATTGTTCTACTGATTAGTTTCTAATAACCTATTTTAAAAATACATAATTTTAAAAAAGCATAACAAATAAACATGATGTAGACTAATATACAGGTTCTGCTGCTTGGGAATCATGACATTACTGCATGAACTAGAAATACACAGCTCTGTGCTGACTGCAGAATTAGTAACTAATAAAAAAATAAAAGTTTGCAGTTGACATGGTTTTTAGCTAGCTTAAGCTAAATACTGACTTTTTGCAAGTTTTTGCATTAATGAAATTAAAGTGACTCATCTGTATGGGAAACAAACTTGAGAAGAATTGCGAACACAGTAAAATGAAAATTCTCTTTTGAGAATTTTGTGCTCAGACAGTATGGAGAAGGGTAGCAGCATAAAATCTTAAAACAAATTTGAACAAATGTTCAAATATTCCCCCAGCACACATTTACAATATTTGCAGCTAGTCATCCATTTCTACTGAATGCTGTGTTCTGGAAGCCAAGCAAAAAAAAACAATAGTAGAGAGGCTAATTAATCATAAATTAGTCTCATACTAGAGGATTTTTATTAGCCCTAAAAGACTACAGTAACAGCTCTGCCCTATGTATGCAATAAGAGTATAAAATGTTTATGGATTTACTGGGTTTTTTTTTTTTTACTGATTCGTTGTTTTATACTATAGAGAAGACAGAGTGTGGCCTCAGAGGCCCCTTACATACATTGACCAAAACCATAAGCTTCTGAAGAGGTGCAATTTTGGTAGACAACACCATGTTAATTTTGGTTCTTGTAAAGTGAATACCATGCATATACCCTGTATTTTATTAAAATACTAGTGAAACACAAAAATAGTTAATGATGAGCATAAGGGGATTATTTTTTCATTTCCATGTAATGGTCTTGGACAGTGCTGTGCCAGACTATGACATGCAGATTGAACTGCACAGAAACACAGTCTTGGTACTTAGTGTACTACTAATGTCTAATTATGAAATAATTTGGTTTTTAGAAGAAGTTATAAATGCACATGTGTAGACTTACTAAAAATTCTGTACTGACTTGCAGTTTTTCTGTCCTTGAAGAATTGGTGTGTATGAGCACCTGAAGTATCTGAACATTTGAAATCTTTATTATGCTATTTAGGTTACTTAGGAGAGCAAAATAAACATGCAGATCATCTCTCTCTGTGAGAGCAATTTATATGATGATAAGCAGGATGCAGAAGAAAACCAACTTGGATTTTTGCTTGTTTGAGAATTGTTTCAAGGAAGTTTCTGTTCAGAAATATGTAGTAAGTAAATGCTACACTACCTGAATCAGAATAATTTAATCCTGGTCCATATTTTGATTATTAGGAGGGTTCAGTTTGCACTGTTTTAGGCAGTGCTGTGTTTTTTCCAATGCACATTTACTGTTATTTCTTCTCTTCTGGGTGTGAAAGTCAGTGCTAAACTATTAGGTTTGTGGAATGAGCCTACAAAGGATGAAAAACAGAATAAGTCAGGAAAATTGAGGAAAAAAGTGCCTGAGTTCCATGTTTTAGATGCTCTTTATTTCTGATTTCTCTGTTGATTTGTTTTTGATTTAAGCATTTTTTGATTTTAAATTTTCCAAACAATTTAAGAAGGAAAGTCTATGACACAGTGTTAATGGAAGGGTATTTCTGGGTAGGCTAAGTTAATTTACATGGAAAAATATTTCCATTTGTAATGCAAATTAAAAAAATGTAGCTGAAAAAATATACTCCTGTTAAAAACTAATTATAAATGAGCTTCAGTGGAAAATTTATATGCTCATTTCAGAAGAATCTCTGACTTTTGCCTTGGAGTTCTGAATCATGATTAGAATAAAAGGTATTCCTGCAGTGGGGCCAAATACATTCTAAGGGTTGAAAGCCCCAGGTTTCCATAGTGTGGTACCCTTAAGCATCAACTCATAGTTTCTAATTAGGAATGACTAATGTTCCTCTATGTGTGGCAAAAATATAGCCAATTATTTATCCCTCCTGGAATCATAAAGCATATGAGTAGAAGCCACCACTAAAGTTACACATACATACACACATACATACATATATACATACATACATACATACATACATACATACATATATATATATATATATATATATGTATATAATATAATATCAATGTTCTAGTTCTTTGCTATGATTGAGTATATATAATGCTTTTTTTTAACATATGACCCCCTACCCCCAAATTCTAATTTAGGATTCATTATAGCATAGCCTGTGGTTTAGCCTATGCAAAATGATTGCCTGCTGAGTAAAAGAAGGAGAGTTATGAAGAAATAACTGGAAAACAAAATAAACTTAGTAAACTCTCCATAGCTTATCATGCATAGCTTGGATCATAATAAATTTAACCAAAGGCTGGAGCAGAGCTGCCCCAGCTCCTGCGCTGTATGAGTCCATTAAAGTCTGTTACACTGACTTCGGGTATCTGGGCTGAGTGTCCAAGAATATGACTATGGAAGTGGTCTTAACTCTCTCAAACCTTATCTGAGCTTCTGAAAGCAGAAAAAAAAAAGTATTTCAGATTATGTAAGATAATTTAAATTATGTTTTACATAATTGACCCTGGACACGTCTGTCTTTTGTTTTCCTGTATGACCTTGTTGATGATCCCTTAGATGCTTTTTTGCTTTCCAGTGCCATGATGAAAATGGTAATGCATGACAGACTAGGTATGAAAGAGTCTCTCTCTCTCTCTGGAGACTATGATGTTTTACAGTCACTGGAATAATAAAACCCATTCCTGACCATCAGCTTTTAAAGGTGGAACAACTGATTATATAATTTTAACATAATGATTTCTATAAGGCTCAAAAGGTTATGGAAAGTAATGAAAGCACAGAAGGAAGAAAGCAGATTGAGAACTTCCTCTAGTTGGGCAGGAATTAGGACTGGGAATCTTTTTAGAAATGACTGACTCATAAGAATTAAGCATAAGAAATAGATATTATATAATATGTCTGCATAATGTACTGCTTTGCCTGAAATAATACTCCTCACAGAAGGTGTCATATTTATTGCCATCTTTAATGGGAAATATTGGAAAGTTTTGTAAAGCTTATTTGTCCTGAATATTAGACCTAAGTTCTCTGTTGCAGTCTATTGGATTTCTTTTATTCAATCCCAAGGATGTTTCTTTTCCCCCCCCATGATTTGCTCCTATTGGGGGATGCTAGTGCTTAGCCTCCTAGGTGTCTTCCTTATATTAGCACCACAAAATATTACATAGTTTGATTTTAAATGAGATCATATCAATTTCGGACATGGTGTAGTGGGAGTGCACTTTCTCTGGCTGCCACTTAAAATGTTCCTGAACATTTAAGTGTGCCTTAATTTCTTCACCCATAAAATAAAGATAAAAAAACCCAGCCTTTGTCTTCATTTTTTAAACCAAAAATCTCAAAAAATCTGTTGTGGAAGAATGAGATGTACATATTTAAAGTTCATTACTCTACCCAGCATGTACATGTGATGCTTGATACCTCCCTCCACTCCCCTCCCCTTCTCCCTGTATTCCATGCTTGGATTTGGTCTGTGCCCTCCTATTTCCCTCTCTTTCTTTGTTCCTGTATACATCTGACCCATCATCTGTTTTTCTTAGGGTCTGAGCTATTGCACTTTTCCCATAATTAATCTCTATCTATATTACCTGAAAACATGCTTAGTTGCAACAAAATCCTTGTTTCTTTGCTTCTAGTGTTTGCAGAATTTGTTGGAATAGAATCCTCAGCAGAGCTAATTAATGTAGTCTATAATGGTGTATTTATATGTATAAGTGGTCTGAACAATATTAATTAAGTGGTTGACACTGTGCACTACAATGGGACTGGTCAAAGTTCATGAAGTTAAACCTTTGCAGGATTTTGGAGCATCTGAGGCTATTGATTTAAACCAGCACACATTCATTTGGGAGGTAGCAAAACTCTCTTGAGCTGGATGTTCTTTAATTCTTTTTCCACGTTCTTGACTCTCTGAACAGTAAAGGCTGGAGCCTCTTCAGGAGAGTAGGACATTCTTTCTTCTCTTATTTTCTCACTAAGAATACTGTCTGTAAATGTGCCAAGTCTGATAACTCAGACACTAGTATTGGTAATAAAACAGTTAAGGAATAAACTAGAGGAAAGAAAAGGAGCAATAGATGGTAATACAAGATGATCTCTAATAAGTTGGCTACTATAAGATGCGCCTAAGCTCTATGCCTTTTCTAGCCTTGATGGTCTTTAAATGTCTCGGTGTCAGCTCTGAAGTCAAATGTCCTAGAGAGGCATCAGACTCTGGAGACAGTGTGAGTTTGCTGCTGCACAGTCACCCAGGACAGCTCACTGTCTGCTGACAGCTTGTTTCACATGTATTTATAAATGAGCCCTCGAAGGCCTGATGTTTGGAAATCCAGTTGAAAATTAACATTTCATCCAAAACCCTAAACCAGATGGTACTTGGCCAGTACTGCTGTTTGGAGTATTTTAGTGTGTAAATAGCTGGCCAGTTTCTTTTGCTGAGAGTCCTCTTCTGATTGAATAAGCTATAATCCTCTTTTTAATGTTTGGACAAATCATTCACCAAAGTCATGGCAGGAGGCTGTGATTAAATGTGTAGTTCTACACAACTACTAGAATTCCTAAAATACCTGGCTGAAGCTAGAGTCTGATACACACCAGGAGCTGTGGGAAACAAAAATGTATTTTCTAGTCTCAGTGACAGGAACTAAATTGGAGCTCCAAAGCCAAACACCTTTGCTGGAAATAGTCTGATACCTGCTGATGCCAGTAATTGCAGTTACTCTGCTAAAATAAGCCAAAATGATCATTGTCACTGGCAATCTGCTCTGAGATAGCAGCTATAGCAAGCAAAGGGCTTGATACCAAGGCAGCATGTGCTGATATCACAAGATGACATGCACAATTTCTCTGGAGGCTTCAAGCAGATATCAGACACCTGGCAAGCCTTCCCCATGTTACATCTGCAGGAAGCCATTTCCTTTTTATTTCTGTGGTGGACTACTTCTTTATGGGTTTGGGTCATACTCTACATTATTTGGCTGTACAACAGTTTGTATACCAGAATTTTTTTCTCTAAACTATGGTTCTTTGCCAGATCTTTCACTTTAATTGTACACATTTTGTTTTAGTACAGAAAAACAGAGGGTTGAGGTGCTTTGAGCTGGCAATGTTAATAAAAATCTGGAAGAGTCTTTTACCTCATTAAAGAGGTCTTTGGAGACACGTTATTCTTATCTTCAGTTTAACAGTCCAGACTTTGAATAGTATGTGCACTTAAAAATAAACACCTTTCGAATAATACAGAGGATGATGAGATTTTTGGAGACAATGAATGCATTCTAGTTCCATAATAATTTCAGTTTGCTCAAAGAACAAAGGCTAATATAGGTAATACTTGGATTTTTCCAGCGGCATGTCTCATACTGCAGCATGCCAGGAGGAAAAGAAAAGCCCAAGCACAATGCACCAGATGTGCACAGCTGCGTGTACAGAGAATATATCTTCAAAACAGGCTGTAGCAGTATATGTTTCTTCTTCCCTTACGATGTGCTTGAGAAGAGTGCCTTCTAGGCAGAGCTATGAGAAGGATGAATATCTATTACCCACAGCCTGAAGTGCTTGTGTGGCTGTGTTCACCCTCTGTGAGCTCCTCAGTTGCACCCATGCTCAGTCCTGGAGGTGATGATGCTCCCTGCAAGGCATTCTGCTGGCTGCTTCCTCTGGAGGATATCCCTTTCATAGGACTATTCATGGGACTTCTAAACAATTTAATTTACTTAACTGCAAATAACCTATTGAATAGATAGTCCTGATCAGTTTTAATGTTGTTTGTGAGAGGAGGGAGAGGATACTTTACAAACACTGTTGGTATGAGGGTTCACTTGTCATTGAGGTACTACAGCTGTTGTCACAGCCATTAGGAACTGCAACCATGCTCTGGTGGCAGTCAGTAAGATCAGAATAAGACCAGAATAAATACTTGTTGCCTTATCCTCTGATTTATTGCTTACGAGCATGATTGCATTTCATAAAAAATTTATTCTAGAGATTTTGGTCTGGCTAGACATTATTTGTGTTAGTTTTTTTATAAAACAGTGCACAGTGAAGAGTTTATTCTGGGAGAAATTTCTTAAACATTGGTAGTATGCAAGTGGCACCTTTTTACTGGCTGGGTTTCATTATTCAAGACAGTAATGTGTCAGTACATTGTGTTGGTGTATTTTAAAATAAAAAAGAGAAGTTTTTTACATGACTTTTTAAATGTTTAATATGGAATTTGAGTAGTGGTTCATATGGTGTTAACTACTCTGAAATATATACTGTTACTCACTATGCATTTGTCCTCACTGATATTAAAAGCTGTGAATATATAAAACAGTCAAGATGAATCCTACTTATTGCTCACTTTCACACGTGCAAATCCATAGAGCTCAAGGATTTGAGCTGCTGACAGCTGATAAAAATAGCTCTCAGCTAAGACTGTGTGTGCTTACCTGCCTGCAAAACTTCTGGAAAACTCCATGCTGAATCTTATGATTTCACAAAGATACTTTTCAATAATGAAACAGAAGATGAAATGCTGGAAAAGAATCAGCTCTTGCTGACACAGGGCAGAGATGCATGCATAAAAATGGTAAAAAGCCCTAGTATTAGGTCTCCAAGCTGAGTAAAGTTCTAAGAAATTTACCTAGCAGTGGGAATCCTGGATGTTTATAAATACAGTGGTAACATTTTTAAGACTGTAGTGAAATGTTAACTTCATGTAGAAAGAAGCTATTTTGTGCCCTGATTCTATTCACCTCTCTGCCCTCGTTTGTGGTTCAGTTCACGGGGAGCCAACAACCTGTGATACATCTGCAGGCAAAAATTTTCTTCATGTAGTCCCTACCCAGCCACAACTTCGCTGCAGTTTTATTGGATAACATTCAGTTATGCATTCATTTTGACAGATGCACTTCAAAGTTCTGTTCAAATTTCAGCAACAAAAAACTTCCTCATCTGAGTTACCGCTCATTATTAGTGGCTTTTTATGTTATCTCAGGGTTTGCTAGACAAAGAAACTGCAAACACTACACTGAGAACTGTGCAGCACAGTGAGCACAGGATCAATCAGTGTATAATCATATGCAGAATAAAGCTTGGTAGTTATGGCTATAGTGTTGCTTATGAGTCAAAACACATCAAAGTAATTTTGCAATAAAGTGGTCTCAGCCTTCAAAAGCACTTTTATATATGATTAGGATAATTTACATCAGAGGATTATATTCCCTCTTTGGGAAAGATTTGTAGACAGAGCTAGAGGCAGTGGAGCGACTGTGCCAGAGGATGTTTAGATGAGCTGGCCTGAGTGCCAGTTCTTGTTTGTCCCTAGTAAAAGCCTGCACTTTTTGGATTACAACTTTATCCAAGTGTCTGGGCAGAGGGGTGGATAAGCTGTGTGTGTGGTGCCTTGCTTGTAACCCTCTTCCACTGACACTGTTGTATAACCATGTTAGGCCATGCTGACATCAAACACTTTTGATGGAATTAAATTTCTAAAGATGGTAGATTTAATTCTGGACATATAAATGAGATTTTTATGCATAGAGGGCATATGAAATGCATAAAAATGCATTTCAATCACTAACAATCTCTGAGAATATGGTTTAGAAACCTCATGTGTGCCAGCCAGAGGAAAAGTGAATTTTGTATTACTTTTCATAGAAAACATGATAAGATGGAAATGGAAATCCGAATTGGCCAGCCAGCTTCCAGAGACATTGCATTTTCTTGCCCTTTGGGAAATGTGTGGGAGAGAAGCATTTTCATGGATCTTACAGCGTGGCACTTGGCACTTGTAATAACGATGAAGTGGTTAAAGGTACACCAGCCTTTAATTGAGCGACTGTTTCAACTGGCTCTGCTTCTGTATTTGAAGAATTCAGTGGTATCAGGGGAATGCTGGCTGCCTTAAGCCCAGAGAAACTTCTTCTTGGGTTCTCTGTGCTAGAAGGCTTAAACTAGCAAGGAGTGCTAGTGCTTTGCCCTCTTGAGCTTCTTAAGGTTTCACGGCTGCAGAGGCAAAGTGACTTACACTCTCCTACAGCCTTTAAACATTTGTATGCATATAAAATTTGAAGTGTTGAAGTGCTAAATTGGCTGAGCTCTAAGCCAGTTTACCTCTACATGCATAACAGTTTAAGCAGTTGAGCACAGTCAGAGTTTCTTGTTGAGGACAAAGTGCCTGCAAAACTTCTGTGGCTGAAAGATTTCCAGAGCTTTGCTTCAGGTCTTGCTGACCATAACCTGTAGCCTGACATAAATGCACTGTGCCTTCACCAGGAGAGATAAAAAAATCTGCTGGTTTGAAGGCTATTGCAAATGTAATTTTTTCAGAATTTACTTTACTAGATATCTGCTATCTATATATCAATGTGGGTATCTAAATAACTTTGTGAGTCAGGGGACAGGACTCCTCACAATTTGCTCTTGAAAAGTATGGCAATATTTAGCTTGCTGTGACTTGAGAAAGATGTGTTTTAAACAACCGGAGCTATGGAATAAATGCTTTCTCCCAGTTACCTCAGTATTTACTCACTCATTAATTCATAGGGCAACTTGGTAGCCAGAAGTGCAGAAGGAGGACGATGGGCTTCCTGAGCAGCAGAATGAATACTGAAGAAGAGATTTGAAAGCAAAGAATGATATTACTAAACTTATTACCACCACTTTCAGGATCAACAAGAGTAAATGGGCAGCTAAAGCCCAGCTAATCACTCTTTTCTTTAATATGTAAAAAAGAGTCACTCTGATGACACCGCAGTGCAGCAGCTATAGATAGATTAGTCCAAGTGAGGGGCTTTTCTTGTTTGTTCATTTTTAAATTTTTAAAAAAATTTTATACAGAAAGAAGTTAAATAATGAAATGTTAGGTTTGTACAGGTAATTTTATGACAATATTCACAAAAATGCTCAGATTTTTCCATATGAAAAGCCATCAAGAGATCCAGAAAGAACTACAAAAGCAAAAAGGGTGACAAGTATGTTTTTTTCCAAGCAAGAAATGGGTAGTCTACAGCTGCATTTTAAGGTGTATTCTGCTGAATTATGAAACAAGATGAAGCTTATTCAGCTTTCAGACGTAAAACTGCATTGTCTGGTTCACTCTATTATTTGCTGCTATTCTTTTAGTTTTGATGTTCATAATCATACATGAACTAATTTTTAGGACTAAAATATATACTGTTGAATTCCCTTTGGCCTCACAGGCTTGGTCCTTGAGATCACAAACTCAACCAGACTGCCACCAATCCTGGCTCCTTTGATGAGTTCATCCATTATTATTGGATAGTTCAACATGCATGATGAATCAGAAGTTCATCAAAGCAGTTCAGAATCCAGGTTAAGTTTCTGCAATAGTTGATTAATACTTCTAAAAAAATAAGCCCAGAAACTATCTCCAGTGTCCTTCAGAGATCTAAAAATAAACAGGAATTGTGTCCTTCTAAAAGTGTTATAAATCAACATTTCCATTCACTGCTAAAATATTCAGCTCCTCAAGAGAGGTGAATTTCAAAGGAAAAGCAGGAGGCCTGTGATGCTGCTGTGGAGCTCCAGGTGAAGCACTACCAGATTTTGAGACCACATGCAAGTCATACATCGTCACACTCACCCATTGTCCAACACCTTGGTCACAGAACTTTAGGTAAATTTTAATTATAATAAATACAATAATAAATTCATAGCAATATTTTGCACCACTTCCTTTTAAACACGGGTGCTATTAGCTTATCAAAATGCCAGTAAAATAAATGATGCAGAATGAGAGAAAGTTTTAACACAGCTCAACTTCTTAAGTGTGGTTAATATATTCTTCAGATAAAAATGGTGCAAATAAGCAAATGGCCTTTTAATTAAGAAATGCACTTGCTCTTTTAATCTGGCTAATTTAATTCTAGCTAATATTGAGAGAAGACATGGCTGATGTCTTTATTATGAGTTTATGGTTAATAAATGAGGAATCCTTCCAAATTTATTAGCAAAATAATGGATACTGTTGGAAAAAGGGAGAGACAAATGCCAGCACCTCAGAAAAAATATTCATGAGAATTATGATTCTGCAAGGTTCTATTTTTACTGAATGATTCTTTTGCCCCTACTGAAAAATTTAAGAATTGCTTCAATTTTTAATGCAATAGTTATAGAAGATGATATCTTATTTATTTTATTTCCCTATTTAGTTACATAAAATGTTCAAGATTATGATATTTCAATATTATTACATATTATTTGATTTCTGTGAAACATGGACAGTTCCTAAATAACACCTACTGAACTAGTAACCTGAATTTTTTTACTTCTGAGTGTGAGTGAAAAATAAAGCAGAACCTCAAATATTTAAGAGTTTTAGACTATATTCTGTATCACAATATTTTTTAAGCAATAAATAATGCTAGATACATTTTTTCCTTGCACTGAAATGTGATATTTTTAAAATAAAAATTATAAATATATCCCAAGGAAAGGCTATAACTCCTTTGGGTTAGTATATGGCCAAAAGATAATCAAATGAGTAGATGTTTTAACAAAGAATAGGACAGATTTCTCCTAATTAAAAAAACAGATAGCGGACATATCAGATTCTTAACAAATCAGATAGTCTCAAACGCCACATCTCCTTGTCACACAAATGCCAACAAAGCAGCAAATGGAGAAAGCCCTTGACCTGTGTAATTCCTATAATGTGACAAACAGAGTAGGGACTCCAGAATCCCTGATGAGATGGGCTTTCCAAAAGTGATGCCAAAGTACTCTTCCACCCTGCCCCTTAATGCAGTTAATAAGATACTGAAACTCTGCTGCAATCCAAGTAACTAATTGTTCACCCTTTTCTATGCCAGACTATTTTGACAGTCAATTCCTAGAAAGGAGACAAAAATCTAACCTTCACTAGCAGAAGGAAATCTAACATGAACTAAAATTTCTTAATACCCCTGTGACAGTTTAAGAACTGCTCTTTAGATGATTTATCTTTAAATGAGGTATAAAACTGTCTTCATTTAGATAAAACTTGGTTATTATTTCTACTTGCCAGATGGGATCCCCCAATATCTCCTGTCTTTGTATAGAAGATATTAACAATGTATGATGGAGCAAAGCAGGACTTGCTGCTATCTTGATGGGATGAATTTATTTTTCTAGCTTATTTAGGCTACAGTCTCAAACACATTGGCCATCCCCAGAGATGTGGTCCTTGTTAAAAAAGAGCGAAAGCATGAATCTATATATAAAATGATAAGTTTTTCTTTTCCCTCCAGCAAAATATTAATAATTAAGAACAGTTGGTACTTAATATACTCTTAATTATAGCGTTTCCAAAAGTTTGAAAGAGTTAACACTTGTTTCTCAACAAATTATAAACCTCAACCCTTTTAGTTATTGGGAAGACAAAACTTAATTATTAGGGTATTTTCCAGATAATTCTATGTTCCAATCTAATTTAGAGAGGATAGGGATTCTTATGACCTTACAATTAAAGTAAATAATGAAAAAAGCAGGTGTGGTTTAAATGAAATTGTTTCTGGAAAAAAAAAAAGTATTGTGTTTTATCAAATTCATAAACTATTTTGAATATTCTGATTTCTAGACAGAGCTGATTTCAGTCAAGAGCTTGTGTTCAAAGAAGAAATAAAAATGGGTCAGAAAGAGATCAATTTTGGATAAGCAAAATGAATGTGGATTTTGGGCCAAAGAAGTTGAAATAAAAAGTAGATAGAGATTGCACACAATTGGAGGCAGCAGTTAATACTAAAACTCTACCAAAAAAGAAAGGGTAAATTAAGGGCAGAATTTATGGAGTTGCTCCAGAACTTCATTGTTCTGAACAGTGGCATGAAAACAAAGCATCTCCTACAGATGTACATCCTTTATCTTCTCTCTACACACTGTAGATCCCTCGTCCCTACCCTCAAATGTGAATGCTTCTGCCTTCTTGCAATTCAGGCAGTTCCCCTGTGCTGTCTCTTGCCTCTGCAGCCTCCTCTGCTCTCTAATCACCTTTTGGAAAGGCCCCGAGGATGTCGGTGCTTCCAGGGTGTAACTGCTGCTCAGCTGTATATATTTGCTGCCTAGTGTGTATTTGCTAAGCTGCCACCAGGGAAAAGAAAATAGATAACTGTTGAATTTGGGTGGCAAAATTTGTGTTAGGTGAGGCACCAATTTGTACTGCTCTCTCTATTCAACTGTCTGTGCTCATGACAGTATTTCCCTTGAGACTGTGCTCCTCTGGCGGATTTGTTGGAATTGGTTAATGACTTCAGCAGCTAAAGGGGAGAGATACTGAGAGGCTTACAGAGAAAAGGGCAGGCACATGGCATTTTCACTTCCTTGAGAAGCTTAGTGAAAATATAAACTATTTTAAAGAAATTTTGATATTCAGCATATGATTTACTGATTTTTCATATCTTGAGGATAGCAATAGGGTAAAGCCTTACGTATTCAGGAAACAGAGCCAGAAGTAATTTTTTTCTTCTTTCATCTGAACCATGAGAAAAGAAAATTTTAGTGTGTGAGTTCCCAGCTGGGCAGAGAAAAACCTGCACACCAGGGTAAAGTCCCTTAGAACAGACAAAGGTACATAAGAGTACATAAGAACTACACTGCACCAGTCAGGCTGAGGACTCTGGAGAAAGAGAAGAGAGGGAGAGGAGGAAGCATTTGCACAAAGCCAAGTACAGACCACTGTAATGCATGTAGCACTCTCATCTTACCAAATGGTCTTGTAATAAAAACATCAAGTACAGTACAGCAGTGGTTACAATCCCCCAGGTCCTGATTTCACATACTCAATAGAGTTAATTTTCTTAGTAGTTAGTGCAGTGCTGTGTTTTGAATTCAGTACAAGAATAATATTAATAACACATTTAAATTTTAGTTGTTGCAGAGCAGTGTTTACACTTAATTAGGGACTTTTCAATGTGCCATACTCTGCCCATGACCAGGTGCACAGGAAGCCAGGAGGGAACATGACCAGGGCTGGTGACCCAAACTATCCAAAAGGATACCATAGCAGGTCACTCTCAGTATTTCAGCTGGAATTGTCTGGGAGAGGCCATTTGTGACCTGGGGATGGGCTGAGCACAGGTGAGTGTATGGAGAGCAATTGTATTGTGCCTCCCTTGTTTTTCTTGGGTTTTATTCCTCTCTCTTTCTCCTTTTGATTGCAATTAATATCACTATATACATTATGCTTAAATTTTAATTTGTCTGAGTTATTAAACTGCTCTTATCTCAACCCACAAGTTTAATTTTTCTTTTTGTTTCCTGTTTTCCACCTCATCCTATTGTGGCAAGGGGAAGGCAAGTAAGCAAGTGGCTGTGTGGTACTTAGCTGCCTTCTGGGTTTAAACAACAACCATTTTCCTGTTACTTTCAATTCCATAAAGTCTCTGATATTTGACCAGGAAAATTTGTCTCCAAGCCATCACACCCTTTGCTAGCTTCCTACCAGAATACTGCTGGCTAAAGAGGGAATGCCACCAAGACTCAGGCAGATGCCTAAACTCATGAGGTACTTCATGTAACCTTAGAGCATGGGAAGAAGCCTTAATCCTTTTTCCAGTCTCTCCCAACAGACTGGAGCATACCATGTTTAGTGCCCTTTCCCCAAGGGAGCTCTCCCATCCAAGAGAAAAAGCATAATGTCCCTGAACAAAGGAATTAAAAAATTGCTGTGTGTCAGCTGGCAATTTTTGTGGCAGAATTATTTACCATAGAGTATAGTATCTTCTCATTTTAAGAGCAGGGAGATTGGTGAAAACATTTTTTGAGATGTGTGTGTGTGTGCCCACGTCAGGGCTGACATTTCCCATTCATTCTGCTTCAGTATATGCTGTTTGGATTATCAGGTATGAATATCATCCTCTATGAAAATGCTAACATTGTTCTTTCTGGGATTGTGCATGAAGTTTGAAGGCCTTGATACTTTTATCTGACTTTCCAAAATGTTACCCTTTTATCTGCAATTATAAAATACTTCGAGAAACAATCCTTGGTGCGCTTGAGTTACAAGAAAGATTCAGCTCTGCTTTAATCCAAACCGTTGCGCAATTGCCAGTGGCAGCATTTGAAAGTCACATAGTTTGACTTTCGAAGACTGATCATAGATTTACTGTAGTTGTCTAGACAGTTGTCTGTTTTGTACTCCAGTTTCCAAAACAGGTATCTAAATGGTGCTTTCTTTTTGCCTCTGACTAGCAAGGGAGAATAGTAGAGACTAGATCAATAACTTAAAGACTCAAATGACTTAATGACTGCTTGCAAAAATGAAAATAACAAGTCATATGACAAGACTGGTGGAATATTGCTTCCCAGACCTTAAATCCAGTGTATTTCATTTGCTATACTAATATTTCTAGCCCATTTTAGCAGCTGTCCTCTCCCTGGTACTCTGTTTCTCTCTGGTAACTGAGAATTCAACATATCAATTTTCCTGTTATAACAGGAGAAGTGGTAAGTTATTGGTTGGATCATTCTCCACCATTTTCCCCATGGAAGCTTCTCTCCCTAAAAAAACTAATTATTACTGATCTTGGTCATCTTAGACTGTACAAAATTAAAGGATTCCAGTCAGGAAGAATGAATTTTAAAAAGCAGACTCTTTTTGTGAAGCATCAAATAATCAATATACCATGTTGTAAAACATGGTGCACAAAAGTCATTCTGCAAGCCATAACTTTCTGCTGCTTATATGGTTTTTTTTTATGGCTTATGACAAAAAAATTATTTGAACTTTCATTTCCAGCCATCCAGTGTGTGATTAGACACTTATCTGTAAGTCTCTGTAACTACCTCAGTTTTTGTTGCATAGATTTTATACTCTTTTATGGAGTTTATGTGGAATGGTACTCTGGGTGAGTTTTCTTGTAGTGCAGAAATATCTGGTAGGAGTCATACAGTATTGAATATCTCTTTTTCAGGGTTCTTCAGGCTGTCATCCAGGATATGGAAATCCATTGACTGAGTGATCTGATAAATACAGCCTTGATTTTATATGCTTTCATATTCTTCTACCAGCCACGTGTCATCTCAGGTAGCATGCTGGAGTTAGAGTATGAGGACTTTTATAAACTGAGTCCTGGATCCTAGTTACTTATAATTTTTTCCCCTATCTATTCTTCTCAATTAAATATCATTCTAGAGTTTAAAATTATACTTTGAATAGTTGATTTTAAGATAAAGAATACAGGAAAAATATGATTAAAATATCAGCTAGGAAGGCTTAAGGATCCATAATACTCAATAACAACTGTATTATTTTAGTTCATTTGAGTGTACTATTTTGAAAAAGAAATTAAAAATATATAAACTGAAAAGCAACTGTAAATGAGACAGAACAATACTAGTCCTTGTTTTTTTCACAAAGATTAATACTCCAGAGTTTGAAATATGATACAAAATAAAAAGGGTCTTGTAGTCAGTGGGATAGGGCTGTGTGGAGGAGTGAGAATTTATGGCAGTTTGTATTGTGGTAAGTGATAGAGCACAACAGTGAAAAACGGGTCCCAGTTGAGCCCAGCTAGGCTCTATCATTCACATCTCATCCTGCAGTGCTGTGTTAGGGATGCCCAGGCTGGCTCTTGGTAACTGGTGTGTGCTCTCAGTGCAGAGCTGCTGCCCTGGGCCCCATTGCCAGCATTGCCAGATTGGTGCAGCTTTCCAGCTTGCTGAGAAACAGAAGTTTTACCTCACCACAGAGACATCTACAGCCTCGGCATTGAGAGAAATGTCCATGTTTCTCTACATTGAGGAAAACACACTGGAAAATCAGTGTTTATCCAGAACTGGGCTTGCTACTGGTATGATTGCCTGGGAGTCGGGTTCTCAGACAGGTTTCATCTTGCTCAAGTCTCATCTCAGGAACAAGCATATTCTGAGTCATGTCTCTGGCAGGACGTGAGACCACTTAACTGGAGCTCAAACTGGGACACTTTGGCACTCTGGTGTGATGCTTTGGCTCTGAAACCTGGTAAAGGCTGGGATAGGGTGGAGCCATCCCTGGTCCAAAAATTATCTTTCTTGGAAGGAAACCTCTGACACAGTTAAACAATGAAATACAGATACTGCAGTAGGAATGTGCTTCTGGGTCCAACTGTGACGTTGGACATGCCAAGCACACAATGAAATACACTGCTACACCAGCTTCTATCCTTGCCTCAAGATGGTCATACTGCAGAGAGAAAGCAGCCCAAGATTTCTGATTGTTAGCTAGATTCACACAAAAGATAGGGCAGTGTCCAGAAAAGGTGGATCAAAAATTTCTTGCTCTGCTAAAAACACTGGCTTCATTATCCTGGTGAAATTTGACATCACATTGTAAAGCTGAGAAGAAACAACTTCCAGTGAAATTCTGTCTCCATAGAAGTGCCAGGGTACTGTCAGACTTTTATTTTACTGCCAATTTCATATGAATGGTATCCTACACTGGTAGGATGGACTAGGAGATAAAACTTGTAAGATAGACAGAAAAAAATAAATATGGCACAAAACCAGAGACTACTACAGTACTCGGCTCTACGATGAGATATTTTTGGTAAGAACTGGAAGTTCATACCATGAACAACATAAGATAACAATGATTATGTGATTGTAGATACCTAAAATCCTACAATCTGATTGTAGATTCCTATCTCCATTCACTCAGAGATGTCATTTGGCATTATCAAAAATAAAGGCACCAGTAAAGTCATTTTCCTGCTTCTTTAAAAATCCAAAATTATTCCAATCACAACTATCTTTTAGTCTGTCATTCAGATATGCGAGGGCAAGTATTTAACCACACAAATATTTAGTGAAAAAAAGAGTTTAAAAAAGTCATCAACACAAAATGAACAGAACAAAATATTCAGCAGAAAAATCTCTTTTCATCCTCACCTCTTGATACTTTCACATTAATGTGTATTTCCTTGCTTTTTGTATTTTTGATAATGGAAAATTGTGCTGGATTTTTGGAAAGTGTGAAGAAAAGCCTGCTTACATCAGAAATAATTGTGCTCTAAAAATAGTTATCATAACTTTGGAGTAGTTTTTGTTTGTCTTTTAATAATGCAAGCATATATCTTTAATTAAAATGTAAATTATCCTGCCATTTTTTCAAAGTTTTTAAAGAACTTGTTCAGATTAGTTTATTTTTACTTATTGTGTACCCTCTTAATGGCATAGGAATTTAGCCTTGGGTGTAAAAGCATGGTTTAAACAGCTTATTTGGATTTTGAATCTGGTCTGACCAGCCTGTGGGCATACAACATGAATCTAAATGTAGGAAGTCTGACCTATGGAATGCATACATGTGGTACAAATGACCTGGATGTGCAGGAAAGGCTGCTTGTTGGACTAGAGAACATTTGTAAAGGAAGTGCATAAGACGTAAACAACAGATACATTTTATTTACTGCATTTATTCTGCCTAGAAAATCTTTGTTTTTTGTTAAATGCCCTGAATTCACAACAAGTAGGTTTACTTTGCCTGTTGAGATGAACTATGCAAATCCCAACTGTAATTTATATTTTACAGCTTGGGTGCTGCTGCAGAAATAGGATTCTTCCATCCGGTCTCAGTATGTATTTTGGCATCTATTTATTGCAACTGTCTAACAAAAAGCAAACCTCTTTGTTTTGCAATCACATTGACATACATTGAGGGAAGCACATCTGTGATTTGTCTCTTTTTAATGATCTCATTAAAAAGAATGAGGATGCTTATGCAATTTTCATGTCAAATTTGATTTAAACTCCGTATATGAGGTACAAGACATTAGATGTACTGGATATGGCAAAGTCTGTTTAGAAAAATTCTAGATGTAGGTGTTGTAGACATCTATTTACAGACTTGCTGCCCTAGACCAGGCTCCTATTACAGACGTAGGGAGAAAAATTCCAAAAGAGATCAGATGAATAATGCTTACAAGTACTTGTTTCTCTCCACTAGCTATAAGGGGACCTCTGCTGTGTGATAAACAGAATTGTACAGATATTCCTTGAAGATTTTTAAAGTTTCTGCCTTGTTCCATCAGTATTTTCTATATTTCAGCAGGGTTCACATCCCATGCAAATAAGCTCAGTGCATAAGATGCAGCTTACAGATGTGACTTGCATTTTAAACAGAAATGTTTTTGTTGTTATCCATTATTATGATCAGAAACCTGGATTTCTGAAGTAACTGAGCCCAAATATTCTCTGTTTCCTCAAGGCAACAACAAAAAAAGACATTTAATCTCTAAATTTAGAAAATGTTAAGATGGGAAATAGCCAACTATGAGGAATGAGCTTTGAAGTCAGGACAACCTAGTAAAAATTCAAGGGGCTTTATAAAAAGTTAAGAAAAGTAGAGACAAACAGTTGTTAAAATAATTTAAGATTTAAAGGTACCAGGCACTACTGAAATCTGATAATACCAATTTTCTTAATGGCCTTCTGTTTTTTCATTTCACACAATTTAAAGTCTTCCCTCTCCCACCCTAAGTATGGAGCATTTATGATTGTGAAGTATTACATTCCCTTGTTAATAATTGTAGTTTGTCATTTATTTGGCAATAATTGCTTATCTTTCTCTTCCCCTCTAGGGAGCATCTGAGGACACCAGCTGGCTGCACCTTATTCTCCCTCCATCATCTGTATTTACAGACAAACAAAAGAAGCCTTTGTGAAAAAATAATGGTTTCTTTTAACCTTAAAGCATGCCCCTTGGGATAGTATGACCCTTCTCTTTTAAATCTCATGCTTTCTGCTCTGAAATTTTCATGACTATAGTATAGTTCCCACTATACCAGTATGTGTCCCAAATCATTCCATCTCCAGACTGAATATCAGGCATTTTTCTGCACCCAAAATTCTTCTTGCTCTTTTGATATTAAGCTGGAAATCTAATAACATTTTTTCACTTTTAATCTCAGTGAAGTGCCTCCACTGCAAAAAGACAAGAAACCATTGTGCAAGTAGTTTGAACAGTCATTTGTCATCCATGCAGCAATTATACTCATAAAGAGTTGACAGAATGGACCACTTTCTGCTAATAGCACCAACATTCTACTTTAAAGCAGGAGCTACCCACAACCAAGCCCAACTAATGTGTATGTGTCAAAAATGATGTTTCTGAAGCAAAATCTCAGGTACTTAAGGCATTCCTATTTCCTCCCCCAGACATCTGCTTAAACTGATGAAGGAGAAACTGCCACTCTTTGGTATAATTATTGTCTGAAACAATATTTGCTGATAGCTGACTGTCCTTAATATTGATTACCTGGAAAGGTCAGAATGATTCCTTAGTATTTTATTAGCTTTATAAATAGAAATGGCAAAGGCAAAACGTGAAAGGTAGCAGTGAGGAGATTAAATAGAATTAAAAGTGTGAAAATGGGAAAGGCAATGAAGATATCTCAGGAAAAAATATCTGTGTGAAATAGAAAGAAAAAATTATTTGTTTTATGTGATGTATATGCATATTAAAATAAGTGTTATGAGGAGTAAGACAGAAAGCCAAGAGAATTGAGAACATGCCACCAACAATAATCAAGAAAAGGTCACATTTTCCTTAGATTTAGAAAGTATCTTGGTTTTATGCATAAGAAAGAGACAAAATGTGATTGATTCATATAGCAGAACCACACATGAAGTGCCACAGCAATTGAAGTTAAAATGAGTTTTTCAGTCAGCAGCCACATTTTATGCCCAACAGTCAACAATACTTGAGAAATGGCTTAAGCCATAAATTAGCCTGTGTCCTGGTTCTGGCCAGGGCAGGNGCAGCCTGATAACTCATCCTGGTTCATATTTTGTTCTCTCATGATTTATACTCCTCAAAGTTTCATATGCTGTCTAGAAAGCATTGTATTTTATCTCTAAACAGGAAAAGGTCCCATGAGATTTTCCAGTAAACGACATTGCCAAAGTGACGAAGACTTTGTGCTTAAAGGTCTCTGACAATCGTAATATGCAGATGTAGCTGAGAGTTCTTACACAAGAAGAGAAATAGTTGCTCTTAGTTTTGTTGAACCTTTTGCACATCACCACCAGCTGAAGTCCACTGCCACTGATCAGTTGCTCCTGTCAGTCAGGGAAATATATTTGTTCCCTTTGTTTGTTTTCAGAAGAGGTTGGAGAGGGAAACCCTGCTGTGAGGATGGATAGCTGTCCCAGTTTACGTGACAAGCTGAAAGCATTGCCACCTAAGGTAATATTCTGTTATCAATTCTGTTATCAAGATACATCAAATCACATTTCATTGTACTGCCACTAAGCAAAACTAGCTCCTATTTACCACACAGTGTATAAATTTCTCAAATTATTGCAAATTTTAAAAATGAAAGAAGAGATACTCTTCTTTAAGGTATGAAGAAATAGCTCTGAGAAAGCTTCCCTCTATGCTAATAAATTGTTTATGCTACTTTAATTTGCATCAAAATACAAGACTGAAGCAAAGAAGCCTAAGGACTGATAGTTTTAGGAGTGTATTTTGGTCTGGTACTCTCTGTGATAATGTTTTTGTTGACATATAGTCAACACTCCAAAGGAGTTCAAGTCCCCTTACACCACTCCTATCCTTTCTCATTAATCTGGAATAGGAGACCTGCAAAAAAGCCCCAAACACAAAAAAAACCCCCAAACCTCTCCTCCATTCTGACAGTGAGACTCTCTTCTTTAACTATATTAAAAAAAAATTAATTAAAGCTTTAATTGAGAGAAATGCCATTTGGATTAGGTTGTTAATNATTGATTCTTGCAGAAGCTAGGATGAGCATGGCCGGGACATAGAGGTTGTTCTACACCTCACATCATTGCCAAGGCAGGGAGAGGGGAATGTTTTCCTGGGAGAAAGGGCTTCCTCTGGTCAGTGACTGTGGGGGGGAGAGGGGGGGGTGGCCAGGGAAGTGGGGTGGGGTTGTGTTGTTAGGCTCTGTGTTGACCATGAGGATCACTCTCTCTCCACTGTACAATTTTGTTATTAATATTGTTCCTGTTACTGTTTGTTTTCTTATCTCATTGCTGTTTC
>VWZN01008451.1:227752-241191 GCA_013396955.1 Regulus satrapa
AGTCTCAATGGGAGCACTAAACTGGGGAGTACCATTCCTAAACTGCAGCCTGATAACTCATCCTGGTTCATATTTTGTTCTCTCATGATTTATACTCCTCAAAGTTTCATATGCTGTCTAGAAAGCATTGTATTTTATCTCTAAACAGGAAAAGGTCCCATGAGATTTTCCAGTAAACGACATTGCCAAAGTGACGAAGACTTTGTGCTTAAAGGTCTCTGACAATCGTAATATGCAGATGTAGCTGAGAGTTCTTACACAAGAAGAGAAATAGTTGCTCTTAGTTTTGTTGAACCTTTTGCACATCACCACCAGCTGAAGTCCACTGCCACTGATCAGTTGCTCCTGTCAGTCAGGGAAATATATTTGTTCCCTTTGTTTGTTTTCAGAAGAGGTTGGAGAGGGAAACCCTGCTGTGAGGATGGATAGCTGTCCCAGTTTACGTGACAAGCTGAAAGCATTGCCACCTAAGGTAATATTCTGTTATCAATATACATCAAATCACATTTCATTGTACTGCCACTAAGCAAAACTAGCTCCTATTTACCACACAGTGTATAAATTTCTCAAATTATTGCAAATTTTAAAAATGAAAGAAGAGATACTCTTCTTTAAGGTATGAAGAAATAGCTCTGAGAAAGCTTCCCTCTATGCTAATAAATTGTTTATGCTACTTTAATTTGCATCAAAATACAAGACTGAAGCAAAGAAGCCTAAGGACTGATAGTTTTAGGAGTGTATTTTGGTCTGGTACTCTCTGTGATAATGTTTTTGTTGACATATAGTCAACACTCCAAAGGAGTTCAAGTCCCCTTACACCACTCCTATCCTTTCTCATTAATCTGGAATAGGAGACCTGCAAAAAAGCCCCAAACACAAAAAAAACCCCCAAACCTCTCCTCCATTCTGACAGTGAGACTCTCTTCTTTAACTATATTAAAAAAAAATTAATTAAAGCTTTAATTGAGAGAAATGCCATTTGGATTAGGTTGTTAATTTCAGTCTCTGCTGAAGAAATTTCAGTTCACTTAAATTTGGCATCATTTTTTATTGGTGGCTTTCTAGATGTTTATAAGCAAGTATAGTTTTTCACTGAAATTGCTAGAGTGTGTGACTTAAGGGAAGCAGTGCAGAGGTAACAAAAAGATCATGGTCCTACCTTTATGGGAACTAAACCAAACATCTCTCATATCACATGGTTCCTCAGATTCCAGGACATGGATGGATGCAAGAGATCTGTAAAACAAGGTAGATTTTCAGCTGGGACATGAAGCAGAGACACTAAGGTTCTGGCAAGATGTTTTTTTCTGCCCAGTAGTAGGACTTTTTCCATTTCTCCTTTCAAAGTCCTGCAGCTTTGGTTTTTGGATTATTTCATGACTTGAGGATCTCAAATGAGACAAATAATCCAAGCATGCCATCTTACATTTGCATCAAACTAGGTACTTATTAACAGCCCTCTCAAAATATTATTTTACCATTGCAATTATCTAAGCCCCCTTAACAGATCAGAGTACAGCCATCTGCTCTGCACTGGGCTTACCCTGAAGCCTAAGAAAATGTTACAACTCATAGAAATCACAGCTGCTTATTTACTTAAGGATATTAAATGTAAAATATTATCTCCGTTCTTTCCCAGATGAATGAACTTCATATTGTTTTCTGGAAAAAAATCAAGACTTTTTTCAGACTATGGAAAGCTGTATTGGTGTTAAATACCAAAAAGACTATCAGTGATGAAATTACAATATAATGAAAGTAATGTTCCAAATTTCAACACCAGGTGGTTGTTGCATATTTTTATATTGTAAAGTCCTTGACTGGGCTTGATTCAACCTTTATATAAATATTGATAGAACTAGAAATTTGCTGAAGAGCATAATGAAAAGTTAAATTTTTTAGATGCTTGAGTTTTAGAGAAAACTACTTATATGAGTACTTATTTTTGGTAACATTTGATTTTCTATTTATTTTTGGGGTAAGTGACCAGTTCATATGCAGTGTGATATATGTACATGAAATCAGTAAAATGTACACTTAAAAAAGGAAACTGCAATTAAATTGAAGAATCTTGAGGCAGTGTATTTTCTCAAGTAAATTAACATAAACTAAAAATTAAATTCTTAGGCACTAAAAATTTCAAGTTACTCTAATGAATTAAAACCCCCAATCTATAACAGGACAGTAAACTTATGAAAAATGTCAAAGAATCTACATTTGGCTATTCAAATTCACTGGAGGTAAAGTAAGAACTGTTTGTTAAGAAACCTGAACCCAAATTACAAGAAGTTCAGTACATCAAATGTTTAAAGAGAAAGTATTAATCCTCAGTTAGATATTCCTCCCTGTTCCTTCTGATACACTGCTGTTTTCTTGTCCTAAGTTGGACCTTTTGTATAAAGGCAAATCTGGAAACAAAGAAGTATCATGAAACATATCTGGAGAAAGAAAATAAGACTTTCTTGTCTTGGGTATTAGTTCTTTACACTGATGACCTCTCAAGGGTGATTCCTGACCAAAGTGAGACTGATAAACAACAGTCCTAAAATCAAAGCAGTTTTTTCAATCCCATTTAGTTGAATTACTTTTGTTCCTACTGTTTTCCCACTACTGTCTCTACATTTCCTAACATAATGTCTTTAAAAATGTTGCGCCTGTTTTGAGTCTGCATCTTGCTAAAAATAACACTTGCTACACTGGGCAGAGTAAGAGACCTTAATTTTTGACAATGTTTTTTTGTTCAAAATGTGGTTTGACAGGTGTATTGGACAGGGGCTAAAGCCAAAGGCACCACTGCAGGAGCATAATTTCTCAGCCACCAAGGATAACTACTAATCACAGTCTCTGAAGGAACAGATGGAGTCCATTTGGTATAAACTGGCAGCCTAGCATTAGCTCAGACATATTGCTTAACCTGATGAGAGGCCAAAATAAAGATGACAGTGTTCAGGTGTTACAATATGTTGAACAAAGGTGTACCTAAGTTCACAGTGCTGTGGGACTAATAGTAAGAACAGGGCATAGCTGTGTGGACTGTGAAAAAATGCTGCTCTGTTTAGCAGAGAGCAAGGCTTATGACTTTTGATGCCAGACATATTTTTGTGCAAAAGAAATACTGGAATGCAGAAGGCTGAAGGTATCTGAGATCCATTCAAAGCTTTAGCTGCTCAAAGATATATCACAGTTTTTCAGAGGTATGCTTTTGCAGGTAGCTACTACAAGTGCTCTTAGAGAATTGATACATTCTCTCTGCTTTGTCAGCAACTCAGCCTAGGGGTTTTTTTTGTTTGTTTGTTTGTTGGTTTTTTTTTTTTTGTTGTTGTAAAATCTAATGTGGTCATGGGACCAGTGTGGCTTTTTTTGTACATTCATTCTAATTAAGATTCACTGATTCACTGACTTCAACCCTCTGTGAGGGTTGAAAATTGTACATGCAGTAATTTCTTCTCCATCATAATTTTTAGCTTCTGAGTTTTCTGCTTATAGCAGATATTATTTTTATTATTCCTCAAAGATTTTCAGCTTACTTTTAATATCACACATCACCCAAATCGAAGTCCATTCACATCTCAAAACATGATGCCCTTATTATCTCCTTCACAGAAAAAATCTCTTATGCTCATGTTCAACATTCTTAGCACATTTCTGCTTTATAGTACTGATGTATCTAACAAAACTGTAAACAATTTAAAGGGAAAATTTTTCAGGATTGTGAACCTTTATCCAACGCCACTAGTTTGTTTTCTATTACCTCCTCATCAGGAAATTTAATACACTTTTTATAAATCCTGTATTTCTTTTCATAATCTCCATCCTCTCTGGCTGAACTAATTCCTGTATGTCCCCCTGCTTTGTTGAAGCACATATAGATGAGATCTACTGAATTTCTCTGCTCTAGTAAAAATCAGTCCTTAGCAGAAAATGTGCCAAATTACTCGGTAAAAATCTCTTTGAAGGTCTGACACCCTGAATTTTATAATTTTTCATGATTTAACATCATGTCTTTGATTTTATTCATATCATTTGTCACCTCCTACTTCTCTAGCTTTTATTGAGTATTTTACTTTCGCAGTTAGCAAAGCTAGGTTTGCTCATTTTCTTTGTCTCTTTCTCACCACTTTTTTCCCCACTTTCTGAGGTGATAAGGCGATAGTAAGAGATTAAGTCTGGCTTTGAACTTTCTACAAGAGATTGTAAGAGTAATCACTATTTAAGCTGGGAAAGGAAAGGGGAAGCTCTGCAAGTGTGACAGTATCAGCTGAAGCAGAACGTCATATCCCATTATTCACTGATGAACAAATTTCATACTCTCCATGCTCACTGGCTGCTCTTGCTAGGTATTCCCAGAGTCTCATCTGGGTCTGGAAGCTCTGATCCACTGCCCCAGGCAAGCTGCCTGCCCTGGAAGCCTTGCTGAGAGGTGGACAGGGGTCCTCAGGGCCTGATGGGGACGCAAGTCATTGGAGTCACTTTTTGTGTAGACAGTTATGCTGTCCTTGAGATATGGGCTCCTGGGCCTTATGCAGAGCATAGAGATTTAGATTCTCTTCACCCTGATACTGAAAACTTTAGGACTGAAAAATGTCCAGTGGGACATATCCATTTGAGTCCCTCTAGGAATATATATTGCTTATTGCGCTTGGCTTCACCTCAAGGTCTAATCATGTTATTTTCGAAGTCAGCAGGATTTTTCTCTTCATACTGAAATGGAAGAAGGATCTGAGCTGAAAATGTGGGCCACAAGACTAGCAGCAAGATTGGAGCCCTTGAGCACCTTTGCCATAAAGCCAAGCTTGTAGGGCACCTGGAAAGATCAAGAGCTGCCATATGAACCAGTGCTGGTTCCTTTGCATGACAAGCTATCTCACTCTTGCCTTTGCAATTCTTTACAGCTGTCATGAGCAAAAATATAAGTGCAAAATGCCACATGATTCAAATATCCTTCCTGGAATATAAATATATTCCTATGAGTGGAGTTGCTCTTGATCTACATCCATGTGAAAGAGAACTGCATCAGCTCTGAAAATCATTCAGCACTGAAAATATTGATGGGCTCCCTGCTGTCTCACTAGGATAAAACAGTGCTTTTTAACCTCCACTCCAGGTAACTAAATCCTAGAAATGAGGTCCAAATCATTTTCACCAAGGGAATGCTAACTAAGAAATACAGAAATCCAATACATGTACCAATAAAATAAAATCAAATACTCAAACAAAAATAAAATACAGTAAAAAGTGAAGTAAAAGAAAATAAAATGAAAAAGTTGCATTAGTGGTCAGACATTCAGTCAAAACCTAAATGAGGATGTAAAACTACGAACAGAGTTTTCAACATTTCCTTTTGCTAAAAGCAAAGGAAAACAAACACCAGTAAGATGTTTAGCTAGCATTATTCTTTGTAATAAAAACTACCCTGCTTGAAACAGCAGCAAGAACTATGCATAGTATTTGTCTTTTTAAAGCTGCTTATTAAATATAGACAAAAGCATTTGTAAACATGACATACTGATGGAGTACAAATACTGTGGCTCCCTGTACAGAGTCCCAGTAATTTGGGAAATGCGCTGCCTGACTGAATACTTCAATATTTCTGTCTGGTAATTTACTCACTTCCCAAATCCCTGACAATGCTAGGAAACGTAAACTTAACTGATTTTATTGCCTTCATCAAGCAGTGGTAGTGAGACAGCTAATGGTAAATATGCAGTCTCTGGAAAGTAAAAGTGTTTGGAGTTTTTGGTTTTTCAGTCCAAATGTTGCCTACAAATGATTTATTGTACCAAGAGATACAAAAGTTAAGCAACATGAGAAGAGAGATTTCCAGTCTTTAAATTATAAAGAAAATTATTTATTTTCCTTTTTTTATCTTACTGTGTTATCTTAATCTTGGCAACAGAAAGATAGATTATTGCTTGCTAAGAAAATGGGATATTCTTATTTTGCTAGAAAACACTTGTATGGATGTTAACCAAACATGACATAATGAAGAACAATGAGGTGTGTAACTAAATATTCTTAATTGGCCAAACACTAGACTCTGTCAGCCTAAACAAGTGAGGATTAAGCAGGAGAGTCAAAAAGGAGCTATAGTGGATTTTTACACATGGAAAACCTGCTATAGAATTACTAGTGTAAAGTATTTTTTCCTTGCAATCCAAATGAGGCATGCCTAGAAAGTTAGCATGACTTTTCAGCTAAAGTTGAAAAACCTTTTTAATGAACACATGTACACACACATAAAATATGAAGCTCACTAGATGTGACTTAGCACTGGTCATAAGCATATATAAATTGTAATTTAGATGTAAAATGGCATTTAAAACCCCAGGTAATTAATTTTTATACCATTCTAAGGACAATAACCCTCAAAAGGCAGAAACATGTATGCAAGTAAGAATAAAATAGCACTATAATTAAAAAAAAAAAACCTTTTAAAGTATTGCAAAATCTACTAACCACTTGCATTTAATGTAATTTCAGCCTTTACCTTCTTTAGTAGCTTTCAGCTAAAGAAACAGTATTAACATCACTTCTCAAATAAGATTAGGGCAGGCAAATCCTTTGCTGATGATTTGACTGGGTCCAATATGAGTTAAATCTTTCCAGAAGCCTTAGCAGACTCAAACTGAACAGAATCTTTGCACACTTATTTAATTATAAGAATGCCTTGTATTTTCTCAGCTGTTGAACCTAATCCTTGGTTACTTACTAAACATTATACTTTTATGAGTTGCCTGTTGGATGTTTACAGCGACCCATAAGTTCCATTAGTCTCCACACAGAGAGAACCAGCACAAATTGGTTAAACTTAGCCTTTTTGCTGGTGTGAAATACAATTATCTAGCAACTCTGTGACACTAAGTTCTGAAATTTTCACACCTGTTTCCAACAGCTTTGCCAGATTTTGTAAAAATCATTGCTTTGGGTTTATTTTTTCTGTTGTTCCTTCACCATTAAGCATAGTTGAAAGAGAGACAAGATACAAAACAAAACAAAACAAAAAAAACCCAAAAAACAAAACAAAAAAAAAACCCCAAAAAAGGTATAAAAAACTGAACAGAAAAAGCAACATTAGAAGAGCAGATATATGGAGGGATGGTGTTACTGGTCACAGTTAAACACAAAACAAAAGCTGTTTGGTTTATAGAGCTAACTCAGCCCAGTACATCTGTCCTTATGTTCCCATAAAAAACACAGCAGGACAAAGAACAGTAGCTATAATAACATCACATTTTTATCCCCACAAGCAAAAGACATCCACAAATGCAAGATGGATTGGCTCTGTCCAGTTCCTGTTGCAGCTCTAATAAAGACAACCTCAAGACCAAGTACTGTGCATGCTCTGTCATGGCTGTGAGCAAGGGTGCAGGCTGAAATGTAGCCCAGGGATGTGTTCCTGCAGTTTCCTGGTAGGTTAGTGAGCTGCCAGGGACAGATGCACAAGACTGTCCACCAGCTACCCCAGGCACTGAAGCCCCTGTGTGGACAGCTGCAAGTGGGAGGTGGAGGGGTAGTAGTGCTGGCTGCCCTTGGGACTGCCTTTATATGGGACTCACAATTATGGCAGCTATATGACTGTAATAACAGTCTCCTGAGGAGCTGGAGTGGAGAGCAGGCTATGAGGAGCTGGATACAGCTAGAAAATGTACATGGCTCATCCAGCGATGATCTCTTGCCTTGGCACTTACACAAAAGAAGAAACCTTGCTAACAGTGTGTGAAAAGAGGAAGTATTAATTTTCTCTTCTCACTCTGGATCTTATCTGCTGTCCTGCAATGGATTGTTTCCTCTCCAGGGCAGTCAGGATATATGGATCTAACCAGCCCTCACATGTAGATTGTCTCTCCTCTTTCTCCTATGCTTCAGCAGTGTGGGAGGGACAGGGACAGTCCCTCAGCTGCCTCACACCACAGCTGTACACATATTCACGCACTTGCTCACAGAACTAATTTTTAAAAAAATATGGTAGGGAGGCATTTATTCCGTTTTACTCCAGCTCACTTTAGGACCCATAGCTGTGCCTAAGTGAAGAAAAGTTTGCCTGGCATGTTCAAAGCAGTGCTTACACACTGAAAATCTCAATAAAATGTTATGGCTAGCAAGTTCTTACAGCTTTTACCAGCAAGCTCTTGTAATCCTGGAACAGTTGGGGTAAACATGAGAAATGAAAAATAAAAATCATAAATGAATCCTTGGTGGCACTGCTTAATTGGACAAGATTGTCCAAAGATTATCCAGTTAAAGATGAGAATTTAGATGAGTTGTTCTGAACTGGAAGGTAACCTGGATTAAGGTGTTATTTTGTGACTTCTCTCCATTTTATACCAGAAGAGGTTTTTCTAAGGAGACTTGGAGGACTTCTTAAGGGTTTTGATCTGCTCTCCTATACCTTGTAAAACAAATATTGTCATATAGCTCGGTCTTCTTCTCCTTTTACTTGCAATTCTATTAACATTGATTCTACATTGGTATACCACTACACTAGTTTACCATTATCAAAGTCAGATCTTGTAAATATCTTAAAAAATCAGCACACCCTGACTTCAAAAGTATTTCATGAGAACATGAGGTGATAAAATCTCATTCTAGCCTCACTTAGCCTTGTATTAGTTGAACACATTAAGACACTACAAATTACCATATTGAAAAAACCATAGGCTGCCTTCTACATCTACAGTCCTATAGCAACTTCTCTCATCAACATATACTTCTGAAACAGCAGTCTTTCTTGGGCACCGAGCTTCTTATTGCTTACCAAACTTTAAAATAAGCATAACCAGAAAAACGTTTGAACGTTCAAGACAGCTCCTACACATCATGCCCAATTACTGATCTCTCTTCCCTGTAGGGTCTGGGAGTTGCGACCAACTTGACCACGAACCCTATTTGGGAAAAGAACACAACTCACTGTTTTCTTTACCCAGGACTTATCTGAGTTAGAGCCAGGGCTTTATTCATTTATCTGGTCTTGATAGCTGAATGAGCTAACCCATATTGGGGTGAGTTACTCTTGGCTGACTGCCACATGCCCATCAATGCTCTCTCAGCCCTCCTCTGCAGCAGGACAGGGAAATAAAATAAGATGAAAAAGTTCATAGGGAGACTGCTTATCAATTACTGCCATGGAAAAAACAGACTTGAATTGAGAAAGATTAATTTAATTTATTGCCAATTAAAAATAGGGTAGAATTATGAAAAGAAAAAAGAGAAACTAAACCATCTTCCCTCCATTAATCCCATTCTTCCCAGACTCAACTCCTTTATTTCTGATGCTTCTACTTTCTCCCCTTGTGAGCACTGGGATGGGGAATGGGAATTGCAGTCAGTCCACGATCTTTGTCTTTATTGTTAATACCTCCCCACACTTTTCCCTTGCTCCAGTGTGGGATCCCTGCCATGGTATCTGCTCCTTATGAACTGCTCCAATGTGGCTCCTTCTCAAGGCTGCAGTTCTTGAAGAATTGCTCCAGAGTGGGTCCTTTTCAAGGGGTGCAGCCCTTCAGGAATGGACTGCTCTAATCTGGGGTTCCCACAGGCCACAGGTCCAGAAAACCTCCTCCTGTGTGGACTCCTCTCCAGATGCCACAGTTTCTGCCAAGTCTCTGCTTGCCAGAAAGCTGCAGTTTCCTTCAGAACCTACCCAGCTGCTGCAGCATGGGGTCTCCAGAGGCTGCAATGTGATGCTTGTTCCACCATGGTCCTCCAGAGGCTGTAGGGGATCCCTGCTCTGGGCCTGGGGCACCTCCCCTCCTTTCTAATCAGCTCAGCTCTGTCCTGGGGTGGGTCATTGGAGCTGTCTGGAACTGTGTGTCCAGCATAAGCTAGTGTCTGCTTTTGTCTCACAGAGGCAACACCTGCAGTCCTCCAGCTGCTAAAATCTTGTCAGGTAATCCCAATGTGTCTCTGTTCTGAGCCCTTGGGAATGAAAAAGTGAGGTGGTTTAGGAGTTACAGTAGTAGGAAGAAACAGGATCCCCAGGAAAATCAGTTAATCTGCTCATTAACAACAAGCCTAGTCTGGAGACAAAGAACAGAACCTTTGAAAAAGCAGTGAATAAACATCCTAACTGGTTGCCATGCTGGAAATTTTGCTAGACTGTTACTTGGCAGCATCATTAGCATAAGAGTGTCTCTTAGGAAGCCAAGTAGCCTGATCTCTGCCATAGGAAACAGCCTCTGCTACATCTCTGGAAGCTCACAGGCTTCCAACTGCACCCATAACAGATGCTGAGAAGGTTGAGTTGAAGCCAGCACAAACTTGATATGACTCATATGGCTAATGACCAGATGATCAGGTCTGGAGCTCTTTATCAGTGCTCTGGACTCTGTGTTTATCCATAAAGTGGTGGGGTTTGGACTTGTCCACCTTTTCCTCCAGACTTTTCACTCTCATTAAAAGGTGTTACTGTTTATCACTAATAATTTCTGGTTTTGCTCCCCTTTTTTTTTTTTTTTTTCCTCCCAAACCAAGCAAATTAAAAAATAGATAAATATATTTTCTTTTGTTTTCTCACAATTTTTTTCATGGATCTCTTTCTCCTTGTGATAAAAGATCTCTTGTTGTCCTGAAGTGCTCTAAGGCTCTGGTAGCATCTCTTCCTCTACAGCGCAGATGTTCCTTTTTGCCTCCTTCCTGCTCTGCCTCCCCCCTTGGTAGCAAACCCACTTTGTCTCAGCCACAGGCAAGATTGAGCAGAATTCATTCAGCTGTGAGGTTTAAAGTTACCTCAGCTCTGAAGCTATACCTTCCAGAGCACATCCAAGGCACTCTTCAATCCATGCAGACACCAGTAGGCTCTGCTGTAGCTGCTGTTTTGGATAAAGTGGTGCAGATATTTCTGTTGTTTAGTTGTGGACTCTGGCATGTGCTGAAGGAGCCTGGTAGCAGGGAGAGCTTGGTGCTGGTGAGCCAAGCAGTAAGGCTGATGTAGTGTGGAATAATCTGGCCTCAGCCTCCCTAGACTCCCTGTATGGAAGACATGAACTTGTGGTTCAGAGCAGCTTCACCTTCTGAATGTCTATTGCAATTGCCTCTCCTTCTCCTTTGACACTAAATATCACTAAAGGCAGCCCCTTGCTACCTTAACCTCAGCTTCAGTAGGGAGTGAGAAGCTCAGAGCAGATGCAATAGATATTGAGAGCTGAGTAAGGAAGAGAAAAGACTTGCAGATAATATATCAAAGCTATTATGGAGGCATGTATTAGCTGCAGAAAGTCACTAATATCACAAAACAATAACAGCAAAAAAAGCCTCATAGACAGATTTTAATATATGTTTTTACCCATCTTTATAAGTTGCTAATTCCCCAATCAGCAGAAAAAAGTAAAAAAAAAAAAAAAAAAAAAAAGTAGAGAGGAAAAAGATATTCTTATTATCTGGATTGCATTTTTGCCTGAAGCTTTCTTTTTTTTTTTTTTTTTTTTTCTCTTTAGTGAGGCTGAGAAATGGCTGCTGAACTGCCAGTGAGCATTTTTTATTGCGATCCTGTGTATGTCGTCGCCCTGCTGCCAGTGGCATGTATACTCATCAGTCAAACAGAACTATCCAACATGTTTGATTTACTGTCACTGAATCACATCTATTTGTGGGTTTCCATAACATAAAACATTTTGCTAGAGATTAATTCCCTGATTTACATGTTGCTCTTGGGAACTTTATCATTACTTTCCTTGATGGATTCATTTTGAAGTCAAGAAAGATGCAACTTGATTTTTTACTCTGTATTCAAGGTGGTGCCTTGCTCTTTGTTATCTGACCTTTATATTAACTCTTCCCTTTGTCAGTCTCAGAGGCATTACTCATATTTGTGTCTTCTAGTGGAAGATTAAGTGATTTTAGCTCAGTCAGGACAGTAAAAAGAGACTCTTAGAACACCTGGTGAATGTACCAGCAAACACCATGTTTCTGATTTTGGAATTGTTGCCTTTTCTCAAGCTTGCTGCTGCGAACATGCTAGAAAATAAAATTCTATTTGTTCACTGACATCTCTTTCAATTTATACTTCAAGATGAATATCCACTTGGATAAATACCTACAAAATTGGTCAATCATTACATTAGGCTACATATGGTATAAAGATTGCTAACTTACTGCAATGTTTCTAAGAAATTCCTAATATTTTGAACACTGCTTACTGGAATTTTTGAGACTTAAGGAAAATATTTAGTTTTAGAAAAAGAGTTTATAATCTAATCCTCTTTTAATACTCATAACCAATTGCTATCTGGGGTGGTTGCCAAAGTAATGATTTATAACTTCTCAATTCAAGCAAGTAAACGCTGATTTAATTTGGCTTGGTAAAGCCAACATTCTTGCTTGAGATATCGAAGTAATTTAACTGGGTTTCTTGCATCATAAATGTTACAAGGGCTGCAGACTTTTCTCTTGCCCTCAACATTGTGAACCTGATATTCTTCACTCATTATCAGTTCAATCACTGGTCAAGGAAAACCCCACTTTCAATGGAATGAGAAAATACTGTCACTAAATGTGTCTCAGTGTCTGATTAATCCAGTCAGTACATCATTTGCTTTCAGCACCTTCTCATGTTTTTCATGCTTTGAGAATTTGCCCCAACAAAATCAGCAGAATAAAATAAAGATATTGAAGGCTTGACTCAGTTCTCCAAAAAAAGTTCCCAAGGAGTCTAGCCCCGTGCTTAGCTAGTGCTGCAGAGGGCAAAGATCTTTTGTAGATTTTGTATCATTTCTGTCAGTGTCATGCAGGGGTGTCAGATACCCCAGAACACCTGAATGGCTCTGGGAAGATGTGCTTGGGCAAGTCACCCACCCCTGAGCCAAAGCCGTCATCCTCTGCAGGCCATGGAGCCTGAACTGTGCAGTTAACAGCTATAGCTGGGAACCTGGAAGGGTTTTATAAGTCCTTTGCCTGTACTGAACAGGGATTTAATTGCCCACAGTTGAATAACTGGTGACATCAGGCATATCAAAGACATCTTTACAAGACTAGCAGGTAAGACACAGGGCTTCTGGGCCTCCTGCTCTCTGCTGGGTGCGTTGGGCAGGAGCATGGCTCAGTGGCAGCAACTGCTTATGTGCTGACAACTGTGTCCAGTGCCACATCTCTGTTGGCCATTAAAGCAGATTGTACACTACACATATATTTACAGAGATTTAGACACCTAAACTGTATGTGTTTAGGTGGTTGGTGGCTGAATCCAATCATTCAGCCAGTTGGTGGCTGAATCCAAGCATCAGTAAGAAAAGCCAAATTATGGTCTCAGGCTTTTCCATGTTTCTATATATAGAAATGAGGGATATTTTTGTAGGAGACAGATTCCTAGGTTACTTTTGAGACATTGCTGGTATCTGTTGCTAATATGGTTAGGATATGTCATGTGAGAAAAAGGAATTCCTATCCTGGAGTCATTCTTTAGCAGAAAGAGCTGGAACTCAAGCCTTCATCTTTAGACTTAACCC
>VWZN01008451.1:241222-273790 GCA_013396955.1 Regulus satrapa
AAAAAGAAAAAAAAACAAAAAAAAACCAAAACAAAAAACCAGTGCATTTGTCAACAATAATGAAATGAGATCAGTGTCCACAAGTACTCTATCTACTCTTGCATGGTCTTTTAGTTTTCTTCTTATTAATACGGTACAGCTAGATTCTGTGTTGGCTGGTATGCAGATGCTGCCACTATAAAGTAGGTATTGGACAGTGTGATTAATGAAGGCAGAGTTCTTTTACTGACACAGACTTTGCCCCATTTTCTCTGAGTTCAAAGCAGCTGAACAACTTGGAGCTTTCACACTGGAAGCTCCTACAGGACAGTGTTTAGTGGTGTGTTTTGAAGTTGTTAATCATGTTTCATGTTTTCATCAGCAAGGTTAATTACACACCTTGTGAAATTAGATACAAGCTTGTATCCTATCTTTTTTTTTTTTTTAGAATGGGAAAAGGCATGTTTGGAGTTTAGATTCTGTTGTGTTTTGTAAACATGCTTCAATTTGTTTGAAAAAATACCCTAAACAGAATGCATTTCTCAGATTGCATTTCAAGTGTGTGCATGGCAGGCATCATGTCATTAATACTTTCCCCAAAGTTAGAACTTTAAAAAAAAAAAAAAATTGTGTTGAAAAATGCTTTTTTGATCTATGCATAAAAATAATTTAAAATTTCTTTAAATTCCTTCTGTCATAATTTGTTTTTTGTTTTTTTTTTTTGATGACTGTAGCTGGAATGATTCTCTTTTAAGACCTTGTCTGCTGTTGAAATTACCTAGGATGTTAACTAAGACAAATTCAGAAGCTGATAGGAATAGCCACACTTTGTGATAGTTTAAAGCAAGAGTAAAACATGGCACTATAAATGTTAGAATTTTCAGAGGCAATATACTATATGGATGCATATGAAAAGAGGATGTAAAGAAACCTGGAGTTAATATAATATTCTGGAAAGAGCTGAAAAAATAGCTTATGAATAAATTCCTAAAATATACTAAAAATTTAGAGAAAGAACTAATTAAAAAACATAAGAATTACATATCCAAATAATATTTGTCTAACACAGATGTTCTCCTTCTACAGAAACTACATTTAGGGCTGTCCATTTTACTGTTTTAATATATTTTTGGCAGGGCTTCTCACACAGCTTTGCCAGAGAATTCACTTTTCAATTCAGTGTGCCACCCTCACCTGGAAGGAAGTTTGTCTCATGATAGAACAGTGAATGTAATCCCTTTTGGCCTCACTCTGACATATCTGAAATGCAATGTAAAGCAACTTCATGTGAGCTTATGCTGCTAAAATAATCATATGCCTGAGATGGATTAGGATGCATTAAGCAGTTTTATAATAGAAGAAAACCTGCTGATGAAATTTGCTTAACTTTATCAAGTACAAAGGGAAACGAGAAATGGATTTTAAGAATATGTTCAGGGAAATTATTATCTTATATAAAATACAGAACACAGGTGACAAAATTTTCCACATGGGTGAGTACAAAACTTAATGAATATAGCTAATCAGAAGGATGATGTTTAATGGGAGTATTGTAGATGGATGAAACACATTTGGAAGGTACATCATTTGCTTGGTGCACCTGGGCATACAGAAATTAAATGGCTTAAAACTCCTCGGAGAACAATAGAGGAAGGTATAAGGAAAAATAAAGAAAGAATGAAGAAATAATTTATGCTTCTTGTTCCCAATGGAAGACAGGCAAGAAATCTGTCAATGTTCTCTGAAGGAGAGAAGGAAAATGTGAGAGAACAAATCCAACTTGGGGAACAGGGAGAAATGAAGCTTGACTGAACTTAGATGTTAAAGCCACAGAACTGCTCCAACTGTCCCTGAACTAATATTGTTTTCATTAATTATTTTTTAAAGGAGAACCCTTAGAGTGAATACTAGGTTATTTTGGAAATCAATTATAGGTTTTTTCAATACATTAAACAGGAAGATTTTCCATCAAGCACATCTACATTCACATGTTCCTCCCCAGCTTTCTTTTACTCTGTAAAGTTCTGCTTGCTGCACATGATGTGTCCAAACTTTAGGGATTGCTCTAAATATTAACTGGTACCAATATCTGGCCAAATCTTTAAATCCTCTGCTAGTCTTTGAGTGCCTGACTCCGTTCAGGTGAAAGATGCCCTTACCATTCAGGTGGAACTCAGCCCCATGGTTACTACTGTCACTGAGAAAAATTTCCCACCACAAACAGGGTAGAAAAAACACCTAAAAATCACTTCTAAAATTCTCAAGTTCTTCTCTGAGTGCAGAATGAGTACAAACTGTGAGGAGTAAAGACAGAAAAATGATTCCCCAAATGGAATTTACTAGATCACCATTTTCTAGACTGAATTTCTCCTCCCTGTCTCTTGCTGCCCCTCTATTTTTTACCCCTCTTGAAAATATGTATGGCTTTTATATCATTTGTATTGTTATGCAAAACCCCCAGTGAGCTATGCAAGATATGGCAAAGGACCTTGAAAGTACAAATGGGAATATTCCTGCATGTTGTGCATTTTTTCTACATTCTCTGGAAACAGTATCCCACCTATATAGCACTTCAAAGAAATGCTGGGGAGAAGGCAATGGAGTCTCCTCCCTCTGAAGTCTTTAAAGGACTGAAAACTTCAAAAGAGAGAAATGTGATTCTGCAAATATAGATTTTAGGGTCCAGATTCTGGTCTTAGTTTCATTAGTGTGTATAGATGGGTATATTGACACAAGCAGTAGAAAATCTCTATAATTGCTCCAGTGTGACTAGATAATATTGTATATAAACTTATTCTGAAGCAGGTTGTGGATAACTTCAAAATCAATTAAAAAAACAGGCAGTTTGTCTCCATTGAGATAATTCTCCCTTCAGTCACCAATAGAGACAAAAGCCAATCTCATGGCTGGGACAAAATTTTAGAGCAATGTTACTGTACACAAAATTATCAGGATTGTTGGTACTTTACAGCACTGTAATGCATGGTGTTAATTTTGAGCTAATTAACTGAATAAAAAGTATCAATACAATTGAAAATATCAGTTTGTTTGTTGACAATAATTTCTTTCCTAAAACTGGATGCTGCTGATTCAAGACTGAAAATCTGTTGGACTAACATGAAATTGTCAAAATATTCAGTATGAAACATGTTTGTGTAACAGATACCAACCAAAATCAGAGTGTGGTTCTGTAGAATACTTTTAGCTTTGGCTAATCAATTTCATAAGAGACTTGTGACCTGTCTTGGACTCCAGGGACAGTTTTTCAAATTACTTCTAGCATAAAACATCACAGATGCGAATACAGAGCTGCCAAAAGGTTTTATAAGATTAATATGAGGAGGAGAGGATGAATTTTATTAGAATGTATCTGTACTTAGCCATGTAGCTTAGGAGTCTTGCTTGAGTTATGGTCAGTGGAGAGAAAAAGGGTGTCTTTAGGATAACTCAGGACTCCTGTGTGTCAAGGTCTTACCAGTACCTTTCAGCTACTCCTTGGAGACATCTATTTCTCTCCATAGATGTAACATCTGGGGAAAAGAGGCTATTAATTGATAGACCTAAGCTATATTGTTTCTCAGACCTTTGCAAAAATCCTACTTATTTCTACTTTTTAACTGTAAGGCTTAGAATCTTAGAATTTATTAATTCTAAAAAATTATGAGTATAAATACTATTGAATAAAAAAAATCTTAGAATTTATTTATTTTGGTGCTTTTGTCACAAAAATAGCAGCCTACACAGAAATGAATTTGAGGCAGAGATTGATTTTGACTTCAAAGCTCAAAATGATTTACCTCTAGTGAGATCAAAAGCCAGCTCATTCGTTTGTTCCTGTTCCTCTGTGCCCTATAGAGGTGGTAAAGTGAGTGAGTAGATGTGAGTACTCAGTTCCTGGCTGCAATCAACCCACCACAACCCACCCCTAGAGGGGCAGAGGTAAAGACTGGTGTGAGGCTCTCTTCCTCATAAATATGACACAAAATAGAAATTTCAGAATTGAAATAGCTGTCAATATTCTATCCACCCAAATTGAAAAAAACAAAATAATAATTGAATCGTATCACTGAATGGCATGATTTTGTCTCTGCAGAGGTGTCACCCCTGAATTCCCTTGTGATCGAAAGATTCAGAGAAATGAGTGCTATGGAGAACTTGGAAGACAGCTATAAATTCTTATGGATGCATATCATATATCTAATTTTTTATTATTGTTATAATATTGTTTATACAAGTATATGGGAAAATATTGTTAGGAATGGATAGGACATTTATCTGGGAGATTGTTTTTAGTTTCCTACACTACCATTTGGTGGCTTTTCAAAGATGACACTGCAAGGTTCTCTTTGTGCAAGTTACCAGCTTGCAACCTCTAAAATTCTGCTGATTCAAGGTGGAACACAAGTCTTTGAAATACATAAATAGGCTTTGAGCTCTTGACTTTGATGGAAAGATACTGGGAGCCATTCAGTTGCTTTCTAGCAGGAATCTGTCTCTGGAGTAGCAACTCAGATTTCTGAATACAGAGCTTCTACCTATATATATAATATCATAGAGATCTTCCTAAAGCAGCAAATAAACAGTTTTTCCCTGTGTAAAGATATGTGGCTTTAAATGTCTTCAAGGACAAGGCTCGTTTGCAGGCAAAGCACACAGAGGGATTGATAACACAAGTTATATACTCAAAGAGTTTGTATTCACCTGCCATCCTTTATTGCTGATATAATAGAAGATAACTGAGTTTAGCATGATTTGAAGAGAGACAAACCAGCAGAAAGGCATCTTGCTTCATTGACCCTGGGGTACAATGTGCGTTTCAACCAAATGCTTTACAGGCCATAGTAAAGGAGATGACAAGGAGGTCTGGTTCACCTTCAGTTACTTCTCATATATTGTTGCGTGATTTTTCCCATCAGTAAAAATCATTTAAGAGCATTTATAATCCCACAGACATTAGTGAGGTTTCTTCTGATAAGATCAAATACCAAAGGAAAGCAAGCTGTACCTGCCAGAGGGAGAAAACAGTGATGGATTCCAATGTTTTTTGTTTTTTTTTTGCAGTTCTCAATGTACATAAGGTCCTGCTACCCTGAACAGAGCTGAAAGCAAACATCACGCATCAATATCTTCTCTCAGTGAAATTCCAGGCACTGCCCATGCCAACAAATTTTATTTATTTATTTTAGGAAGCATAGCTTGCTCCCTGGTCAGCACTGCTAACTTACCCTACATCCTTGCTGTGCTGTTGGTGCCTGCTTTCTGTGTGCCCTGCACTGACTAAGCAGGGCTCAGTATCTTCTTTTTCACCAGTACAGCTTTTCTGCACACCACATTTAAGTCTGCAGGCCCATTTTGGATGTGCCAGAATTGCTGTGTGATGTTTTCCATTATTTTTTTTCTTTTCCATAGATGGACTGGATGCTTTCTTACAAACCCTCGATGGTGCTCTGCATAAGCATTCTGCATAACGACAGCTACAGGAGGGGAAGAACAAAGGAAAAAGTAGGTCTAGATTCAGATAATTGTCCAAGCAATATCATGTTAAGTTGTATAGTCATTTAAGAAGAGCAGTTATCTGGACTATTTGCCTTTGTAAATACTCTGTATTAGTCAGCAGATGGCATTCATTGTACATTAACTATTCTACCAATATTACCACAACTACTTTAAAGCACAAAGCATATGGTTTCCTCAAAGAGACACATTATTTCCTCATTTGCAGTTCAGTGCTAATTGCAAACTCTTTAGTGACAAACAAAGAAGGTAATTTTTCATTCCCATTTACTTAGAGTAACAGATTAACTAGAGTCTACCATTGTGCAAAATGTAAATAAGACCCATGACACTGAAAGGGTATTCAGGGTATACAAGATAATGGAAGGTCACACATTGGCTTTTGGCAGGAAAGTCGACATCAGCGCTGAAACAGTTTGGATAAGACTAATTGAGAGGTTCCAGAAAAGTGCCAAAAGGGAAAAAGATCTTTTATCTTCTCTCAATATTAGTTCAGATAGCAAAAAACTCACATAAAATGGCTTATTTTTTTTTTTTTTTTCATTTTCATTGTTAATGCAGGCCACACTGGAATGGTGATAGTGTACCCCAACCTCACAAAAGTGCTGATAATCTGCGTAGACTGCCCTTTCAGTATCTCTGGGGAGGAGTCTGGCTGTTCCACACAACCCTGATGCACACATTGTACTCTGGCATGCCTTGAACCTATGCTCATACCCATCTGTCTAGATGGCATTATGCCGGCTGCTCATAAGGTGTCATATCAGTTTTGATAGTGCATAAGTGCCAATTAAAGATTGCTTTGCTGCTAGAGTGTAGAATGTTAAAAGTGTAATTTTCCTTTACAAGGGGAATGTCCTAGTGGAAAATAATGATAAAATGAAGCCCATGTTTCTCAGCCCTTTTGATTAGAGTTACTAACAGAATTTTGGAGGCACAAAAAGCAAATTTATCACAACAGGAAATCTGCAAAAATCTCACCAGTTTTCACTCATTTAATGATTGAATTTACGATACTGTATAGTTTCATTTCTCAAAGGCATCTTTGAATACAGAAATAATTTTACAAGTGATAATTTAATAGACTAATACTAACCATTAAGAACACACACACATGCACATATATATTTGCTTACACATGCAATTTCCCTTTTCCCCAACCCCTGATATTTCATTATGCAAATTCTAGTTTTAAATAGTTATGAACAAATTGAGCATATTCCTGATGCAAAGTCTTCAGACTGTATATGCTTTCAACCCATTCACCAAATTCTGTACACATGGAAAAGATTTTACTCAAACAGCCATTGCCAGGAATTTATTCATTAAAGGTAGGAGAATATGTATTTCAACAGCTTTTAATCATTCTATTTTTTCTTCTTCTAGCTGTTGGTGATCTTCATCAGACAGAATGATAGATGTACCTTCTTAACAGAGGATAAGCTTATCTACTTTTTTTTATTTACCATATCTCAGAGAGAAGCTGGAAGTACAGTAGGATTTGGTTATTGTATGAAGTAATCCATTGTTAGGTGTCTCAGTGTAACAAAGAGGAGATAAACCACTGTCTTAAATGGTAGTACCTATTACACCTGTCAGTAACCCATATCCACAGGGGTATCACTAGAATATCTAGGTGCCAAACACCCTGGGTTCTGGCATGATGTTCTTAGCATGCACAGGAGCCAGTTGGCAGTGCATTTGGGAGTCAAGCTTGATGAGTTTGGATGGCACACAGGCACACACTGTACTTTCATAACATTATTTCACAGCACAAAAAGATGAAACTATTGCATAGGAGAGGTCCTTCCTGCCCAACTATCTCCATCCTAGCAGAAAAAGGTTCTTCTTCACATAGAGGAAACTGGTGAAGAAGCTCACATCAGCCAATTTACAAGGTACATATGGAAGCACACATGAGAATGGTTATATTAATGATTTTCTCACAGGGCAAACATTTTCTCTGATGAACTAGATATTTGGCATCTGGGTGAAAGTCACCAAATTGCTTGGTGTTTGTTTAGAAAATGGCAATACTTTAAGGGATAGTATAGCTAGTAGCTAGGTGTTTGTCCTGTACTTTCAAAGAATTTTGCCACTGTCCATATGAAGCTTCTAATTCATAATTGCAGGAAATGTGTTTGCACCGAGCAAAACACAGAAACATTTCAACAGACATATGTCTGAAAGGCTCTTTTTTAACTTGCAGGAGGCAATCTCAGAGCTTTGATGATGACTTGTGCTCTTTTTCTGAACCAAAGTAGGAAAATTTTTAGCTGAATATACCTGACATCCAGGGTATATGTACTATGTGGTACTGACATATCCCAGGTGACAATATATAGAGTACTTCAGGTCACTGACTCAAATGTATTTCAGAGCTGCTCAGTGAGCCATGAAAACTCAGTCAGCGTGATCACCCGTTGTTGATGTTCCCCATCACAAACAATAATTAAAGCATTTGTTACTGCAACCAGTTGGAAAATGCCATCCATGGTAGGGACAACTGTTTTGTCCAGGGGGTAATGCCACTGTGTGTCTAGCTATACAAAACTCCTTGTTCTGGCCTGGGTCTGCAGAGCCAGGCTACTCCTTTCTTTATTGTCATTATACAATTGAAATTACTGTCTCTGGAAGTCGATTCCTCCCACACAGGCCATAAGGTGAGATGTGTCTTTATGATCTATAATTACAGGGGATAGAAAATGGAACAAATAAAGCTGCAAGCATCAATGACTATCATTTGAGACAGGGGAATTTTTGTCTCCAAAACCAGTTTTAGGCTCTGCAGGTTCCAAGAACATAAGTTATGACAGAAACAGAAAAGAGCCATCTGGTCCAATTTGTCTGCATATTTGTGCTGTTCTGAATCCCAGCTCTTAGTTTATTCTTTAAATTCCTTGTTTTCCTTTCCTTCCATAGATATCATTTTATATCTATCACAGATTGTACAACTGTTTGCTTTCATTATTTTCCTGGGTCATACTGAAATTTTATGTCTGACCTCTGTGCTGCAGTCTCCTCTATTGTGTGTCATGTGTTTTGAGTTTTATTCCTATTTTTTAGTTAGCATTCTGCATAACTTTCAGCAAACTACCTAAATACATATTATTTCTTAGTCTGGCCTAAGCTTCTACAAACTTCTGTGATGTGACCTTTCAGCCTGATCTATTTTTTGTAACTATCACTCAAAGGCCTTTGTTGGAACAGTACAATTTATTTGGTTATATTATTTTTATTCCAGCTTACTGCTATTGTATTATAGAGATCAGTACTGTGACCTATATTTAGAAAGACCACCTCTGAAATGGAGCTAGGAATATCTCAATATTACCAGATAACTGTGTATTTACAGCTACACTGTTTCCCTTTCACTCACATTCCTCTCATTAACTTGACACAAAATCCATTGTTTCAGGAGCTCTGGATGTAAGCCTGGCTCTGGCACGATGACAGAAATGTCTGAACTTCTGAACCTTTAAATTTCTGAAGCAGTTGTAGTCTAGAAAGACATACGTGAAGGACATCAGAAAACAGACAATGTTATGGGAACGTTTCCTTTAATACTAATAAAAGATAAAGCATGGGTGATAGAATCACAGAATATGATTGAGGAGGATTGAGTCCAACTCCTGGCCCTATGCAGGACACTCCAAGCATCACACATGTGCCAGAGAGCATGGTCCAAGCGCTTCTTGAGTTCTGTCAGACTTGGTGCTATGACCATTTCCCTTGAGAGCTGTTCCATTGCCCGACCACCCTCTGGGTGAATAACTTTTTCCTGATATCAAACCTAAACCTCCCCTGACACAGCTTCAGGCCATTCCCTGGGTCCTATCTCTGGTCACCCTAGGGAAGACATCAGTGCCTGCCCCTCTGCCCCTCTGGGGAAGTTGTAACTGCAGTGGGGTACCCCCTCAATCTCCTCCTGCCTGAACAGACCCAGTGCCCTCAGCTGTTCTTCACACAGTTTCCCCTCAAGGCCTTTCACTATCCTTGTTGCCCCTCTTTGGACACTCTAATAGCTTAATATTTTTCTTATATTGTGGTGCCCAAAACTGCCCACAGTATTCAAGATGAGGCTGCCCCAGTGCAGAGCAGAGTTGGACAGTCCCTTCCCAGGTGTGGCAGTGGTGTTATTCTGTTGATTGCGCTGGAAGGTCATCTGCCATTAGAAAAACAATCATCACTCAGATTAGATGTGTTTAACATTTGAAAAGTACCAGGAGGAGTGGCTGCTTTTCTTAATTTTTCTGTTGTTGAGCAAAGGACTTTGATGATATGTGGATGAACACCTTTAGCCAAAAGATGAGTAAAGGGCAGAATTTAGGTAGCATCATCAACATTTCCAATTTATTTGAGTTTTAAATTGATGGCTTTCTTCTGTATCCTTATGTGTACTAATGTTTTAAAGAATGCTTTACTCATTAGAGGATGGATGTAACGCTGACCAGCTTGGCAATTAAGACATGAGGAAAACCAGAATACCAAGCTTTGTTCCACCTCCACCAGAAGCGGAGTGGTTCAGTGAATCCCTTTCTTCCTCTATATCTCAGTTTTCAATCTGTAGGAATAAAACATGTACCACCTTTTACTGTTGTGGTCTAATCTTCTCTTCTCCCTGATATGTGAACAACCTAAGGAGCAGTCTCTTGACTAAAGGTGCCGGTTAAGTGTTGCCAGGATTTTGCCCTGCCTAAGGGAAGACATCCCAGTGTTTATTAATAAAATCCTCAGATAAATTGCTCTGATTTTAGACTGCTAGAACAGTCAGTGAAAGTCATGTAATGTGTTTTTAAGGTCATTAGTAGACTATAAAGTATGCAAAAAATACTGTGAGTGGCCAGTCCAGATGAAGTTTACACAGCAGGCATGAGGTGGGCTGCCTGTTTCCTCAAGATCTCGTGTTTGTTTTGATGCTTTGGAAGAGATTGTTTCGCATCCTATCAGTTTTCTCCACACAAATATAATAAAGCTGTAAATAATTATTTTGAGTCACAGACATTTAGGGCAGAAGAAAACAAGTTTGTTCTGATTTGATTTGGTTAATTTCTCCACTAATATTGGCTTTATATGTGAAATTTCTTTTTCTAAAAGCAAAAGTGAGGCTGCAAAAATGTCTTTAAAAGAAGAGCATAAAAGAAGGCAATTTCACCACTTTTTGTGCAAATGAGCCTCTCTGCAGTCTACCCACTGAATGTTTTTCGCAAGAAGTAGCCAGCAACATCACTATTAGAATAAAATACACTGACCTATTTCACTACAAAAAGAGTAAGTAAAATGCAATTTATCATTTAAAGACTTTTCTATATAGAGGGAGCTGGAGTTATCGTTTCAGTGAGAACTTACCATGACAATAATCCAATTACTGATGTCTGTGATCTGCTATAAAAGAAAAATGCTCTTGATGGCAGCAGAATTCTAGTCTTAGGTATGTAACTCATGTCAGCACTCCAATAAAGTATTTAGTGCCATGTCTCTGCCATGTGTAGGATGCTGAACAAGCTTCAGCCAGTTAAATCTCAGCTGTGAGATTTCTTGCAATCTTTGTTTTTCTTTTTGTTTTTCCTTTTTTTTTTTAAAATTAGGAAAATCATTGAGCACTAAAAAGTAACTGAAGTGGATTAAATCACATCAAAATCTTATTACTTTGAGGATGGTGAAAATGACAGCTTTTAGTGGAAGAGATTTTTTTAAAATTTCTTTGAACACTCATATATGAATTTCAGCTAAACAATCCCAATAAAATGAATGGAATGATGTGTTATAAAAAACTAATTTTGCTCTTGTTTATGTGAGCAAAGTAGGTGGAGGAAGACTAAGCTTCATATGAGTTCTCCGTATCAAGAAATATGTGTGGGTTTTTTTTTTTTGGTTGTTTTTTTTTTTTTCTTTTGGATATTTTAATTTTTTTTCTGTATGTTTCCAGTTTTCTGCTCTGAATCAAAAACTCATTTCTTATCAAATTTATATTGAAGATGTGGAAGAGATTGCATGGATACATAAAGTGAGATAAAGGCAATGAAGAAGTCTGATCCAGTATGAAACAAGCTAATATTAGCATTTCTTAACATAATATTAACAAGTATTTATCAGGAAAATAAAGTCAGTAACAATAAAAAGAAATTACTGTTGGTTCATTCTTAAGGTATCTGTGGCCAGAAAAAAAACTTATTTAGACCATATGTACTTTAGACATATGTAAACCTAAAGAGCCAAAAATAAATGGCAATTTAAAATTAATTTTTTCAGAATGGCTTAATTCACTCCTCATTCTCAAGCATCCTGCAGTTTCTAATTTATTACTCTTTATAATACATAACTATAAGACTGGAAAATTCTCTTGCTTCTGCTATACAAATAAGTAATTTAAACCAAGCATTTGGAAAGTCTTGGTTACATCAAGTGGTGTCAGAAGAACATAATTAAAACTCAAGAATTATCTTGCAGAGAAGAAAAATTGATATTTTTAAAATAATATTTTCAGTAAACTGAGAAAGATCTGGGAATAAATAACTAATAGATAACTATAGTTTGAAAAATTGAAATTGATGAAGCTTAGTGAAGGCTGGATGTGTCAAGCATATTCTACACCATTCTTTTTGGATGAGCATAAGCATCCTAGAGTAATTGTCAATCAAAACCTGTCTTTTCGAGGGAAAATTATATCTGTGGCCTATGGAAAGAGAGGAAATGTCCCTGGTAGTTTTGGAGGGGCTTGAGCATGAAAAGAAACCTGAAGGACTTTGGAAACCACAGTGGAGTCCAAGAGCAGGCGTTGGCACAGGTGCCTCTTCACAGTGCTGGTACTCCCACTCATCTGAATGCTGTGTCCACGGATGATTTCTTGGTTTGCTCTTTTCTTTTTATCTCACAAGTAAGAATGGGCCAAACTTCCCAGACTGTTACATGTTAGAAGGGCTCAGGGGTGTGTGCTACAGAGAAGTTGCACAAAGTTATGAGTCCCATGGCAGCACTGTGCTTCTACTTTACCCTCATTTCTGGTAACCAATGAGAACAGCTACTGGGATTCCAAATGTGCCCTTGTTAATCAAGACACACTAGCTGCTAGTTACCAACATCCCAGTAATGTTTCCTGGGTAGCAAATAACGGAATGTTTTTCACTGAGGACTTCAATTAAACATTTAAAATTTTCTTCATCTGTGCTACAGAAAAAAAAACCCCTCCTTTTTTTTTTTTTTAAACCAAAAAAACCATCGTAGTAAATTACCTTAGGGTTGTCCCAAATATAAGCATGTTGTAGAAAATAATCTTTCCTGAAAAGCAAGGAGGAGAACAGTGTTGGGAAAAAGAGATCCTATGGTGGCTATGGCTATGAATTAAGAATTCATTAGCTGTGTTATTGATCATGGCAATTAATTGAAGCATAATAAAACAGTTTTGGCAAAACTTCCTTATTTGAAAGGAGATAGACTGCTAAAATATCACCTGCAGATTGCAGGGAAGGAAGTCTTGGGTAGATCTTGCTTCTGACTTTGTTGTGGCTGCCCCATGTCACCATTTCTCCTTCCAGCACTACAACTCCATGGTTTCTGAGATCCTTGTACAGGCAATGGCCTTTAGCAATAGGCCTGTTCTTACTGCTATTTATATATCCATGCTGTTGGACAAGAGGACTGCAATTATTTTTGTCAAAGGGGCCACAATATCTGTCTGGGCTGTGATGAGGGACATGCTTCCTTCAGACAGTACCATTGTCTATATCTATCTCTTGGTGAAACTTGTGTAAAGTTTTTTCCTTCCAAACTGACACATGCACTTATTTCACTTCCAGACATAATATGATTTCTTTTCATGAGAAAACAGGATTAAAAATTATTATGTAGATTGCTTTTTCTGTCCCATATCTGTGTGTGAATAATCAAATCATGTTTGCAATCTCCTTCTACTCCCACCACGCCCAGGGTTTTCCTCATCTGAACTGTTGGTGTTATCAAAATATGCTGTACCTACATATTCATTTTTCTTCTTGTTATTTGTTGATATCACATATAATTTCTTGACCAAGAGTTTCCGAATTCTAACAGAATAATAAAAGACCTAAACAATATATTGTTCAAGGAGCCCGGCATTTTATCTTGAAGTATGTCTAGTCAAGTAAATCTTCTGACTTCTATCTGGTTTTAGCTAAGGCATCAACAAACACCTCTTAAACACTCCTGCCTTTCATTTATCTTTCCTCGGTCAGCAGTCTTTACTGTGTTGGGTGTCCTCAGAATTAATTGCACTGCATTGCTGAAGATTTAAGATGCCCAGAGAAGTGTCACTGGGTGAATGTAATTGGTGTCCTTGTCAGTGTTTGCTGCTGAATTGTCAGGAGTGGGTCAGGAGTGGCTGTGGCTCTCTGTGGCTCTCTACCCTAGCTGAGCTGGTACTGAGCTTTGTGGGAGAGCCAACTTCAAATGCACTTTGAGACCTCTTTGAGAGACAAGCTGCAGTATCCTGGGTGCTGAGGAGTTTTGTCACAATCAGAGGTGTTAGCAAGACCCAAAATACAACCTGGTTTCACTGCCTAGACAGAAAGCCCAGTGAATGTCCTGTTTGGTTCCATAACCCAGATTACCCCCTGAATGCAACCTGTATGGTTCAGTGATTGTCGAGAACTGGAGCTGTCACATAACTCTGCTTTTTAAGCTACAACACTCTGACAACCTGACCTCTTATTGCAGTCCAGACAACTAAAGCACAAACTCCTCCTCTGGTCTTCTCCCTCATGGAGTGTAGCTTCTTGTGTTGGGCTGTTCTGCAGCCAGCACTGCTCTACTCCTAACTCTCTGTGTCAATGTTGTCCAAAGGCTGACGTTCCTGCCTGTCACAGAGCTATTTGTATTTCTCTCACTAGTCTTGTATAAGCAAGCTTTATATATTTTCTTTCTTTAATCTCTACTTCAAATATTTATACACAATCTGATTTTTTTTATCCTGTCTTCCCTTTGAACAGCTAGCTGATGGATGGTTGTAGTATTTCTTTTGTCTTCTTTGACTCCTTAGTCATTCTAATTCTATTTCTGGCTGCACACCTTGTATCTTTTTCTAACAAGCTATAGTTCTCCTCATGTAATCCCTCCCAGTAGTTCACTTTTTTCAGGAGTCACATGCTAGTTTAAGAACTGTGCAGTGCCATTTTATGGATTCCTCTCATGCCTTTGACACAGCTTTGTACTTTTAACTTCCATTGGGAAAACACAATGTCTTCTTTGCAGACGGAGTGGTAGGGGATTGTTAAAGGATGGGGCTGCTACTGACTGTGGACTCTGGATTTTATACCATGTGTGCATGTCCTGGTTTTGGCCAAGGACTGGGTTAATTTTTCACAGTGGCCATGAGGGGAATGGGCCTGGAGTCATGTGGACATAGCCAATGGACCTGAATGCTATTCCATACCACAGAACATCAGGACGAGGAAACAAACATCAAACTGGAGGAAAAGTTCAGCAGCCTCCAATGGCTGCTCTGATGGACATCAGTCAGCAGCTGCTGAGCAATTGTACTATGCATCACTTGTTTGTCTTGGATTTTATTCTTCTCTCTTTTACCTTCTCATTATATTTATTATATTATTCATTATAAAATAATAAATTTGCAATTAATTATTATATGTATGTTTATTATTTTAATAAATTTTTTATTTAGACCCATGAGTTTTACTTTTTTTATTTGCAATTCTACCCACCTGGAGTACTTCCACAGCAAGGGAATCAGCCCAGATACACCAGGAGTAACACCTGAAGACACGGGTGCTGAAGGCAATTTCCATGAAGACCTTAATTTAAACAAAAGATGGGTGAAAACTCTGAGGGGTCCTGGCAGAAATTAATTGTTTTGTTGCTCTGCAGTATTTTTAGGAGATTCAGCAGAAAAATCTGTGTTTAAGAATTTCTCCTTCAACACTTGTTCTACCTTTTATGTGATTTCCTAGGGGCTAAAGTTGGAAACAAGATCAACAGTGATGAGAACCTGAATAATAAGGAAATGACTGGGAAAGCTTTATTAGAGTTAGATTTTGGAGACTAAAGAAGTTCATTGTGGAGTTCTCTAGCCCACAGAGGAGAGATCTGATCCTGGGTGAGTGGTTATGTACACCACAAGTGGGGAACTATAAATATACTTTGTTCACAGCTAATCACTTTGGAGAGATGTGTGTGGTACAAAGGTTTGGTCCAATTAACACAGTCTGTTGACTTTCTATATAGAGGATTTAGCAAGGACTGTGATTAAGCTCAGAAATGCATGCCCCTTGAATGATTTCTCTGCCTCAGAAGAAAAGAGGCACAGGTTAACTTTTTTAATGGAGGAGGACAAATATATTAAAGCAAGATCTACCATGCCTTTGAGATGTATGCAAGAAACAGAAGCTTTAGAGCTGTTTTTTGTCATACTCAAATTGTATTTTAAATTACTTTGAGTATGGATGCCGTCTTTGTTTCACAACATATTTTGTATACTTCTGTTCCTCTATAGAAATATGATTAATTTTTTGTGTTTACTGCTAAGGGACACATTATGATGTCTATGCTAGAGGGAGAAAGTGCATATCCATCACTTTTACTTAGAATTAGTATTCTAATAAATAACCATGTTAAGATTTGTGGAGTAATTTCAGCTCCCTTTATCTTAAGAGTCCTCCAGTTATAAATGGAAGTATAATATTATATGGAGCCTTCTATGTTCCTTTGTAATGTGTAATACTTGTTTTGAAAATCTGTCATTTCACAGGATACAAGGAAGTACTTGCACATTAAACCCATGACATCAAGGATATATGTTTGTGTCTCAAAGGGATAGAATCCCTTAGGAGTTTCATAGCTAAGTCAGTACATTTTTTCTCTTTCAAGAAATTTGGGAGCAGAACAGTGTTGAGACTGTGGGAGAAGTGTTGGGTGAGAATAAACAAAACTGTAGACCTGTAAAGGCTGGAGAAGCTTGGTGACCTTTATGAAGTGAGCCTCTGTGGAATCTCTCTTCTTGAAGGAAGCAAAATGCATGGTTCCAAATTTGTAAGCAAGTTTCCATGATGTGATCAGTACCATCATTACTGCTGACTCAGAGTTTAAGGGAAATTCACCCTGGGTTTCTGGGAAATGACTAAAGGATATTTCCTTTGGGGAAAGTCAGTTTATGAGACTGATTACTTCTGAAAGTTCAGCATAGTGTGTCTAACCTTGTTTCAAGCACACATCCATCTTAAAACTCATGATGTGTAATATATTATCAGATATCCTAATGACATAGTTGATGCAGTTTTGCACCAATCAGTTTTCAGGGTTATCCTTAATTATGCCAATGGAAGCAAAAGTTCTTGGATCTCTATTTCTGTTTGCAAAATTATTTGGTCTATTTTCTCATTATTCTTTCATCATTTATTGTCAGTAGCCTGAGGAGAAAATGTATAGAAGATTTTTAGATATGTTTGAGAAATGTTTTCATTTTACATGTGATGGGCCTTAAGTACAGAATCATAATGTTTTTCTGATGAGCTGAGATGCAATTATGTTTTAAGGATGAAGATAAATATGACCTCAAAACTGAAGTTCCTAGGTTTCTGTAGAGACAGGCTTTATTATGGATCAGACATGAAATATACCTTGATACTTAACAATATGCCTCATATTTCTTAGAGAAATCTCTTTGAAAATGTAAATGTCCTGTCAATGATAACTGATGCCTGGGAAATATGTCAGCAAAACTTAATTTGTTTACTGTATGTAATTTGTTTGTTAATGAACTGTGTATGAATGGAGAACAATCTCAGCATATACATTTTCATTATTCAGATTTATTTGTTGAAATGTGTTGTTGACAGGCTTGCTGCTCCATTGTGATTAAGTCATTAAACAAATTTGTTACTCAGTATTTTTAAAATAAGTTGTTCTGCTTCAACACAAAAGCATATTGATTGGTTTTTCCTTTAATTTCTGAGTACCATATTTAAGCTAAAGATCCACATGGAGATTTCTTAGCACATAAATTGAAGCAGTTCATTGCATTAACCTACAGTGTATTTTTTGAATGTCATCATTATTAGCATACCTGTTTTCGAAAATGTCCTTTAAAAAAATCTTATATGTCATTGTATACTCATGGTAAGTTTGCATAAAAATTCTGAAAGAATTTTTATGGAGAAATTTTGCAGCCAACACTCCAAAATCCACTCATAAATAGCAAGAGAAGAAGAAATAGTTTGACAGTTTCAGTTGGATGGGATGATATTCTAACTGTCAAGTTGTTGTTGAGAAAGAAGGAAGTGTAGATGTGCTACACTGGGAATTTTTCTCTGGGGCTTTATGACTATAAGAAGAGATCCTTAATGTTATTTGTTAAATCAGAAAATGAAAATCCTCATGTATTATTCACCCTATTAACTACTTGATGAAAAATAAGTAGATGTTAATTTTAAACTTTTAGAAATTAAAACATGAAGTGTATAGTTATCCTTCTAAAGTAAATAAATAAAAATAATTTGAGGTTTCAGTGTTGGGATCAAATCCCATGGAATTCATCCTTGTTTTCCTCTATTAAACTGTAGCTATAAATAATTCTGTCTGTGTTTTTCCATCATATGCTATGTCAGAATATATTTTGCTTCATATTAAATTAATATGTATTTTTATTGTAAAATTTAAAGACTAATAGTCAGAGAATAGTCAGAGTCAGAAGTAATTTAGGTTGAGAGGGAAACCTAATTCAATTCACACATGAGACAGGGCCTGATTTTTAAGTATGTCCAAGGATGTAATTTAAATCCTCCGTGTGTCTGTATTTCAGCATTCTGCCACCCTTTCTATTAAGACTTTTTTATTTATTCTCTTACAGAACTTCCATTTGTGGGGCAATTTATGTCAGTTGCCTCTTGTTTCAAAGCACCTGACTTTACATCCTTTGTACCCTCTCTTTAGTTTCTTCATTGCTCTGCTCTTCCCGAGTGAACAGACCCAGTTCTCCCACCTCTCCTGGTGTGCCTTGCACTCCAAACCCCGCCAGTGAACTGCCACTGAGCTCATTCCAATGTGCTCACTCATATCCCTCTTCAACTGGGCAGGCCAGGACTGGACCAAACACCCTGGATGTGTTTCACTGGGGTTGAGAGGACAGAAATGTCACCTCCCTCAATCTGCCAGCTGTATTTTAGCCATAACAGCTCAGGATGTGGCTTGCTTTCTTTGCCCCCTGATGACTCACTCACTCTGAGGTACAGAAGACTTTTTATACAAAGCTACTTTACAGCCAGTCACCCACCAGCTCTTGTTAATCCTCTGAGGTGCAAAACTTGACATTTCCTATGGTTGAACCTAATAAATTTCCTGTAAATGCATCTCCCTTGCCTTACAAGGTCCTTCACAACAGAAAACATGTTAGGTTAGGTATCATTCACAGTCCTCCAGTTTATTATTGTCCATAAACCTTCTCAGGATGCATTGCATCTTATCATTCAGGACATTTATAAAATCAAAACCCAGTGTTGGCCTCAGTGTAATTGAGGTCCTGAATATTACTGACAATTTTCCACTGCTTGGCCATTGAACCCCTGATTACAGCCTTTTCAGTTTGGTAATCTGGCAATAATTTTCTGCTTGCCTAACTGTCCACCCATCAAAGTTGTATTTCACTGGTTTGGTAATAGAATCTTTTGGGAATTTGTATGAAAAGCTTTGCTACATTTAAGGTAAATTACCTCAACTGTGGTACTCTTGCTCCCAAAGCCAGTAATTTCTTTGTAGAAAATAACGTCATCGTGCATAAATGGAAAATCAGCCTTTCCATGTCTTTTGCCATTTGGTTTCTGGCCCCATTAAACAGGGATCCCATACTTTCTGTAATTTAATTCTGTTGGTGACATATGTATAGAAGGCCTGGTTATTGCCCTTCACATCCCTTGCTAGTTTCAGCTCCAGCTGAGATATGTCTTTCATGCTTTTTTCCTTAAGTTAAAACATCATTTCTACATTCCTACTGGGAATCCTGTCCTTGTCCACACTCCTGAATACTTATTTTTTGAGTTCATCCTTAAGTGCCGTTTTCATCTGCACTCGCCTTCCTTAGATTTCTGCACATTGTAGCTGTTCATCTTTTCAGTTCATTATTACAGTGTGTTTCTAGGGCTTGACCCAGCCCAACTGTGCTTGATCTCACCCCAGTGGTCTGAGCCAAAGGCATGTTATCCTCCCATCTAACAGAACCTTGAAGTCTCTGGCCCTGAAGGTATAAAGGTACCTACACTGATTTATTGAAAATTAAAATATTTCTACACAGATGGCTGGATATAGCCCTAAAATTTCTCCATTTAGGCAACATGTTATGCTAATAAAAACACTTGTCTCAAAGACGAATTTCAAGAGAACTGAAAGTCCAGGGAATGAACCAAATTTAGAGATCTGTGAGTGAGCACACATCATCATGATGCATAAGTAGGAAGGAATAAACCAATCCAGACGCAATCTGGATAAGTAGAAACAGGAAATAGTGAAAAATATTTTATTTCTTCACTTGTAGTTGACAACTGCCATCTACAAGATGAGTGATAGAAGCATCTCAAATTGCCTGTCAATTACTTTGACTATACAAATTCATTCTGAGTAGCTATCAATGGAAAGCTAAATAAATTAGATAATTGGAACATTTGGATGATTACAGAACTTTTAAATTGCCCTAGTTTTGTATGGGACAGAGTTAATTTTCTTCTTAGTAGCTATTACAGGTCTGTGTTTTTTGATTTGATATGAGAATTATGAGAATACACAGATATTTCAGTTTTTCAAAGTAGTGTTTACATTAAGTCAAGGCTACTTCGATGTCTCATGCTCTGCTATTAAGGAGGTGCACAAGAATCTGTGAGGGATTACAGTCAGGGTGTCTGACCCAGAATTACCAAAGGGATATTCCACACCACAGAATGTCACACCCAGTGTGTGAACTGGGGAGAATTTGGCAGGAGAGGCTGATTGTTATTCAGGTACTGGCTGAGCATCAGTCAGTGGGTGGTGAGCAATTTCATTTTACATCATTTGTCTTTCTTGTGTTTTATTTATCTCCCTTTTGTCTTCCTTCTCTTGTTAAGCGTATAGAAATTTGGCAGAAAATACCCCTACCCCCTGAAAATTTAGTGCACTATTTTATTTAAAATTCCTATTATCTGAGAGTGGATGAGAGTGAGGAAGTTTCTTAAAGGAGCTGTGGATGCCCCATCCCTGGAAGTATTCAAGGCCAGGTGGGATGGGGCTCTGAGAAACCTGATCTAATGGAAGATATCCCTGCCTATGACAGGTGGATCCAACTAGATGATTTTTAGAGTCCCTTCCAGCACAAATAACTCTATGGTTTGTTGGTTTTATTAGATTTTATTTTATTTCAGTTATTAAAGGGTTTTTATCCTTTTCTTTTTGTTCTCATCCTCATCCCACTAGGGTATGGGTGAGCATCTGCATGGCACTTTGTTGCCAGCTGAAGCTAAGCCAGGACAAACACCTAAGATGAAAAAGTCTAACACAGAGGAATCTTATTCCTCTCCCCAGATTTCACCTTTCCTAGAACAGAAAAAATAAAAGGTGCATATCCATCTATCCTTTTTCTATTTTTAAACAAAAACCACTGAGTGCTTCCTGAAAAGAATATTTAAGAAGCGTTTCTGTCTTCATTCTCTGGAAATTCAAGTGTCTGCTTTACTTGCCATATGCTAATAAATTGCACTGGTCTGCAAACCCAAGATAAATATTAAAATGGAGGGTTCAAAAAGTAGTGAGGAGCATCTTGGCTATCTGTATTGCCACCTGAAGGAACTCCACCATTTCCATTTTAGAAACCAAGAGATCTGTGAGGACAATGTGAAGAGATGGAGATGAAGTTTATGTTTATTGTGAAAACTGTGAAATCTGTGTTGCCTTTACTACTGTTTGCTGCTTAATTTGCATGGGTTGTGAGGAAAAAGAATGCTAGATAGATAAACTGCTCAATGAAGAATCTGATCAAGTGAAATTCTGTCATGCATTTAAATCAGCACTGACCCATACTTCAGCTCAGTTCTCTCATGCCTTTTTCCTTAATTTTTATAATATTTCTGAGTAGGATAAAAACCATTTTCACTAGATAATAATATTTTTCATTCCTTTTCTTTCCAGTGATTTGTACTGTGTATTTACCTTTTATTATCTTAGTCATTAGCATGACTAACTTTACTACTCCCCTGGACATTTTTTCTGTGTGGTTTTATGTATTTTCAATTGACTGGCATAATATATTTATTATTTGTTCAGAATGAGAGTATAAACTTTAAGACATACACATTTCTGCTGAGTCATTATAAAGAATGAGAACTCAGATTGTATGATCTTTTTTTTGCTCAGCTTTCAACATCTAGTAAAAATGCAGCAGAGAAGCTAAATCTTTTATATCTAATTTTAAAATGTCTTGTTAACCTACCACTCTTTCTGAATTAATGACTTTGTATGTGTTCTTCTGATCCATGCTGTTGTAAAAAGCATTATGACATTTGATAGCATATATGATACCTAGATTTAATAGTATGTATAGCATAACTTATAGCTTTAGACTAATGTTTGTCTCTAACAACAAGAACAAAAACAAAAAAAACCAACCAAACCAAAATCAAATCAACTGTTTTAAGAATATTTTTCAAAGTATTTGAATCCATTAATTCAGAAAGAGTCTGGAAGATTACATTGTATGACATAAGAGCATACATAATGTAGTATGAAGTACCTATTTGTAAGAATCTTCTTACTCTATTAAGCGGTATCCTTGAAATCTATGTGTTTGAAAAACAACTCAGAAAGATGCTCAGAAGGTTATCAACTTTTTCTCAGGAATTTGAAGGTCATCTGTAGAACTATTCAAAATTATTTTTGTGTCTAGAAAATAAGAAGGATGTAAATATATGTTAAATATAACTTCCATGTTAATATGGAAGTTATTGTAACTCATATTGATAGTCTAGAACTGGTTAATTCCCCACCTACCAAGTGATAATCACAAGGGGAACACATCATTAAAAAGAGAGCTGTTAGTAAGACAGGTGTGATTTTGTGCCTGATTTAATTTGTTTATATATTTTGCTAATGAATAATAATTAATTTAGTCAAATGGGTAATATGTTGTTAAATATTGCAATAAGTTATATAGAGTTATAGAGACAACAAATGTCGTCTTGTCATTACATTGACATTGAAGACTGAAAATAATTACCTCCACTGACATTACAGTGTAGCATACACCCAGGTGTATTGAAATGGATTTTAAAAGTACCTACAATCTCAGGTCATTAACTTATAAAGAATTCTGTAAAACATCATCTCCCCAGCAGGAAAGACCAATGCAGGCTCCCAAAACGTTGAATAACCAAAGACTTCAAACATTTATTATCTATTTCACCTTCTTAAACACACATGCACAGTTCTGCCACCTTACTGGCTGTGCTCCATCAGCAGCACTCAGAAAAGACAGGGCTGTGTGTTCTAGGCAGCAGAGGAGCCCCAGGCCCTGCAGCTCCAAGGCTGCCTGGCTGCAGCAGTGGCTCAGGTGCTCGAGGTGGCTTTGGGCTATCTCAGGTGTCTCCTCGATCTCATGCTGGGAACTCCATGTCTGGAGGACATGAAGGTGAGCAAACTGAGAAGATGCAGGTTATTCACAGAGGAGGGAGTGCATATAAGCATTGCAAGGTGCACAAAATGAGTAAATCTGCTTAGACTCTTATACAACCTTATTTTAAATGTTACAATACTACATAATTACTTTTGTTTCCCTTTTTCTGTTGCCATTCATTTTTGTGTTCTGCTTTCTACAACCTCTTCCCAAGGTTAATTAGTCAATTATAAATAAGAATTAAAGAGATAAAATGCAGAATTAACATCTCACTGATAGTGTCTGATCATTTTCCCTGTGTACTGAAACAACTCATCTCTGTTCTCTGAGGATTTTTTTTTCTTAGAGTTGCAAACCCTGGGCATGGAAGAGGATTGTAATTTTATGTATATAATGACAATGGGGGAATAAGAATGGGAGATTGCCCCCACTAATTAGACATTTAAAGAAATAAACTTTTTATAATATTTTCTGACCAAAGACAAAACAAATATGCTGCTGGTGTAGAGTGTATGATGGACTGGAAAGGACTTTCTCAGGTGTGTTAGATGGCAGGCACCCATGGATTGGGAAGGCTAAATTGAAAGGCTAAATGCTGTCCAGGTTCTCCTTTCACATAAACATATCAGACATATCATACCTGGCAAAGTCTTCACAAACTTAAAACTCCTTTCCTCTGATAAACCCACCAATCCATTGGGGATTTTATACTTTATTTTATTTTATATTTTATTTTACTTATTGTACTTATTGGCACAAGTTAGCTCAGTTTTTCCTTAGAATAATTCTAGTATGATGAATTTGAACCCTTTTGACAGGTAGATCGTCAAACAAACTAGGAGCTTGGTGTCATTGCATGTACGTAAAAATGTAGTGGTTTCGTAACCTGAATCCCTGTAAATTACTGTGTTAACAATCTATATATTTATATAAGTCTTCAGTTTATAATTTTCCAGTTTTAGAAAGTGGATCAAATTCCTAGTTTCTCACATAATATGTTTTCTTGTAATGTTGTTATTTTTCCTTAGGATGGTAGGTTGGTTTGTTTTCTTTCCAAGTAGATATGGAGAAAACCAAACAATACAGCTAAAAAAGCTTTGGTTTATTGTTTGGTTTATTTATTCTTTCTAACATTTCCTTCTCTGGTGAAAAAAATAGACTATAGCTGTCTGTAGAGACTGGTGTGATGACAAACCTCTGATTTTTAGGTCTTGAGGAAAATTTGATGAACAGGTAACTGTGGGAGGTACATTAAAGTATTAAAATTTGCCTTCTTGGCAATTCAAGTTTCATTTGTCTGTTGAGTTTATATGTGCCTTGTATGTTCCTCATTAGGGAAAAAAAGTACAGAAGAGCTTTGCAGTGAAAAAAAGATCTGCCACATTTCAGAGGTATTTGTGTGACTATGTCAGGATGCACTGAAGTGAGCAGGAAAGCAATGATTATGATCAGATATGTTCTGCCTCCCTGTGCCCTGTGCACACTTCCTGCAGCTCTGTTTTAATAAGATTCTTTGTTGAGAGTTTGAGAAAGCAGACCTAGTTTCTCTTGTGCATTACAATCAATATTAGTAACTGCAGGAAAGGAGTATCTAAATAAGTTGTGGTTTTAGGGGTTTTTTTAACTTTTTTTTTTTTTTTTTTTTTTTTTTTTTTTTTCATGCACTTAAGCATTTTTCCTCTTTGAATTACTGAATTTCCAGTTTAAGATTGGGAAATTACTTATAAATACATGATAGTCAGACACAGTCATTAAGATCTTTGTAACACCCTTTAACTCTTTCTTGAAATTATTATCCATTTGAATTAACCATCAGGCATGACAAAAGAGAATTCTCTTTCTAGGAAAGTCTCAGAAAGAATAAGGCATTGTTTAAAAATTAAATCAAAGAACATTTGGTTCAAATGAAATGCAAAAACATCTGAAATACTCTTCTTATAAGCTGCATACAGCTGCTTAACAGTACCTGTCTCTCAGCCATTTTTTTTTCGCTGACTTCCCTTTAACCAATTTAACCCAGCTGCTCAGGCTGCTAGAAACATCTGTCTCATGAGGAAAGGCTGAAGGAGCTGGGCCTGTTCAGCCCTGAGAAGAAATGACAGAGGGAAACTCATCACTCTCTATGCATATTTGAAGGGAGTGTAATGAGAGGATGGAGCCTTTTGCAGGCTCCTCTTGGTGGTGCCAAGAAACAGGGAGAGAGGCAACAGGAGCAGGAGCTGATGCACAGGAACTTCCACCTGAACATGAGGAAGAACTTCTTCACTGTGCAGGTGACCGGTCTGTGGAACAGACTGCCCAGAGAGGCTGAGAACACTGGTTTAAAACCACCTGGACACAATCCTATGCCATGTGCTCTGGGATGATGCTGCTTGAGCAGGGAGGTTGGACCAGGTGGTTGGACCAGGTGGGAGTGTCTGCGGTCACTCCCAACCTGACCCGTTCTGTGGCTCTGTGATTCAGTGAATGTCACAGTACAAGCTGGCTTATACTGAGCAAATAATTAGGCTATAAAAAACAGACCCAGTCTGTTCCAGTTCCATGGGCTGGTCCCTGGGTGGAGAATGATAGGATAGATTTAAATACATACAGGACTTCACCAAACCAGATTCTACCCTGCAAGCATCCCTGGTCAAGGGAGCTGGGCAATGCCAAAGCCAGATCAGTCAGCTGTTGAGAAGAGGGACTTTTGAATTCCCTATTTAAGGAGAGTTTCAAACAATAAAGAGGCTGTTTGTCTCGTGGATCTCTGAGGTGTGTGTGAGTTGTCCCTGCCTCTGGCACTGACCCCAAGAAACACGTGGCCAACCCCTCAGCATGTTATAAATGAAGACGTAGTGGACTCCGCTTTGTGAAGCATGAAGGAACAGTCTGTTTCCTGTTTCTAGTTTCTGGATTAGTGACTGCTCTTGATTACTGCACAATGAACAACCTGCATATACATTCAGGGTATCCAATTTCAGCTCTTATGTGTTGTATAATTCTATTTGTATTAGTGAAGCTGAAACTGGTATTATCAAGTTGACCACATTGCACATAACAGATGCCCTCACTTTTCTTTGTCCTTTTTTTTCTCATTCTGCTTCTCTAGTGCTTTTGCTTTTCACCCCTCGCGGTTCATCCTGTACAGCCTCAATTCAGCAAATCTATAACACTAGTAGGTGTCTTGGTTATTAATATGGAAAAAAAAAATTATTTTCCTTTTAAAGAAAAAAGCAACTATTTATTTTTTTAAATTGTAGGTACATCTAAATGGTTAGTTTTCAAAAGCAACCCAAAAGTTCAAATCAAGGAAACTTCATCCTTCTCCTAAGTCACAGGGATGTGCAATATGTCACAGTGCTGTGGCTTAAGGGCCGTACAGTGCTGTCCTTCTGCTTTGCTGATGGAGCCCTATGCTTCCCCTCACTGTATACAGCTTCATTTTCTTTCTCATATTTATTTACTTTGATTGATTTTTCACTGCAGTTAAAAATTAGTGGAATGCTATTGCTTGCTGGCATTTACTGATTTCAGTGTGAGTTTTGGTAAGTACCTGCATCTGCAATTAATTGAAAACAAAGAGATTTAGGTCAGGAGAGAGCCTAAACTTCTGAGTTAAATTCATTCCTGTTGCTCTGTCTGTTCTGACCTTTGGCAAATATCCCTGAATTCATTTCATAAAAGAGGAATTGCAGTGAGAATTGCAGAAATTTGCTGTTATAGAACTGATAAACCAGAGGGTTTATTAATAGCAATATATAGTTAAAAAAATAGATGAAAAAGATGGAAAAATATTAGGAAAATAAGATTACAGCAGGTAAATCTCTTTGTGACTTAACTAAAATACAGCAAGATCCCCTGTATCTTGCTCCAAGAAAGGGACTTTCCCAGCTTAGGAGGAAATAGTTTAGGATGCTTCTTCCTCAATGAACTTTCACAGTAAAGGTGCAAAACAATCCCTGAGGTGTTGCTGGTGGATAAAACCTATAAAAGCAGCATTAACTCTGATCTCCATCTCCTGCAGAAAATGGAAGAATAAAATCCTAGCTGATGAAAAGGGGGAATTTAATGTGTGGGCTTTCCAGGAGATATTTGTAAACTCAAATTGAATAAGTATTTTTGAGATGTGGAAAAAGTGAAATTAATTTTTAGGAAATCTTACATGGAAAACCACTCCTCTAATTTGATATATATTTTGCTGGCAACTTTTTGGAACCTTTACTCTTTTAAACACAAATTTAACTTAATGTTCTTGCCACCAAAATCAACCACAGAGTCCTCAAAATTATTATTGAACAAAGCAAGCACAAAACCTATGAAACCAGTTGCTAAGTCTATAATAGACCTATAATGTTTTTGAAAAAAAAAAAAAAAACAACAACAAAAAAAAGCTCAGCTAAATGCAAGTCAGGATGTTTCTTCAGGATGAATCTATGAGAAAAACAGTACAGGCATAGACACTTTTGCTTTATCTGTTGATGAAAGACTTTATAAATAACTATTATAAAATAAATATTAAGAATGCATACTGTGGTTGTATGGACAGATTTTGGAGATATGGAAATCACATTGGTTAGAAAACTTGGGTTTACATAAATATAACTTTTGCACCAGAAATTATTCTGGTTTTCATGGTGTACTGAAATACAAAGAACATTGCTTTGTACTTTTGATGAAGAGTTGACCTACTTTTTTAATCTTACTTTGTGTTATAGTCACATATATTGAAAGAATTCAACTGTAACCTTTTATAATTAAGAATAATGGCTATGCATGAAATCTGAACTGCTTACAGGACTTAAAAATCAATTAATTTCTTACTAGTTGTACTGTACTGATTAAACCTATTCAACAAAACACAAAATAAACTTCTGAACTAAGCTTTGTGAAATAAACCCAACCTTAGTCTTAGCCTGAGTTTTAACATCTTTCTGTCTCTGATTTAATTGTGTTTGATCCTATAATGCAAGTTGGATAAAAATTTTATTAAATCTTACCTGATGGTGTAATCAGGATAATGAAATATCTGGAGTATTTTAAAGCTGGCTAACAACGTAAACTATACCTAAGTATGTGATACTGTTTAAAATGTGTTTATGTATATGGAAATAAAATACAGCACAAAAATGGGAAATTTATGATCTGGAAAAGAATCAAATGTGTAAGGAAGTATAAAACAATGCAATGTTGTGTTACATCTGTTACAAAGCCAAATCATGCTCATCAGAGGCACCTTGCCCCACAAAGTCGTTTGGAAGACTTTACCAAACTTCACATAAACTCTTTACATTTGCTGGTTTTGGCCATACAAAATTATTTTGTATGGGTGAAAAGAGATGCTTACATGACTGTATGTGGAACACTTAAAAGCTGTCCCAGAAGGGTGCACAGTTTTCCTCCAGGTAGCAGCTCTGTGCTGCAGAACCTTACTGCTTTTGAGGCAGAAAAACTTGACGTTTCCAAGATAAGTGTGTTGCTTGTTTTTATACACTCATTTCTTTGTAAGTCAAAATAATTTTTTTTTGGTCAGCATCATATCCTGACCTTTCTTTGCATTGATATTAACTTTCAGTTTCATGTCACCAAAAATATTTGTGCCTATATGTAGGAATATTCCTGTTTTACTGGAAGGTTTTGAATAAATATCTAAGCAAGAATGGTTCTCTTAGTGCTTCTGAGAAACTTATGCATCCTTTCTGAGCAGGACATTTTGTCTCTCATTTGTGTTGGATTCCTCATTTTTGTCAGACTCTCACTGAGAATACATTTCCTTTAGGAACTTTTAATATTTGCAGATTGTTCAAGAGTTTTCTACAAGAGATCATGAAATGCTCCACTGAAAATCCTCAGCAGGTATCTGTCACACTTTTTGCTTAGAAAAAATCACTTTTCTCATAATCTGGCCTTTTACATTTCAAGTACATGTCACAATACAATGGCAATTGCATGGCCTCAGAATAGCACTGGTTCATAAATCCCACCTTTTTCTTTGCAGAGTAGGGAAGATATGAACAATAAGGAAATAAGTCAGCTTTAATGTAATTCTGAGTAAAAAATATAACTGTGTACAGCACATTTTCTATGAACATTTTTATGAACATTTATAAATCCCATGTGTCTACACATTTCTAATGATACAATTAAATTTGGAGAACACTTCCAAACATGGACTGTGAACTGCTTCTACATCAGCCCTGATAGCACTGCTCGCATGATTTGATCAAGGCTGAATGAGGAATTTGAGGTTTGTGGTCTTATTTTCACTGCACGTTTTTCTGACAGCACAGAGGAAATTATTTTATAAAACAGCTGGAGAATCCATTCAATTTTGACTACAAGAGCTATTGCATTCAAGTTGTTGGCTCTGCAACAATACTGCAGTGGTTGCCATGTGCCATTACATTTTGCTTTTTTTTTACATTTATGTGCTGAAATGGTGCAGTTCATTATTTTTATATAGGCAGTATTAAATGAAACATTTCTGAATTTGCCCTGGGACCATTATTCTAATTTAATCATTTGTAAGCAGGCAGATATATATTTCAGTGGTCTACTTTTGGTCTTAAAGAGAAGACCATACTTAAGTGCTTTGTTGGCATGGGATTTTAACGTGTCATACTTCCAGAAGGATTAATACCACTTGTTCAAATAATTAAAACTGTTTTATAATGAACATTCTCCCTTTTTCCCAGTTGGAAAACTTAATATTTGACGTGGAATTTCAACATTGTGGTTTCATGTGTACTGGATGTTCTGTTTTATATAAAAGCTTTATTTGTTGGAATCTGAGTTTGGAATGTCTATAGTAATTTTGAAAAGAGCAATAGGAAATTTCTAACAAAGGCATCTAAGAGTTATTTTATGGAGTTAGGATTTTTGTCCTTATGATTTGATGTTTAGAAAGGTGGTATGTGTCTCTTGTCCGCATCTTGTTTCATTCACATAGAAAATACACATTTAAATATGGAGTGGAGGTGACAAAAATTATCACTTTTCCTCCCTTAAAAGCTAACTATCCAGTTATCAGCTAAAAGTTTAATTTTTTTTCATAGTGTATGAAATTAATATATTCTGCATAAATGCCTCCTTGATTTATCTTGATTTTATTTCTATATACACTCAACTACATATACCTTAAACCAGATAAATATTAATATACAGAGGATAGTATTCTTACCTGTTTGAATTTGTTACTGATATGCTTTTACTTAAATGTGGCCTCACATTTTGTTGGCATTGCTCTATGTTGTGAAAACAGCCACTTTACTAAGCGATTAAAATTTTCTGTCCCTGAAAAATTACTTTTTCAGGAAGACACTTTGTGGAATGACTCAAATTCATAGGCATTTAGTGAAATGACTGGAATAATAAGCACTTTGTTACCCAGTTGGACTGCTGTACTCAGTTGCATGAAATCACAAAATCACAGAGTGTGAGTTGGAAGTGACCCATCAGGATCATTGAATCCAATTCCTGGCTGTGCACAGTACCATCCACGAGCCTTACAATGTGCCCAAAAGCACTGTCTGAATGCTTCTTGAAATCAGACAGCTTTGGTGCTCTGACCTCTTCACTGGGGAGCCTGTTCCAGTGCCAAACCACCTTCTGGGTGAAGAAATTGTTCTAATATTCCATTGAAACATACCATGACACAGCTTCAGGCCATTCCCAGAGTCCTGTCACTGGTCACAGAGAGAAGAGATCAGTGCCTGCCCCTCCTCTTCCCCTCATGACGAAGTTGTAACTGCAAGTCCTCCGTCTCCCCTCAGTTTCCTCCTGCCTGAACAGACCCAGTGATCTCAGCTGCCCTCAAGACCCTTCACCACCCTCGTTACCATTCTTTGGACACTCTCTAATACCTCAGTGTCTTTGTTGGAAATGTCCACAGTATTCAAGGTGAGGCTGCTGCAGTACAGAGCAGAGCAGGACAATCCCTTCCCTTGTCTGGCTGGTGATGCTGTTCCTGATTCCCCCAGGACATGCTTGGTGCTCTTGCCTTGTCCATGTCCTTGTTTTTGAGGTTACCATCCTCACCCTGTAACAGGCTGATGTTATTTCTACACTGCCTTTTGCCATTAATATATTTGAAAACCTCATTTTATTGTCCCCCACAGTTCTGGCCAACTTCAGCTTCAGGTGAGCTTTGGCCATGTGAATTTTCTCCCTACAGTGGCAAGCAGCATCTCCGCCTTACTGTTTTGGGAAGTTTATTTAGTTACTCACATAAGTGAAATTTAGCCTATTAAAAAGTGTAGCATATCAGATGTTCTGCTGCAATGCTGCAACAGAAAGGAAAATCTTCCATCAAAATGGTACTCTCAGAAGATTTTTACAATCAGAATTATAATTTGTTTTAGCTTGGTACTACTTCTTTTCATTTGTAAATTTCAAATTAGATTTGGGATTGTTTCTACAGCTGTGAGCATTGTAGAAGAGAGGTCATTGACAGTAGGAGATGGAAGTTGGGGTTTTGGTTTTCTAGAAGGGAGAAATTACATCTGCTATTCTTTTCAAAAAGTAAGCATGGGTCCATTAGATCATTAATGGACTTATATTAGGCAAAGGCAATAAGCTGTTCTTAGCACAGTGCATTTTCATTTAAAATTAAACTCATTGAACAAACTTGGGCTCTTAAGGGAACATAAAGTCTCCTTTTAATTGGATATACAATGGTGCATCTTTGGCATCTCATTAAAAACATTTTAAAAACATTGCATTGTTGGATGTGGATTTTAAATTTTTTTAAACTCGCATTTCATTATAATAAACCCCACCAATATTTATACAGACTCTATAATATTTCACATTTCTGTTGCTTTTGCCTTGATGAGCCTGATGGGTCCCTTCAAACTCAGTATATTTTATAGTTAACAGCAAAGTATACCAGGTATGGTGGCTACATGTTGTACCTAGGTGCCACTAGGTACAGCCTGGAACTGCTACTTTAGAATGAATGTATAAAATATGCTAGAATATATATGAATATATATTCTAATTATTGGTCAGCTATTGAAAAATATCAGCTATAGGGAATAGGAAAAGGATTGCTTTTAATGAAAGTTGTTTTTGGATGTGTTTATAAACTGAGTGAATCATATACTGCTAATATTTAATGCTTCTAGCATCTACTCAGAACTCAGAATTCTAATACAATATGAACATAAAATTCCTCCCCAAACCCTTTCTAATAAGTTAGTTTCCTTATTTCATTATGTCTGCTCCAATAACATCATAAAATCACCGTTAAAAACATATTTTTTACTCCAGGGAAGTAGGCTTAGAGAAACTGCCTAAAGCTAGAAGCAGGAATTTTGAATACCAAATATTTTTGTAGGATATATATTTGTTATTTGGGTTGAAGAGGAGGAAAATGAGGCCCCTTGCCTTGTGGAGAGCTTGAAAAAGGGAAATGGATCTTTCTGAATGTTTAAAAGTTTTCTTTTTACAATGTTTCTTAATCACACTTTTTTTTTTTTTTT
>VWZN01008451.1:290852-301065 GCA_013396955.1 Regulus satrapa
GTCTGGCATCTCTTTTAGTCTTATTATTTTATGTAATGATGGGAATGAGGCATGAAAGACTCTCCTGGTTGCTAGATATTTCTCCTGATTCAGAATTTCTCAGAAACAAAATTTTAATGAGTTATATCTCCTATATCCCTAAAAATACATATTTTCAGTGGATTTTTAAAACAAAATTACTTTTCCTAGTGTTCTTCTGGGTCTTTCCTCATTACAATAATCCACTAATTTACTGCACAAACAATAGGTAGTACTTGTTTGGAATGCTGGCCATCAGAATTTTCTGTCTGTGCAGACACTTCACTGCAGCTTTAATAAAATACCTTGTTACAGCAGTATTAAATCTGTATTCTGTTGGCATGACTTTGCATTCTCTGCCAAGGGCACTTCAGCTCATTTGTATGAAGATAAAGTAGGTAGGCAATTCTGCGTTCACCAACTTGCCTTTGATCTGCTGGCAAGAATATGGAGTTTATTCACACAGAATCTCAGTTTAATGACTGACTGAGCAGGACAGATTTTTACAGTGTTGGATAACAATGTATTTTCTACTATTCTGCATCTCTCTTCATGCCTTTTACTTGAGATACAAAATATACACCTAATTTTCCCCTTAAATATTGTGTTTGCAGACAAGAGATTGTTTCTTTGTGAGCTGTCCAACTTTTTGTTACAAGTTCAATATATTAGATGCACATGGTTGAATACCTTTAAACCCTGCTGGCACTGGATAAACTGGTGAAAGCTGGAATTATTTTTCTTTAAAAATGGAAATTTTTCGTATGTAAAGAATGGTGAATATTTTCAATCCCCTATTTTTTTTTCATCTAAGATTTTATTAATTAAAAAAAATGTTCAGTTGGATTGTTCTTAATAAGCTAGGCATATAACAAATAGAGTAAAAAAATATTTGGATATCTTTTATGGCCCTCACTAATTAAATACTTTTGAACTGTTCTTGGCACCATAACTAGCCTGAACTATATCATATCTGGTCATTGTCTTTTTCCCTCTTGTATTATTACTCTTTTTATGCTCAACTGTGATAGTTAATATTTCTTACCATACCCATCTAAATTCGATGTGTGATTTATTAAAACTAATATAATAATCTCTGTCTAGGCCAGAAGTTTCCCAAAAGACCATACCATATTTAGCTTTTTAACAGTTAAAAGCAATTCTTAGAGACATTTAGGTGTTGTGTCTTGGCATTTCATATTTTTTTGTGTATTCTATGAGCTACACCCTCGTATATTTTTATCTCTATATATTCAAAGTTATATAGATATAGTTTTATGTAGTGTGTAGTGTTGGTAAACACCATATAACTACTCTGGAAGGCCTTTCAGCACCTTATGTAGCTAAAGCCCTGAAACACAGCACAGCTGTTCCTAATGCCTGTTACCAGTATGAGTGACACATGAGACAAATTTCTGGCTGAAGATATTGGGGAGGAGGCTAAATGCTTGGCTGCACAGCCCAAAACAAATGCATGCTTGTGGGACCACAAGCAAATTTAAAAGCTGGTCATGATAGATATCAAATAAACGAAGCTCAGCTTCAGAGTCCAACAGCCATAAGCAATAGAGGAAGTATGCAAATAGTGAAAGCCACTCAACCCCTCTTTGCTTCCTGGAATGTTCTTCAATCCTTCAGCTTTCCCATACTAGTATTTGTCTTCAGGTCTTGGTCTGCTGTTGGTGTGCAAGCCGAATACAGGCGAATTTTTGGCGGGCCAGTTCATGTGAAATGCTGCTTTTATGTAAATGGTTCAGTAGAGTTGAACAAGTTAAAAGGGAGCTGTATCTGCTGGTCCATTGACTCTGCTGTCTTCTAAAATGTGAAACTTCTCTCTTGGACTCAGAGGAGACATGAACCAGAATTAGGATCATGCAGGAAAGGTAAGTCCATATGTGGATGGCAAAAAGGTTTCCTTGTGTGAGGGTAGTGTCACATCAGGTGTTGTGCATTACCAATGTATCTCTCAGTGCTGCTGATGCTTTTAACACACTCCATTATATGCTCAAGCATCTGGTCAACCAAACAGAAATGAGACAGGTGGACCAGAAGACCGAGTAACTTATATCTCAGACATAATCAATCTATTTTTGATATGTCACTAGGTGAGAGCTGGGCTGCTGTTAAGTTTTATATGTTCCCAAACTTGGAAATATTACCTGGAAATGTTTATGATCAAGCAAATGTTCTGATAAAATCAAGACTTTTAAAGAGTTAAGCGGTGAGGATTTAGTGTTGTATAGTGATTTAGAAACTAATGTTATCTGGAGCAAGAAGCTGGCTGAATGCCTTGAGAGGATCAGTAGTCAGCCAGGGAAAAACAGGTTACCCAGAAAAAAATAAACAGATAAACTCCCTGAATTTTTAAAGTGAGATTACTGTGGTTGCATAAATATGTACAGTTCATTTCATGACTATTTTCTGAAATGGTATGATAAGAAACGGAGAAATTTGGTGTGACCCAAAACCTGCATTGCTTTGGTAACAGTCACTGTTGTGAGGAATCCTCTATGAAATTTCTTGTATTTTAGGAGGTGATTATAGCCTGCAGAGAGATTAGGGAGAAAAGGATGAGATACCCATGGGTGCTTGGAAATGCCTGTGGAACAGAAACAAAGAATAGCCAGGGAGATTTTCCTTCAAAAGCCTGAGGCTAAGTATGTGAATAAGTGAGTTGAAGGCAATGGAGTGTACTCTGAGCTTGCCTGCATATTTAGAGGGAAGATAAGGGCAGACTTTTCCCTGTGCTGGAAATCAGTTGCATCACTGGAAGACATCATTCTCACAGGAAAACCAGGCATGATGGTAGTACTGCCTTGGCACTGTGCATATATGTGTGGTACTTAGGGCTTGAGCATGGGGAACATACTGAGAGAACAAGCCTTTCCAGAAGAAAACAGGAGAACATGAGTGAAAAACACTTTCTCTCCACCAGCTATTGCCAATGTTTCTTTCCAGTTTCTGATGCTTTGGCTAAAATCCGCTGTATGTCAACAGAATCCACCTGGGTTTCCAGCAGTAACTAGGATTAGATGAAGAAATTTTGTCTATATCTATAGCTATCTATACCTCTATATCTGAAGCTTGCTGGCATTTCTTAGATAAATCTGCCTTTAAATTTATCTGTAATAGTACTATGCACTAGAATCATGACTTCTTAAGGAATCCAGTGAATTGTGGTGAGTGCTAGCTGTGGTTTATTTGGCTCAGTCTGCTCACTAGTGGCAGTATTTAGTCAATGGCTGAGCAAGGCTGATTCCTTAGATGGTGTAAATCAGCCCAGCACCACTGATGTTAATAGATCTTTGCCAATTTACATCAGATAGGAGCCTCTCTTGCTCTTTCTTCCCAAAATTTATGAGGCTTATGGAGATGAGCTGTAGCCCTAGTGGCAAATGCATCATTTATATATGCCAGGTCTCTGCATAGTGTGATTGCTGTGCCCTCTAAATCTTTACAGACATTCTATGATATATGTGATGAATAAGTGGTAGAAGTCAACAGAAAGAAGAGTAGGAATGGCACATGGAATTTTTCTTTGGGTGCTTTTCCCTAATTTTTCTTTCAGTCTAGGGATGAGGGTTAAAATTATATTTAATAAATCATTTTATTGAGTTATTAGCATTTGAGCTTATCTTTACACTTGGCTTTCCTTCTTTTCTACTAATATCTTCATCTTCAAACTGCTGGTATCATTTTCAAGGTCTGAGCATTCTCTTCTCATAGCTTATTCATATGCTGCCTACCAATGACTGAGGTCCTAAAGACACTGCTGAGCTTACATTTCACACAGAACTGCTGAGCCTGTTCTGTGAAAGTTGTATATCTATGAACTATGGTAAAAATAAAAACTTATACTAAGAAAACCACAGCCCCGTGAATCCTGAAAGCAATATTTAGTGTGTGTCCAATGAAGACTTATTTGAATAAATTCAATATTTCATTTTTAGATATCTGTGCTTTAGTATCAGAGAAATAAAATTCATGAAACAGAGACAAGGAAGGAAAATAAATAAATACACATTTCATTTAAGAGGCCACTCTATCACCAATATCTATTTCTTTCCTTTACCTCTGCGGCTTAGAAATAGAAAAAAGTGCCTTGGAGAAAGGTGAACACAAATTCTCTACCTTTAATTGTCTTTCTTACCTCATGGTATATTTGAGTTTCTTCCTCTTGGTTTGCTACAGAGATTAAAATTGATGAGTTATAATTATTTGCTGTTTGCACATCATCACTGAGGAATTTGATTATGAAAGTACCACAGGCCATCTAAGTACTAGCCAAGAATTAAATTTAAACTTATAGGTTTCTATAAGGTTGATGACCCAAATACATTTCCAGTGACTTCTGATCAGAAAGATCTCACTTTTAGGAAGAATGTTCTTGAGGACTTGTGGTGCCAGTGTTGGCTCTAAAAACAGCAGTAGGCTTGCCTTTCTCCTCTGGGAGAGAGAGTACACCCTCTAGGGTGAGGTGGTACAAGTGTAGGTTAATATGATGAACATTAATGCTTTTAAATGGCTGGGGATAACAAAGAAATATTATATGAAATTTCAGGAAATAACATGGGAGGAGATGAAAAAAGTGCAGTAGTGCCTGAGCAAGTGCTGCTGACCAAGGAAAACAAGCCCCTCTTTGCCCTTCAACTCTGATACGTACAGACATGGGTCCACACCACTTCATGAGTCAAACAGATGCTGGAAATGGATAACTTTAATATTACAGCAAAGAACTCATTTATCTTTTGCTAACTTTTAGTCCCAGCTTAAATCAAGCACCTCAGGACTTTACACAATGCAAACAGGAGGACATTTCTCTCCTGCAGACCTTAGAATACAAATAGGGAGTCCATCCAAACAGTAGGAGGAAGAACTCCTCTTAAATTTTACACACCAGATTATATTGCTTGTTAATTTCATTAAATTCTGTTCTGGGGTTTGGCAATGGAAAACATCCTACTTTGTTTCACCCAAGGTCCATGCCTCCTTCTGGAAATCAGTTCCTCCCAAAATGGCACTCAGACTCTAATATGATAAGTTGCTGAGCAGCAGATGTCAATGGCAACACTGTAGGAGGAGAGCAGAACTCTATTTTGTTGATCATTAGTAACAGAGACATATGATAATAAGAGATGGATATGACTTTTTAATGCTCTCAATGTTACTGCCAATATGCATGTCTCCTACTTGACCTGCACTGCCTAACTGCCTTAGCTCCAGTTAAGCATCATGGCAGAGATAATTTATATTTATATCACTACAGATATAGGCATATTTTCTGTTCAATTTTTTCCTCAATTTCCTATACAATCCCTATATGACCATGTGCATTTACCACAGTGAAGAAGAATGAAATCCAGATGACAATTTCAAGAATATGAATCAGAAGAGGATTCAAATGGTATTTAAATCTGGTTTGTTCATGAAAATATGTCATGAAATAGAAATTCCTTACATAGCTGTCCTGAATGAAGGGATGGTTGATCTTGCTGGACACAGAGAAGTACCATAAAAAGCAGCTACAATGAACGCTTGAGAAATGCTCTAGGAATAGATGACATACATAGAGTGCAACAACAAATGAGACAGCCATAAGAAATTAAGTTTTAAGTCGGTAATGCTTTTCCTAACTTTAAAGAAAATGCTTTTCCTAACTTTAAAGAAACTGGATTACCTCTTGGGGGAGAGCTGAGGCACAAGTACTGATCTCTTCACTCTTGTGACCAGTGAGAGGACTTGAGGAAATGGCATGAAGCTCACTTGGGGGATGTTTAGTTTGGATATCAAAAAAAAGTTTTTATCCAAAGAGGGTGGTTGAGCACTAGAACAGGCTCTCCAGAGAAGTGGTCACAGCACCAAACATGGCAAAGCTCAAGAAGCATTTGGACAATTCTCTCAGGAACATGGTGGGATTCTTGGGGTGTCTGTCTGGGCTTAAACCATGACACCTGTGCAGGGCCAGGACTTGGCCTTGATGATCCTGATGGGTCCCTTCCACGGCATATTCTGTGATTCTATGAACGAGAATGGTTGGAGTTCCTCTAAAATGCAAGGCATATTCACTTACTAATCTGTTTTATTAACTAGGCTATTTGTGGCTGTACCTTTATTACTCCTCTGAATGCATTTATGGCTCAGGATGTGTTTTTCAAAAAACCAAGATTTTTCTTGGAAAATTGAACAGATAGGCTAGTGGAGGCAAAGGCCTTCTGAACTTTCCTGTGTAGAGTGCAAATCCACTGTAATGGTAAGTATGGATTTATACTTTGGGCCACTGTTATTGAGATAAAGCAAAGAAGGCTGGCACAGGACAGTTGGGTGTGCCCATCAGATTCTCAGGGTTTTACAGGCTTCGGGATCAGATGAGACCATAAACCCTGGGTATAGTTGATGCCAGTAATGCATTCATTTTTTGTTATCTATGCATTAAACCCGCAAAGCAGTCAATGTATTTTTATAGTAGTAGTAACCAGAAACCATTGAGTGTCATATGTCATGTTAATTTAAGAAATTATGTTATGGTTCATTCCCAGCCTAGGGTCAGATAAGTGACATAGAAATCAAAATATCAAAGGACTTTTCGCAGATACTTCCAAGTCCTAACGAACTGCTTAAAAAAATATTTTAAAAGAAGAATTTAGTGGAAAATGCACTATTTTGACAGAACAGGAATGACTGCTTGTTTGTCTCTTGCTGAGCTTACTGTTCTTATTTACCAGATGTTTCTGAGTATGTCTTTATGAAAGAAATATTAATAAATAATCTACATGAGTCTGCATGTGTGTACATGTACAGGAACACACATATATGGGTATTATAGGGCTCCTGAACATCAGTTTTAAATGTTGTCTGGAATTTCTAAAGCTAAACTTTAGCACTAAGTTCTTAAACCTACAGGCAAAATATTATCATGCTCAAAATAATTTTAAACCCTGCTTGATGCCACTTCAAACTGTCCAAATTGCTCTGTAACCTCTGTCATTAAAAAGGTGCAGGCTGGTTGTAAACGATTTTAGCTGTTGCTGCTGCTTATTCAGGCAATAAGAGTACTGGAGCAGAAGCCATGATACAAGGTGTTGTATGAAGATGAGATAGTAAGAAAGCTCATGCACTACTAGTGTGAAATCTCCTGCGTTATACACATCCAGTATATTTGATTCATAGTTTTCTTCCCTTTACCCCTTAGCTCCAGGTGAAGGTGGGTCTAGCTTGTGTCTTACAGAGAAGTAAAGACTGTCTTTTATTTAGTAGGGTCTGAGATTAATAAAGAGCAGAACACTTTGTGGATCTAGAAGACACTACCACAGTAAAATAAATATATACTTACAAGTTCTGCTAATTAAATTATTTTATGGTAACTGATGCTCCCACTGCAGACAAGAGTTCTTATTGTACATCCACATGTTTCTGAAACAGCATAAGTGTTCTAGCAGTTTTTCTCAGCAAATAATGTGGTTCATGCTTTCCTGCCTTATATAGCCCATATTCTTCTTTTTCCTCTTACTTTTAGTATATTGAATTTATCTTCTCCCTTCTCCCCTCACATTATTAGATATTATTAGAGAATCAGATTTATTTCATCTGTACATTCTTTGTAACAACTGATTTTTTCCTCTGTTTTATGATGTCCTACTTTATTTCTGTGACTATGTAATAATAATAATAATAATAGATAATAATAATAACTTATAAGAAAAAAAAAGTGAGTACTTCCATGTACTCACTCAGGCAAATAAAGTGATATTTTCATGCTGGTGTGCACAATAAAGTGCATGCAATAAGATGGACAGAAGTTAGGAGGGCTGCTAGCTGCCCCCAGTGGCTAGATGTTTTTCTGTAACACCATGTTTCTCAGATTGTCACACATCTAAGGAAGAGTTATTTAAAGGGGTAAAGATGTCCACTCCTACACTGGTACACTGGTGAATTTGAGAAAAGTTGCAGCATCTCTGCTGCTCAGAGATTCTGGAGCACAGAGCAATTAAGAATGCTTTTCCTGTTTTACAACACAACACCTGTGACTGACCTCTCTTTGACCAGCCATAGAGCTCTAAAAGATTAAGCTTTAAATGTGAAATTTAGGATGAAAATGCTGTGAACTTCGCTGAGGGATAAATGGATGGCCTAATCGTGATGGAAATTAGCTTTGATTTGACTATGTTGAAGTTATTTGAAAAAGCAGCTTTCAAGGCAAAATCTTACTGTAAAGGTGAGGATTATGTACCTACAGATTACTGATTACACATATCTGCCTAATATTTTAGTTTTGCAGTAAATTTATCAGATACCAGGTGGAAACTGGATCTGGTAATGGATCTGACAGGCTTGTGTTGGTTTTCTGTTCAGCTCCTGAGGTTATGCTATTCTCCAGCTGAAATATCAGCTCTCATTTTAAAGCAAGGTATTTTCTTTTAGGCAACCATCCCTAATGAGCCCTATGGAGCCACACCTTGCTGGTGAGTAACAAATATTTCTGTGTGCCTGGGCACCTCAGAGGGACAGCTGCCCCACCCCAGTGCTAGGGGGATGTCAAGGGGGTGTTGCTCATGGTGTCAGAGTCCAGCACGCCATGGGACAAGGCAGGACCAGGAGAAGGGTGCCATTCTTTGGTTTTAAGGGAGTAGAGAACATGACTGTTTTCCACCCTGCTCCTCTGGTGGACAAAGAAACCGTTGCCAACTCCTGTTGGTATAAAAAGTAGTTTATTTCATTCCCTTTTTACTAATTGAGATAAGGGGATGAGAAAAAGAGAATCAAGGAATGTATAAATGTATATATATATTTATATATAAATGCACACACACACACACACACATACACATACATATATATAATATACACACATGTACTGCTTTCATGTATACATATAAATTTTTTCAGGATTTCCCAGAAATACTGCACATGTATGCAAAGAAGAAATGTTACTCATTATGGCTGATTGGAGAGTTAAAATACTTACTTTGAATGATTTTAGAAACAGAATCATTTAGTGTTAAATTATGTAATGAAATAAATTTTTTTTCTATAAATTCCATCATTTTCAAGACTAAAAAGTTTACATAATGAATCTTATAGTAGGCCTTTCCTGGAAGTTCAAAACAAGATACTCTATTAAGATATGCCTACATATGACTTAAATCAAATAGAATTAGACAAATAAAAGGGTTTTGTATCTGTTATCCATGTGCTCACCTATAATGCCTTATTGAGATAGTTTTGCATCAAATATGATGTGAAAGCAGAACTATTTTGATATACAAAGCTGTTCAAAGTTTTCCACAAAAAAGGAGATTTTTTTTTATAAGAAGGAGATAATAAATTTAATTGCTACAGGGTAAACACTTTTTAGAAATGTATTTTTGTCACCAAAGGAATATACCACACTGAATTTGTGACTTTTCTCATATTTAGCATCCCTGTATTCACTCCAGTTAAACAGTTCCCTTGGCTTGTACAATTAGTTTTTCCTGGAGGTCTGCCTCATGTTTTTGTGTCTTCCTAATTAGCTAGGAAATGCTTCTACTTGCAATTGTGTGACAGGTCTATTCCTGTAAACTAACAAAGAAATCATTCATATGGAGGTTTAAAATCAGGGCCATCATTTGCTTAGGAAACAAAGTTTAGTTAGTGGCTGTGTTTATCTCCAAAAAAATCTTGAGGGATACAAAAATCTGAAGGTTTTAGTAGAAAATCAACCTTACTTTTATCTCCTGGCTACATTAATGAATAAAACAAGGAGCAGCAGAAAACGATTAACACAGACTGAAAGAAAAAAACAAATCCATGTTTGTTATCATGGTATAAGAGAGAATTGTCCAGAAATACATATATATTTATTTGTATTTATTGTTTTAATGAAATAATAAGAACATTTTCACTCTGATTATTTTGGCAAGAAAATAAATGAAAAATTATCCTTATACTGTGTTGAAACTTTGTTTTTCTTGCACTCTCTCAGGAATTATTTTAGTGCTCTGTCAGTAATTTCACAGGTTTTAATTTTCTGATATACAAAGACTCATGGACTTTGAAGGGGAAAAGGTAATGAGACATTTATTTGGTCTGTTTTTGTGGGGCAGCTTGAAAATCTTTGCAGCAGTCATCTTGCCTGTGCCAAATGTAGAACTCCAGACTGAACTATTACAGTTTACAGCCTGAGCTGAAATAGTTATTCCTAAAAAAAAAACCAAAC
>VWZN01008451.1:301149-328210 GCA_013396955.1 Regulus satrapa
CCAAAAAAACTCTTTTAATTTGCCTCCACACTACATCTTGTATATGGAGAAGAGTCTCAGGGTTTGCAGCAGTTTAATCCCAGCCAACAGCACAGCTGCACACATCTGCTCGACTGCTTCCCCCTGCTGGAATGGGGAGGAGAATCAGAAAAGTAAAACAAAAAAACCTGTGGGCAGAGATAAAGACAATTTAATAGGTAGAGCAAAAACTGCACATGCAAGCAAAGTAAGGCAAGGAATTAATTCACCACTGTTAAGGTCCTATTATTGAGAGATACCTCTGCCTGAATTAAGGTGCAAATAACACCATATGCTGAAGTCAATAGTATGGATTTTATAACAATAAAATGTGATGGTAGAGAGATAGAAAGAAACAGAAAAGAGAGAAGTGAGAGAGAGGGTGGAGGAATGAGAGATAGATCAAGCAGAAGATATTCACCTCCTGTGGATCCAACACCATCCCCTTGGTACTTCTTCACCACCTTTCAGTGCTGGGGTGCTGAGATTGTTCAAAATGTTCACTATTTATGCATTTTAGTAATCAAATGAATAAATTGGTTTGCCTACATAATTTACACAATTTGTGTAGCTTTGCCTACGCAATTCTATTGGTTTAAAATTCCTCTGCTTCTAATTCTGATTAGTCCTCATTCTCAGTAGTCCTCATGCTCAGTCTTTCTCTTCTCTTGAATTTCTTGGGGTGAGTTTCTTGGGTCAGTGGGCCCTGAGTTGATGGTCATGATCTCCCCATTGAGAGAACTACCTTTTACCCAGCTGAGGCTGTGTTCAGCACAATTGCTGAATTGCCTTTCCTTGTGGCCCATAAATTCTGTAGTTTTTTGGTCCAATACATTCTCCCCAAGACTTTATAACATCCCCCTAGTTCTGAGATAATATCCAGACAAATAGTACCAACTTTATCTTATTTGAAGTTCTTGATGTGGTGGCTTAACTTACAGTTCAAGTTTTAAGTATTTATAGAGGCGTATCTGGAGGGTGGGAGCTTTGCTGGTTGTTGGTGGCCATAGATGCCATCAGTCCCCCTCACTTGTGATGATCTTTCTTTGACAGATGATATGCATATGAGCAGTTGCTTCTCTACAGTTTGCCACAGTGGAAATTTTTGTCTGGCTGCATTAACCAGGGGATGCTAAGCAGATGTCTTGCCTCCATTGGGCCTGGAGTTTGCACCATTCTGTCGCTCCATTCTGTACTTATCCCATGGCAAAATTGTTATGTGGCCTTAAGAATTTTTGAGACAACCAACTGGGCTATTTAAGTCCTTACAACCATTTCCCATGGGCAGGCAGGGATTTGGCCGTACCCAGGAAAGACAGAATTCGTCACACGCAACAGTAACTTTGGAATACAAATACCATCATTCAGAATGCTCATCCTTTTTGCTACTTACCCTAGATTTAATGCTGCGCATGATGCCATGTGGTGTCGGATATCGATCAGCTGGGAGTCGCTGTCCTGGTTGTGTCCCCTTCCAACCCTGGTGCGCTTCCAGCCTCCTTGCTAGTGGGGTAGGGTGAGTGTCAGAGAAATGCTTAATCCTGTGCTAACACTGCTCAGTAATAACTAAAGCACCCCTAAGTTTTCTACACTGTTACCAGCACAGATCCAAACCATAGCTCCATGTTAACTACTATAAAGGAAATCAACATGACCCCAGCCAAAATCAACACAAAGGTGTACACAAAATTATGTCTTCAGTGTCTGTGTCAATTTTTTCCTCATCAGGATACATTGAAACCTTAGTTATGACTTTATAGAGGTGGCATGATTTCTTCTCTATAGTTAATCACACTGAATTTTCAAGTCAGTTTGTTTAGGTTCATGACTTAACATTCTTAAATTTCTTCTGCAGTACCTGGTAAGTATAACCTCCCTCTCCACACCAAATGGATATAAAAAATAAAAAGCTGCTTGTATTCCCCTCCCTCTGGTTGAGGTTCATGCTCCACTGCTAACTACTAAAAGCTGAATGCACTGATTACATCTGTGTGGTTCACAGCCTGTGAAGAGTGAAACTAGATAATCCTGAAAATGTACATGAATAAATAAAAAGCTGACTTCTAAAGGAATGGAAAGTAATTTCGGGCAGATCCAGGAAATTTCAATGCCTGTCATTAGAACTTTTTATGAGTACATGGAAATTCTTATCCAAGTTTGTTGTCTGCACAAACTCTGAGAAGGCTTTGGCCCACTGTCTCTACAAGATAGGTGTGTAAGTCCTCTAGGAAGTTAAATACTTATAAAAACTTTTTTAGACATTAAGATTGAACTAAATTCTCTAATGGCATAGCAAATAATATGTTCTTTAAATTCTCCTGAGAAAAAAGTGTAGGGAATTCAGATCAAGTAAGAATTTAATTTCTTGTTTTCCTTCATCATGTACCTTCACTTTAAATGAAACCAGCAATTACACCTGATTAAAACATGTATTCTAAGTTTAATAAGGTGTTAAACTCTTACAAACTCTTCTAAAAATCAATATGTAATTTTACTATCCCACTTGTGATATTGAGAAAAAAATGGAAGTTCTGACTTTGGTTATGAAACAATCAGTTGGATACTCTGATTTCTGGCAAATACAGTGACCAAGCAGAGTAATGTGATTCTTTGTCAAGAGTTTAAAAACATAATCCTGAAAGTAAGTCTGAAGTGTTTCTTTATTCTAATTTATTTCTATGATTGAAGCAGAATTGACATTATCTATTCAGGTTCAACTCAGACAAAACAAAAAGTAAGTAATTTCTTTTCTAATTATTTATGGATGAAAAATGCTACTTTGCAAGTCTCCAATTATTGGAGAGGTCATGATTTGTTACTGTATAAGTAATGTGAGTAAAACAATATCAGGACAAGCAGATTAATAGAAAAAGACACTGGGATAAAAAAAAGAAACCTGAGATGGTTGCAACTCACAAGAAAGCACGCAAGAAAATTCTTCAGACTCCACAATTTGAAGAGCAACAAGACAAAGGTCATTTTATGAGTTGTAATGATCATGTGATACATACACAGTGCATATTTGGCACTGGTGAGGCCACACTTCAGATCCTGAGTTGAGTTTTGTGCCCCTCACTACAAGAAACTGAGGAGCTGGAGTGAGTCCAGAGAAGAGCAATGGAGCTGGGGAAGGGTCTGGAGCAGAAATCTAATGAGGAGCAGCTGAGGGAGCTGGAGGTGTTTAGTCTGAAGAAAAGAAGACCCATGGGAGACCTTACAACTCTACAAATGCCTGAAAAGAGTTGATGTCTTCTCCAGCAACACAACAGAAAGAGAGGAAATGACTGCAGGTTGCACCAGGGAAGGTTTGGATGAGCTATAAGGAAAAATTTCTGCAATGAAAGGGTGCTCATGCATTGGAAGAAGCTGCCCAGGGAAGTGGTGGAGTCACCATCCCTAGAAATATGAGGCGTGTGGAGGCATGTGAATGTGGCACTGGGGACATGGGTTAGTAGTGAATAGGGTGGTGCTGGGTTAAGAGTTTGACTCAATGATCTTGGAGGTTTTTTCCAACCTTAATGATTCTGATTATAAGTAATGACTAGGAGAAGGAAGATTGTTCAGACATTATTAGGTGACAACTATATAATGTTGGGATAAAAATAAAAACAAAAATGAGGCATGGAGTTCTATGCTTATTTTTATTATTCAGAATAATTATAAAAAATTTAATGTAAGTTTGTAAGAAAATATCCAAATTTGCCTCATAATTTTTGCTAATGACTGTCTAAAAGACCACAGTGACCAAGAAAGTAGTGGCTTTTCTAGGCTTTTTGTGGTTTCTGTCAAGTGCCAGTTCTAAATCACCACACAAAAGAGACATGGTACATATTTAAAGTAGCTCAGGCCATGGAGAAAAATGAGCTTGAATATGATGGAAGTATAATGATGTCTATATTAACAAGTAATGCAGGTCAACAGGACTATATCTACAGAAAAACAGATGGCACTCAGGAGCTGACATTCATTCCATAAGCATTTAGAAAGATTATTACTTCAGGCAGTCTCTAAATCAAGCCCATGGATTCAATGCCTGGGAGTAGTTAAAAGAACATTAGAAGTACCCCTGGAGTGCATATTTCATTCTAGATTCATACAAAAGATTCTAGTTTTCATCCCTGAGACTGCTCTGAAATGTGAATCAAAGCACATTTCAAGGGTTGTTCAGAAGATTGGATTCAAAACCTATGCTAGAACTGAACTAAAATGCTATTGCAGATGCACCAAATGCATACATATCTCCTCTGGGAAACAGAGCAAAGATTACTTTGCACTGAGATCTGTGCTCCTTTCACTTGCCATGGCAGAACTATTACTGGTGTAAAACTTTCTATTTTCTAATGAATGTTCATGTGTTTTGTACTTAAGAGGCTGAAATCTTTCTATCTTGGAGAAAGTAACCCTTATATCACAGGTTTTAAAAAATGAAAAGCTGATTAAGGTAAAAGAAAGGATGGCTGAAAGGGCTCAGCAATTTAAAAGTCTAAAATTTTAGACAAATATACAATTCTTATTGTGTGTCCTCTCATTTAGAGAGAACTATGTTATGAAGAACTCTGTCAAAGGCTTTGCACAAGTCCACATACATTACATCTGTATTCCTTCCCTTGCTCACTGATGTAGTCACTCCATTACAGGAGGCCACTGGGTTGGTCAGGCAGCACTTGCCCTTGGTGAAGCCCAAATCTCCTCCCTGTTCTCCATGTGTCCTAGCAAGGTTTCAGGGAGGATCTGGTCCATGATATTCCCAGGCATGGAAGTGACACTGACAGGTCTGTTGTTCCCAGGGTCCTCATTTTGACCCTCTTTGGAAATTGGTACAATGGCTCTTCTTTTCCATGTCATGACTTTTCAAATATCATGGAGAGAGTCTTGGAATTTACATCAGTCAGTTCCCTCAGGACTCTGGAATGCATCTTATCAGATCCCACAGGCTTACATCCATTTAGGTTCCTAAGGTGGTCATGAACTTAATGTTACAGTGGGAGGACTTTGCCCTCCCAGTCCCCATCCTGATTTCCATCCACTCAAGGTGTGGGAAGAGAGTTTGCCTTTGAAGACTGAAACAAAAAGTCTCCTCACCCCTTTTTACCAATTTTCCAGCATTGTTTATCAAGAAATGTGTGTGATACAGTAATGCTGTGCACTTTTAGATTTTGTGGTTTAAAATGTAAAAATGTTTCTTTATAGCAGATGGAAGAAATTATTTTAGTTATTTCATGCTTACATTATATGAATCCTGGAGAGATCAGATAAAGGAAATGGAAAAAATTACCCCACAATAATAGGGCTTCATGGTGTACACAGAATATAATTTAATAGCACTTCTTTTCAGAATGCCTACCAATACTACAGCAGTCTCTTATCATTATCTAGAACCATATAGTCTGAGGGACCATATTTTTTACAAGAAAATAAGAAGTTGAAAATGAATGTAACAAGGTGAGACATAATGAGGAACAGACATGATTTAAAAGGATCTACTGCACATTCTTATTTCTAAATGTAGTTCTGCATCTGGTATCTACTTCTGCTAGGTTCATCTTGATTGTGTAAGCAAGATGCATTTGGAAGCATGAGTTTAGTATTGTAGCTTAGGTGTTTACAGTATCTGAGGACATTACTACATGAATGCCAACACTTTCTTTTTGGTGAAAAAAAATTCTTTAACTTTGTTTACCATTGCTCAAGGTACTTCAGCTTTTAAAATACCTCTATGCAAAGTGAATTACTAAAATTAGGGTGTGGCTCAAGTTGAATCATGCAAATGGAAAACTACATTGGGGAAATAAATCTTGGAGGATTGCTATAGAAAAAAAAAAATATTTTCTGTAATAAGTCTAAAATGCCCACCTTAGCTCTGAGTATCTTAAGCTATTAGATAGCAACTGAAAATTGTATATTCAAAGTACACAGTTTAAGAGCTTTTGGCACATCTTTTTCTACTCTTCATCATTTTATATTCATGTTCTTCAGTATTGCAAGAAGAATTTGCAAGATGTCCTCCTAAAGAAGTTATGAATTTGAAAGTTGCTTCTTTGTAAATATGGAGATTAAAAGCTTGTAAAGATAAAATTACAGAAGGCAGAAGTTTAAAAGGTTTTTTTTTTTTTTTCTTGACAGTCTTTCAGAAATAAATTAAATCTTGGATGGAATAAAGATTTCCTATAGCAAAACAGCTGTTTAAATACTAGCATGATATAATTCATCTATTAGCAATATTTAATTGTTCAGAAAAGTACTGACATTATTTAACCACCACTAGAAAAATTGTACTAAAAAACACCTGACTAATCTATCTTTTTTCCCTTGGTTTTCTACTATGCTACAAAATCCAGAACATAAAAAAATGTAAGAGAAGAAAGATAATGAATTTTATAATTAAAATAAACCCAATGTGCATGCTTACATTAAGAAACACTTTTGTAAATAGAGAATGTTCTTGTGGCAGGTTAGTACAAAATCCTGAAAAGGTCCTTGTCCCCTTTTACCAATCTCACAGTTTTACACAAGTGGCTTCTCTCATTATATATGCTACAAGCTTCAGGTCTACCACAGAGCTGGTCCATTAACAAACAGTTTGTTGTTAAATATTTCATTGTTATGAGCTCATACTTAAACTTAAAGAGCAATCTGTGGAAGAATGGAGTGTTAAAGATCTTATTGCCCATAAAACAACAGGAAAGTAACTTTGAGAAAGCTGTAGATTCTGGAAAAGGATGGCTTTCTTTGCATCTTACTGCTTTTTGGTGAATATTTTCAATTTAGTGGGTCCCTATAGTAATGTACAGAATAAATGTTAAGTATTGTGTGCAAAGAAATTAATTGATTGGAAAATCTGAATATTTCTAATCAACATCTCCGTATCTTTTGGGGTGGTGCCCCTACAAATGTGAACATAGCATAACTGAAATATCTAGTTCTTGATTCAACTTGGATTATTTATTACTCAAGGACCGAGATTTTTCACAGGTAAATTAGTCTACAGTGAATCCCCCAAGAATCAACACAGCTCTAAATGTGGATGTGTTGCCCAGGGAGAAGAAGTTAGAAAGGGATCATGTGGTTTACTCCTTTAGTGCTATTCTTTAGTCTGGAGGGCTGGTTTCAAGCTGATCTTTCTTAGAGGAAGTTGCTGAATTCCACCACTTAAACACCTCCCTCTTTTTGCAAAGCACTGGACATGCGCTTGCTACCTTTGGCAAGAAGAACTGAATGTATGAATTGCTGCAGTTAATAATTCAGGATGTTTTATTTTGCCCTAGACATGATTTTTAATCAGTCTCTTTGGAGCTAAAACCTCTTTTTACATTCATCAACTTTGTACTTAAACTCAAAAAACAAATCTAGCAGACTACTAAGTAATAGTAAAACATAGTAATTATTTGTTAATAGTAATTAAGAAATATATTATTTGCAATAAAAAGGAAAACCTCTCTCAGGTATATATCAATATATATATAAAAATTTATATATATATATATATATATATATTCAAATGAAAAGAAAAAACAAGGTTCTCTCTTGGTTTGAAGTGTATATTATTATTTTTAAGATTTTGTTTTATGAGATGGGAATTTTTTCACCTTGCAAATATGTGAAGTATTCTAGAAAATATTATCCCCCTTTTTATTCTATTTAAATTCTCAATTCTATTTAAAATGGCAGTATAATTCCACAAAAATTGAAGACTTTTGCAGATTCAGAGAGTGGCAACTCAATCAGGGCTTGCATAAATGCCACAATCACCATGTTGCATTTAAAATCACCAACTAGTGATGCAGGTAGTGCTCTCTCTCACTGACAGGAAAATTGAAACTATTGTTGAGGCACATGCACTCTTTTATTTTTTTCCAGGCCATTTACACATTAGATACAGAGCTGCAGTCACAGGAACATGATATGGTCTGCCCTTCTAGCAATTAGTGCACTCCATCAGGACATTCTTATGTTTCTGAGATACAGGAAGAGCAATGATGCTGCCTCCTGATTTTCGGAACCGTGAACTCAATTGAAGAATATACTGGAAGGACACAAACAATGGTCAAAGATAAAGAATGTTGGTAAGAGATTCAAAAAGGAGTCATGGATAATGGCAGTACTTCGGGCAGAAGTCTATTGGTGTCATCTGAGAACTATAGCAAAATGGAAATCAGTTTAAAAAGCCCATAAATAAAACAGGAAATGAAGGGACCAAAGCATATATATTCCAAATTAAGCCTAATTTATGAATGAATACTGTGAAAATTATTAGTTCCTTTATATATATTTTGTTTGTTTGTTTGTTTGTTTTTTGTTTTTTTGTTTTAAACGTAAGCTCAGGAGTAATGTGGAAAATGATTATATTTTATTTGAAATATTTTTTTTCTTCTTTTCTGTCTTTATCTCTGGAAGGTTTTCAACTGATGGTGAGATCAATACCTCTGTACAACATCAATATTATGAGGTACAATTGTCCATCCAGCTCTTTCCCCTTTGAAAATATACCTCATCCATAAACACTGCCAAAACCCTGCTATAATGATGCCAAATCCTTGTAAGAAGCTTAATACAGGCCTGTGTATTAATATGGAACCAGTGTACACTTTCTCATCTCTCAGCTGGGTGTACCATAAACTCTTAAATTGATTGTTTTCCTGATAGCTGCAGCTGTGGGAAATACTTGTTGCTGATATGTAGGACTTCAGAGAATTTTAACTTGTTGAAATGAAACTGTAGTAGCTTTGATACTAAAACAGGGCCTGAAATTAGAAAGACAATGTCTTGCCAAATGCACACATCCTAACCAGGCTGCTCATCTGGTGACCATTCACAGGAAGAAGATCAGGAGGATGAATGGGTAGGTGGGTTGATGCCAACACTGCAAAGATGGCAGTGCCCCTAAGAAGGGAGAAAGCAAACTGTCCAAGACCTCATCTCTCACATTAAAAATGGGTCTGGCTGTTTGGTTTGGGCAGATTGAGGAGCTCCAACTTTAGCCACTGATGTGAGTGAACTACAGGAATTGCCTGCAGCTCATTGTGTTCTGGTGCAGTTGTAGACGAGCCATGGTCACAAGCAAAGACTTCTGAAGTCATTGTGCTTATCTTCTGTGATCACCTTGGTCCCTTCAAACAGAAGTTTTACTGCAATGAAAAGGATTGTCTCTGACTGCCCAGAAACATGCAATGTTCAGATTTGAAAAGGCAGCCAGGACCCAGAGAAAAAGCTGTTGCTAACAGACTTATCAACTCAAAGTATCTTCAGTGTTATCCTCTCTGATCTGAGAACTTTCAAAAAGGGCTGTAATTTTTCTAACTTCTGTTTTCTATTGTCTTAAAATTTGTGCCAAAACCAGGAAAATTCCTGACAATTTCTTACAGATTACTTCAAATTTTATCATGCCTAATCTTTATGATGAAGCATGTTTTTGTATAAGCCTCAAACTGAATGTATTCATTGAAACATAAAAAAAAATAATTTTAATGTAATAATTGATTTATTTTTTTTCCTTGAGTCTATGCTTTAAATTTATGTCATAGATTTTTGAATTTTGCAATCAAAGGCAAAAAAAATGTTTAACCTTGGTGTAAATGACAAATCAATGATATTATGTTGGAATTTCTATGCCAAATAGTTTCATTGAAATTAATCTAATTTTTCATCTCTAAAAAAATTTAAAATATTATCTGGATGAAGATATTTTGTGATTCTTATTGCACAGCTCAAAGTCTAGCTTTCACATTTGGTACTAAAGTATACCTTGGAAAGAACATTTTTCTAATTTATAGTAAAAAAAAGGATATATTTATCTCATGGAAAACTACTTCAGTGAAAGAGTAGAGGTACTGATTTCTTGACAACACTGGGTACTAAACACCCCCAGACAACTACTGCACACATCTGTGAGGTTGCCAATTGCAGCCTCATTGTCTGATCATAGATGGAGTGACCAACTGGCACTGTCACACCAGCCAAGCTGTGGCAGTCCAGTTACTGAGGTTTAATATTAAGGATGTTCTGTCCTGTTGGCATTCAGCACCTGCTTATATAAGCAGAAAATTTCCTTATTATGCAAGTATGTGGAAGCACAGTGGTGTTTTCTAAGTTACACAGGGACATCTGACTCAAATAAATTTGTTCTTGGAATTAAATAAGAAAAAGTGATAGGGAGGAGGGCTTGTTTTTTGTCCACTGACTGGAAGTGCTCATAGCTGATTAACCTGTTGTGAATTCCAGACACTGCTGCTCAAGTTTCCCTTTGTGTTTTCACAAAGATTGACCGGGAAAGGCTCTATATGAATGCCTCAGTGCTTGTCTCCTCTCCAAGGCTGGAGACCTTTGAGGCACATAGAGCAGTCAGACCATAACAAGTGACCATGACCATGACCCAGTGCCTCCTGTGTGTAGGTGGTCTCTGGTGAGTGGCAGAGAAAGGAGGCAGAATATTCGTTCTTTAGTGTCCTGTGAACCAGAGAATCCTTGTCTTAGAGCAACCCTAAGTGTCTGTGTGACATTACAGAGATTGGAAACATTGGGGGTCTGTATGCTTTTCATGCAGAGAACATGGAAAAGGAGATCCAGAATGACATCCACATGGGTTGACCTGCTCTAGTGTCACTATTTAAACTGTTCATATCTCTGAGAGATTTATTTGAGTAATTTACAAAACATTGTACATATATAAATATATAAACCATATAATATACATATAATATACAATATAAATATTGATAAACATGTAAACCATCTTAATGGTACTGAATTATATACTGGGATTTATATAAGCAGATAAAAATATCCCTCTCCCACACTCTCACAGTCCTTTCACATCAATAGACTGTGCTGGTTAGTACCTACCAGAATTCTCTATCATGACAGGAATCTTTTGAAAAGTAATATAAAAACAGGGAAGAAAATAGAGAGAGACCATGGACTGAGAGCTGTCTTGTTTGTTGTGTTGGGGATTGTGGGTGTGGTTCTTCAAAAGAGCTGAGGCATTTGTTGTTTGCTATAAGGCTTTATTTGCAAAAAGACATCCATCTGAAAGCTGATTTCTGAGTTAAAAGAGTCAGTAATGAAGTCCATAAAATCAGCTTCTGTGATGAGAAGGCCCTGGCAGAGTCCCTGGGCTGGGGGCCTCATCTGGTAGGGGTCCATGGGGCCCTGGTCTTCTTACCCCCCTGTAGTGTGCAGAGGAGGATCCAGAGGTGCAGGCTGCAGGCCAGCAGGGAAACCGGGAGCAGACATTTCTTCTTCTTTGTAGCGTGCAGAAGCAAAATGCAGGGTGCAGAGAGCAGACAAGCAGGCAATCAGGGAGCCCTGCAGGGCTTCTCCCTTGGTAGCAGTCATATGGCAGCTTTGTTTTTCTTTCTTCCTTTGGTTGCTTGTAATCTTCTTCTTCTTCCTTAGTGTGTAGGATGCAGAGACCAGAAACCAGAAGCCAGGAATACCACAATGCAGGGATCCAGGAGCAACTCCATCACCCCAATTCTAGGAGTTTTTATTTCTAAATTGACCAATAAGTTGAAAATATGATTCTAAACAAAACTTACTACATCTATCAGAAATTAATTTCTAACATATGAAAAATTATGTTTCTCTCTACACATATTTATGCATATTTTCTCTGTCCACATATGTGAATCTATCTTACCCCATCTTAAACATGCAAACAATATTCTATGCAAACTATATTGATAATGGAAGTGGGTTTATCTTATTTTTCTCTTAAAATTCAAACAATGTTCTTAATATGTTTTTGTTATGTTTTGGAGACAGGCCATAGAACTAGGCAATAGGGATTGTTAGTGTTTCAAAGGTTTTCTATTTTTCTAGAGTACTTAAAGCATTTCTAAAGTGTTAGGATATATATATATTCTACCTACCTACTCACTTGTCTACTTAAAATTACAACTAGAAATTGTACTTATATATATCTACTCTACGTCCATGCAGTTCAATACATCACAATTTCTCTAAAGATTTGAATTCAGTGTCCATATTCCTTCTTCCTCTGTGAACTTCAGAGAAACTCCTGCCTCTTACACTCCAACACTATTGACTAGGACCAACAGGGCTTTATAATAAAAAGAAACATTGTGGAATCATTGAGGGACTATTTCATAGTTTTAAACATATGACCAAAGAGGTATTGTTCACTGGTTAGATAAACAAAATAAGAGGTCTAAAAGTGAGTGGATATTAATTTGAATGCATAGAAACCACTCCCACTGGAGAAAGACATGAGGATATCACTGAGAGAGAGCAGGGACATTTTTTTTCTGGTAGACGTAAGTGGCTGTCTAAACAACACAGAAAATTCTGAAAATTCTGTGCTGAAGTGCCATGACTTTTTGATAACATGTAGAAATCATCTTAATGCAGATCTAACATAGTTTTAAAAAATATTTGTTAAAAAACAAAAATTCATATTGAAAGACTGTATTTTAAGTGTATGATGTAAATTAACTTATGAGATGACTACAGATATTTCTTTTGTATAAAACCCACAAGAATAAAGCACAAAAAGCTGACACATTATTGTCTTGAATGCAAAGGAATCACAGAGAAAATGATCTTAGAAAGTCCTTAGAGAGTCCTGAACTTCCTGCCCCTTTTCAGTGGAAAGAAGCAAATAGAACAGAACAAAACTGAGCTCAACAAAACCATGTTTTATTCTAAATGAATTATGGAAAAAGTGGTTAAGAGAAATTAAAAAAAAAATAAATACTTTGTAATGCTTACAAAGTTAGTGCCCAGAAACTGTCCAGAAGAGCCTTTTTGAAACCCCAGAAATAATTTTTGCAATAATTGAGGAGCTATGAGCATTCATGAAGATTCTGGCACTTTTAAACTCATTATACGTGAGTATCTTAGCCTGTAAATTCCTACTTGCAATAAATTGCAATTTTAATTGATGGTTGGTGTTAAACTATCAGAACTAAAAAATAAAAATAACTGGAGGTTGAGATAGAAGAGTAACAGTAAATAATAACTTAGAAGATAAATAAAGACAGATGAAGAACGTTGCATATAAATATAAAAAAATTGATAATTCAAATGAATTTCTATCACACAGAACCATAGAATGGCTTGAGTTAGATGGGACCTTAAATATCACCTGGCTCAAACCTCCCTGCAACACTCAGGGAGAGATTTCATTAGAGCAGGTTGCTCAAAACTCCATCCAACTGGGCTTTGAACACTACCAGGGATGAGACACACACAGGTTCTCTGGAAAACCTGTGTCAGTTGCCTCACAATCCTCATAAGCAGAGAATCCCCTCTTAATAGCTAATCTAAACCTACTCTCTTTCTGTTTAAGGCCATTCTCCCTTGTCCTATGACAGCACACACTTGGGAAAGTCCCTATCCAGCCTTCCTGTAGATCCTCTTTAGGCACTGGAGGCTGCTCTTAGGTTAATCTGAAGACATCTCCAGGCTGACCAACCCCACCTCTCTCAGCCTGTCTCCATATCAGAGGGGCTCCATCCCTCTGATCATCTTGGTGGCCTCCTCTGGACTGGTTCCAACAGGTCTGTGTCCCTCCTGTGCTGGGACTTAGAGCTGGAGGCAGCCCTGCTGGAGGCCCTTGCCAGGGCAGAGGGGCAGAATCCCCTTATTCACCCTGCTGCCCTCAGTGCTTTGGCTGCAATCCAGGACACTGTTGGATTTTGGGCTATGAACACTCATGTTGAGCTTTTCATCAGGGAACACCTCCAAATTCTTCTCCTCAGGGCTGAACTCAATCCATTCTCAGATTAGACAAAAAATGGAATACAGACAAAGTCTGCTTGTTCCACTGCTGACTGATGAGAAATTCCAAAGGGGGAAAAACAAAAACCAAAGAAAAAAAAATGAAAATCACCATATCTGCAGACTAGTAATAGATCAGAATGCTTATTATATACTCCTTTAAGTTTATTAAAAAGAGTAATGAAAATAGAAATAGTAAAATCATGCCATTGTCATATTTAAAATCCTGTATTTCTACCTAAGTAAAAGTAAGGAAACAGAGAAACTAAAACAGCAAAACTGAGTTGTGTCAATTATAAAAGAAGAATATACAAAGGGACGTGAAAGTGTCCCAGACCTTTAAGCTTGAATGTATCCCAGACAAAACCAGACAGGTTGTAAAGCTTGCAATTTATCAGTACGTTGGTATGGAGAAATCACCAGAGAAAACACAATGGCACTGACATCAGAAGTCTTATCTGATGAGAAAAAGCAGGGCAAGCTGGGTCAGGAGCATAGGAGCTGCCATAGCAAATTAAATCAGTAATTCATTTGTTCTAATATGCTCTCTTTGACAAGGAGCAGCTATCAGTGCTCCAGACAACAGAGAAAAATATTAAAGTACATACAATTCTGCAGTGACCATCTCATTGGACATGGCTTTTTCCCCCCTATATCTGTTAATTAGATGCTGGCTTGTCCTCTCAATGTTTAATCATATTACTGCTTTCAAGGAAATTTTAAATATAATAAGAAATGCTGAATTCTATTAATGTCCATGTTTTTACTTACAATTTTGTACAAAAATGCCTGTGAAAACAAAAAAACCCTGCAGAGCTAGAAGGAAGAGATTCTACCCCAGGCATCAAAGTATTTTATTATGCTTTCAAGACTGGATGACAAACAGTGGTAACAAGGTAAGTCCTGTTCTTCAGCATGTTGATTTAAACGTGGAAGGTCTATGCTGACCAGAAATACCCACAGTTTAATTAAAGCCATGTAAAATTAAAAAATCCTCATCTTTGACATTTGGTTTCTGAAGAAAACATTCAGTTTTAGAAGAGGAGTTCTAGAAACACCCCAAACCCTTATACGAGTCTTAAGAATTTGCTGTGATTTTTGTCAGACTTAGAACATAGACTTTTTTGCACAGACACTCTGACTTTATATAGCTCACTGGTTTGTTTGTTCTGGGCCTTAGGGATTTTACCCTTACTTAATTCCCCCCAAGCTTTAGGCAAGTATTTTTAACCTCTGGTGACTGTTTCTAAGATGTCCAATTCATGATGATTCCAATTCATTTGAATTTCACTTGCTTGCCCTCCCTGTTCCTCCTCCATCCTGTAGGCAAGATGGTGGTTTTATATTTGTCATATTCTCAGTTAGACAAACAGAACATTCCTTTTCTTTTGCAGTCCCATATGCCCTGACGTCTCAGCACAGAGTGATTCAGAGATCCTAAGTGAGTGCTGGCAGAACTGCTGGTGGTGTCAGTGTGCCTGGGTCAGCTTGCCCAGTTGCCTGCCTTGAGGTGAAGGGCTAAGTAGCCTTAGGGCAGTACTTCAGTAAAGCAGGCTGACTTATTCCAGCCCTGTGCAACATCTGTATATTCCCCTTGCCTGGCTTGAGGTGCCATCCCTATGGTGGTTCAGGAGAAAATGGATGAAACTCAGAAACTGAGGTAAAAAAAAGCCCAATATATTCTGGTTTCATACTCACAGAATATCACTGTAAAGTGCAGATCCACTAACCTGTATTCTCCTGTTGGTCTTGACTTAAATGTATGTAATTCATCCTGCAGCAGATCTCAGTATATCAGACAAAAATCCAAACATTATCCCGCTAGACTGTAGGAAGCTCTAGGAGTTAGTGAATCTTAAGGAAAATGAAAATGGAGCAAGGATTTTGTTTCTACTCTATCTTAATGAGGGCAGGGCCAATTCCCTTTTTGTCACCAAATGTAGGTGGTTATTCTTTGAAAAAGTCTTTGCATTTTCTCTACAGAGAAGCTATAACAGATGCAAGGGAATTTTCTAGAATATATTTTATTATGTATTTTGGTGCTTGAGAATTTCTTAAGAATGGCTTCATCTTTTCAGTAAAAGTTCATGAGAATGATGCAAGGAAAAATGATCTGAACAGCATGTTCTCCTTAACATGCAACATGCCATGGAAAAATATTAAAAGGAAAAGCAGATTTAGGAAAAGATTCTTCCAATTCTGTTTGCCTATTCCAGTATCTATTTGTACTGGAAGATGCCAAATGAAGATTATAAAACTATTCAGAGGATCACCGTCAATATTCTCCTAAATAAGTAATCATCAGCCAGAAGTTGAAAAACTTTTTCTTAAAGTTTTGAAAATGTACCCATCACCTTAGGGCTTGTGAAAAAAATGGATTTCAGTTTGATTTTAGGGGAAGAGGGACTTCACCAATGACATGAGACAGAATTTATCTTGGTCTGTTCATAGATGGGGTGGGAACATGGTGTTGTTTCCTAAAGGGAAAATCTTTCCTTAGCTCTCAAGTAGACAGGTTCTGTGACTTTTTTTTCTGTGTAAGCTTTTACACAAAAGTCTAAAGTCTTTTTATAATTTCCAAATTGAAAAGTTTCAGAATTGTTCTTGAAGAAATACACAAATAACACAAATGACTGTGAAGTGGCAGACAAAGCCACGTTATTTGATTCTCTCAAGTCTGACTTAAAGACTTTTGGTTTCAGCAACATAATAATGCCAACAGTGATGAATTGTCATTCATTTAAATTTTTCCATGATTCTGGTCTTCTTTTTATGAAGAGGTTGATTACAGACATAACAGAATTACATCTTTGTAATGATTCTAGAATCATTAAGGAGACAGAATTAAAACATACATGAAACTCATGTTTAATTCTATTCAGTCTATTTACAGTTCTGATCATAACTGGGTCATATAAGTCATAAATATTCCTTCATGAGCCCTTCTTATTTCTGAATAATAATGTAAGTTTATATTCAACAGTATAGACAATGAGCCTACCAATCTCTAATTTTTTTCAAATGTTTAATTTAAAACTTAGGTGTTTAAGAAACCTGAAGCCCTTGAGAGAAATTAGGCAATTGTTAGGAAAATTTAAGGGTCCATTGCATTTGACAACAATGCATGTAAAATCTTCTGTGCCTCTTCTGACTAATTGTAGATTTTTGGCTTACTGTTAATTATGTGTTTAAACTTTTTCAGCAAGGGAAAAATAGATTGGCTGTAGAGAAAAACAATACAAATCGTAGTTTGCCTGTGAAATTCCACATCATTAGAGTAACATACAAAATTCTAAAACCATTTTAGTAAAATGCTTTGCTACATGACACTAACATCACAATTTTATAAAATGTCTTGCTAGGATGTATATGGAAGGAATCTTGACAGTTCCAGTGAAAAATGTGCTCTCTGCTAGAAAGAAGCTCACCACCGTATGTGTAAATGCACAGCAGAGTAGTGTGGGACTCTCATCCTGATCTCTGCCAGAATAATTGATTTGGACTAGATGAAATACTTCAAACATTTGGTTTAAGTTGCTGGATTTTGCCCAAAGGAGGATCCACTGAAACAGCCCCTCCAGCAGACCAAATCTAGATTCTGTGCATTGGTGGAGAGTTGGTGCCTGTGACCTATTCTGTAAATTTGGCTGAGCCCTGTGTAAACTTCTTAATTTTACCTCCATTCATAAATAATAAATTTTAGATTTTTTGTATTTTTAAAAATGTTTTAAAAATAAAATTCATGCATCCAGCTAAAGAATACCAAATACTTTACTGTACTTGTTATATTAGACTACCTGAATTTAGACTGCTCTAAAAGGATTGATATTCAATTTACACATCTTGCTAGAATCTGACCTATTTCAAGACTGCTCCGTATGAAATTAAAGATTTAAGAAACTTTACCCTTCTTGCAGTGAATTTCTCATTTCCTGTGGGAATATTCTTTTATAGTGGTTCTTTTCTTTGTATTCTCTTTTAGAAGCTTTGGGAAATATTTTTCCTGAATGTAAATTTAAAAAACTCAAACCAAACAAACTGTAGGTTGGATTTCAACTCTGTAAATCAGACTAACTTCACCAGAACAGAATAAACATCAAGATGAGTTCTCTACATGAGTGAGATATCTCCTGGGTGACAGAAAAACTGATTTCAACCCTCTTGTCCTTTTAACACATTTTGTTTTTAAAAGATCCAGTATTTTGTCTTTGTTTTTTTCTGGTTAAACAAATCTGGGAATTCTTTTTTCACCCTTCTGGGATTTTTTTTTTAATGTCTTCACACGATATATTTGCAAAAAGTAATACAAAATTTAGATGAATAGCCACAGACTACAAAGAGAATGACTGTGAAACAACACCTGCTGTTAGTCAGAGCAAATTCTTAAAAAAACCAAAAACAAACCGAAACCAATTTTATGTTTTCATGAAGTGGCTGCCATCTCTTGAAGAGGAACCATTATATTTCTTCAAGATTTGTCTTTCTAACAGTTTCAGTGTCCAGTGTTAAGACATCTCAGCCAACTTTAGGTGGCAGATGATTATAGCTGATTCCATGGTAAACTCAAGGTTGAATTAGGGACAAGCATCTGGTCACAGTCATAACAGAAGGGGGATGGACAGGACTTTCTTCCTCTTGCAACTTTACAGAGTATCTTGCTAAGAAGATGAACTAAATTGAAGCTTATTATTCGTTCCTAACCTCTTAAGAAAGTCGAAACAGAAAGGTGAGTGTGAATGAAAGGTACGATGGCTCACCTCTAATCTCTCTGGACTGTGATTAACAGCACTTGAAAATACAGATGTATGCATCTGCCTCTTACATAGTTTAGGCCAGCCTTGCTCTTGCCAGTCCAGATAACCACTGCCACAAACTTGGTTAAAAAACAAAAAGAAAAAAATGAAAGTAGGAAATATCTCATTGCTAGTGCATCAGGCACTTATTTGGGAACAGGGAGAGAGATCCTCTGCATCTCAAGAAATGTCCTTTCTGTATTTGACTGTGTGCAATCCCTTTTAAATTTTGTTTTTTAATTTTATTTTTTAAATTTGCTAAGCAGTTGCAGGTAATTCCTCCTCTTTTTTACATGGAAATCCACACACTCCATCCAGCTTTGAACTCAAAACTCAATTCCCTGAAGGTGCTTCCTTCTGTGCTTGGAGACTGCAATTTAAGCCTATTCTGAGAGTGTTCATGGGAGGAGAAAACATTGTCATTATTTCTCTGTCCTCAGAGGCCTTTTGAGCCTCTGCTGGGAGCTCTTCCCTTCTGCCTGGCACACTTGAAAGAACTTCTGATAATCCACCTAGTTCTTTTGAGAATAATGATTATTTGCTAAGCCAGCATCTGGAAAACCCTTGTGGCAGAGACCTTATTTGGCAATCAGCAGACCAACCCCTGGGTGAGCTGTACACCCAGTGCATGCAAAGCATCAGGGCAAACAAGAAAACACAGCAAAAGTTTGTTTTTTTTTAGCACAACAGCTAATAACTACTCAATTTACCTATTGCACTTGACTGAAATAATGTTATATGAAGATAGTAATAATGCATGGATGGCAGTAAAACCTAATTAGGTCCTGGATTTCATTAGATTTTAAAATGTATAAAGGCAGTAGGAATTCTCAGTTTACAGATACCACAGAGAGGTGTGTAACATAACCACACTCAGATTAGACAGATTTCATGAGAGGCTGAAACTCTAAACATTTCAGTAGAAGTCTCTGGATAGGCAAACATGGTATATTTTGGAAATCTGTTTTCAGCTTTTTACCAGCTCATGGATAATTTCATACTGTTTATATAATTGTCAAAGCTTGCTCCATAACTGTTTTGAAAGCAATTCTTGCTGCTGTTATCAGCCCTTCAAGACAGTCACTTTAATGGCTACATGGGATATTAGTGCAGTGTGTGAAAATGCTATGCAGTCATGATCCTTTTTCCCCCTTTATTTAAAAAAGAGAAATGCATCTCTTTTCTGGCCTTTTCCTTTTTAAATACTTCAAGAGTGTGCCAAATTATGCTGCTGAATCTGGCCCACAGTTTTCAGCAGTGCTGCAAAGCACCCTCAGTAACCACAGAACTCACTCCCAACAGCCATGAGAAATTGACATGTGTAAAAGGTGGCTTTTGAAACTTGCTATTTACAAATGAAAGGCAAATAAATACATGGAACTTAGAAAAAGCGGTGACCTTACCATTAATTCAGCATAATCCTTAAGCTTTGAGAAGCATTAAGAGTCTTACCTTCACAATCAGGTTTGACTTATTGATAGCTCTTTTTCATATGCCTGACTGACACTTGATCTCATAACAGGCTGTTGTTGATCCGTTTGTCATCATCTGTAGTGCACAAAATAGATGAAAAACAAGGAAAAAGTTATAATATGAGACTACATATGAAAAAGCTTGAGAACCAGCACATATTAGATTATGCACATTGTTTATAAACTCTCCTAAGAAGAAAAGTTCTTTTTTTTCTGGAGTGTGTGCATTTCTTATCAAAGGCAAAGTGAAATATGGGTTTTAGAATAACTACCAATACCTGCTTTTTGTGAAAAAAGGCAACTAGTAGTTTTACTGTGGAAGTTAGAGTACTTCTGCTTTTAGGACAAGGGTATGGAGTTTTACAAAGTAGATTATTCTGTTGAGTTCAGACAAATAAACACTGCCCAAATTCAGAGGAGGTTCTCCTTTAGTAGTGCTGTGTGAAGACCAAGCATGTGCTGTGTGGTCCAGATAAAAAAGGTATAAATTTATGTGAATGTGGAATAAAAATAAAAAGAAGTGCATGGCACTATCTAATTCAACCTTTGGGTCCAACTTCTGTGATTTAAAAGCACCAGAAAAAAAAGTGGTTTTCATTAACTTTTTAATTTTAATGGACTCTGCTTAAAAGCAGAAACATTCATATCTGATGCAGTATTTCTCAGATTAAAAATGCTGGAAATTTACTCACATAACCTTGAATTTTTGTCATATGAGAAGTTTGACAGAGAAGAAAAGATCATTCTTCTGAGATCTCCCTAGTGAAATTGAGAGCTGAAAAACCTGGGTAGTTTAGGTAAGATTCAAACAGGCATCAAAACATGAATTTCGTCCTTTGAACTGAACTCTGCTTCCTCAGTTTCAGAAGTGCTCATGACATCTACAAGACTCAGTAATGAAAGACTGAATGACATAGAAGAAAAATTATAGCTGATATGCTTTACTTTAAGAAAGGGAGAGCTGCAAGATACAGTTCCTGAGAGCAACAACAACAACAACAAATGAACAACTTTTGTTCATGCTATAAATATAAACTAGAAATGTTCTCTGGCTTGCTTTCAGGGAATTCTTACAAGATAAACTACTCCCACTGATGCCAGCTGAAAAGTCATTTAGGTGCTTGGTCTTCTGGTAAACTTTGCATTTTGTTTGAGCCAGAATGAGGATTATATCAAGAAGATTTTATAGGTTATTCAAGAATGAATTTGTCATTATTTTATTCTTTTATTCCTTCTCCCCCCTCCTTTCTACCACCCCATCCCCTCCTCCTCCCCGCCCCTGCCCCTGCTTCTACCATTAGCCATGGGTATAACCTATATTTCTGTTAGATCTAGAGGCTAAGAATACAAAGTTTTTTTGACTACATTCTGGAATCAAATTTCTTTGTGTTTTCCCATTATGGTAGTATAATTATTTGCACATTCCACATAATGGGTATAAAATACTGTCACTTCTGAATTCTCCACCCTGTCATACCTGGGCATGCTTTTTGCCTGATTTTACATTTGTGTGTAAAGTTCATGCAGCACCCTTCCTGAAAGAGCTCTACTGTTTTCCCCCATGATCTAGTTAAGAGTTGAGAGGCAATAGAGATCCCCTACTGACATCATGGATTGAAAAAAAAAGTTGAAAGGGTTGCTAAGGAAAGACATAAATTGTGCAGTTATGAAGGAATTTGGCTTAACTATCAAAAGATAGTGATTCACCCCCAATATCATGAAACTAGAATAGCACACCCTTGTCTTAGAGGTTTTATACATTGGAGAAGGGTTGAAAACACCTTCTCACTTTCCCATTAGTTTCCCAGATATTTGTTGCCACCTCTCACAGCTGCAAATTGCAGCTATTCCCACTGCCAGTCAATTTCACAAGCCCCATTATGACCTGGCTCAAGACAATATTGGCAGCTGCCTCAGAATGGAATTAGGAAAAATCACTAGGATGAGGTAAAAATAAAGTGAACATATAAACAGAATGAAATTATCTTCCTCCTAAAGTGGAAAATTCAGAGTGAAAGCAGTAGGCTCTGGGGTAGGGTATGTAATCTTGGAATTGATAACATTTACCTCCAGAGGAAACAATGTTCTCTTCTCAGCACAAAATGCAAATATTTGTTCATAGTAAAAGTAGACAAACAACTTGTATTCCGTAGTCACTGCTGAAGTCTATGCACCAACAACTAAGTGCCTCTTTCTCCAACCTGATGAGGCCTTGTAACAAGGGTATCCAGAGAGAAGGAAAATTGTAGATAAATTTGGGAGCAGGAGGGCAGTGTATGTTTAGTCTCTGCTATCCTGTGCCTGAGAATTGCTGTTTTGAAGAGCTAGGGTGGTTTATTCTTCCTTAATTGGGGTCAGGGGATTGCTTATAAATAGAGATTTTATTCCTGCAATGCCAATCAACCCCCTTTTGTAGAAGGCATAAGCTGTCATAAAAATGAATACAGGAAATCTATGAATTATTTGGATGCTTGTGGAAAATGTTAAATGGGCACACGGATCCATTGCTTACCTGCTGACAGGACTCCCTTCTGAGCACAGCTCTCTGTGTCCCTGCGGGCTTCTTGGGAATATCTGTCAGCAACTGTTGGTTATTGTATTTGTCATTGCTCTGTTATCTGTCACAGAGACAACTTGCTGGACAGAGCTTGCCAGGCCGCTGGGACTTCGCTTTCTACCAACACAGCTCAGCAGAAGCTTCACTGTGAAAATGTTCCCTTCCCTCCCTTGGCGGCTCCCTCCAGGAGCTTCTGCAGGGATATTTGCAGGGTGGGGAGGCGCAGCAGCAGCGCTGAGCAGCTCTGGCAAAGGTCAGCAAGAGAGGCTGAGCTTGCAGCAGCTCTCGAGGGAGGAAGGGGCAGACCATGGTCACAGCTCTCTAGAGCTGCTCCTGCTAGCACGGCACCATCCTTGTGCTCAGCCAGCTAAACCAGAAGCTGGAATGGGCTCGAGGCTGTGACACACAGCCCAAATTTATTCACACACAGTTACACTTTTGGATTCTTGAGTCAGCACTGGCTTTTTGGCTTACTCAGCCCTTCTTTTTTTTTCCTGGTGTTTAGCTACCCCATCAGCTATATTTCCAGTGCTCAATAATATTCCCAGTTGCCTTATTTTTACTAGACTGAAGAGGAAAGAGTTTTTCAGTCCCCTCTAATACAAGAGGTTATGCATTTCTTAAATTTTTTTACTAGCTGGTCTGTGTAGTTCTTACAGTATGAGATTTTTTTTTTTTTGTGTGGGTCACTAAAATTAAACACAGTACTTTATCCTCAATAATGTCCTCATTTCACTGGAAATACATTCCTAAATTTTAGGGTTTGGAAATAAATAACTGTCTTTGTTGACTATGGATTAAACTAAACAGGCCAGTATAGGTCAGAGTAAAACTCCAGAAAAATTTCTAGAATAGAAGCAGCTGACATGAATTTATGTCCAAATTTGTATGCTTCAATTATACAGCTAGAACAAGGAGCAAGAATGATTTTCGTAATTTGTAGGAGCTTATTAAACCTCACCTGTTTATTTCCAGCCCTCTCAGAGATGTAGGTATGTTTACTTTTACTCACAAGGTATTGTGTTTGCTGCATTGTGTTTAGCTTCAGTTAGACTGATGGGATCATCCAGAAACCTGCTTGGAAACAACTTTCCATAATGATGTGTTATTTGAATATCCAGTGGGATAACCAAGTGAATTTCACCCTTATCCTTGTAAACAGTAATTTTCTCGGTTAGTCAAATGAACTCATAAAAATACATAGGTCTATTTTTATTGTCCAAGTCATTAGATTTTTTCACACTGTTAATTTACTTCAGTCTTATAATAATTATTTTCAGTACCTATATCTCATTTTCTAATAATGTACAAATATAAAAATAATAGTGCACAGAACTGTGCACACCACCATTCTTGTTCTGTTATAATTTATATAAAAAATAGACAGAAATTGTTGAAAAGGCACAGCAAGCAAATAAACACTTCATCACAAATATGATGGTGAAAGGGGAAAATACAGAACTAAAACATCAGAACAGGTTAACCTGTTGTTGATACAGAGAGAAACAAAGAATTCAGATCAAGGCTCAACCATCTTTCAAAGGCAAAAATAAGTAAAACCAGATATAAAGGAAAGTCAGAAATGTGCTGCTTTATCTCTGGGAGCAAGACAGAAATGGGAAAAATAAAAAGAAAAACAAAAGAGCTGAAGCAGGTTTGAAGTAGGAAGAAAGATTAAACTAGACAGATGCAAATGTGAAGGAGTAACAGTAGAATGAAAGAAAATAATGACATTCTATCAAAGGATGGAAAGTAAGTTTTCCTCAGAATGAAAGCCGTGACATTATTCTCTGCGGATAATTTACATTTACTACTCCAAAGCGGTTTAGAAATTTTATCTGAGTAAAATTTGAGGGAGTTTGTTCATTATGGAGGTCCAGGTTCTCTACATTTTTTTATCTGTACCAGGCTAAGTTCTCCCAGTGTTGTACAGTCATGTGCTATACCCCTGGAAAACAATGCATACAAAACAATGCATACTTTACAGATTATTAGTTTTGCTAAACAATAGTTAAAAAGAGTGAGAAAAATTATTTTAAAATAGTTGTATTGATTTTAAAATTATTTTATACAGTGCAGTGTTTCTCTTTTTCATTCTGCTTGTACTGTTTTTATTAATGAGCTCTAAACTACCCTTTGGGTTATTCCACAGCAGCAGCACTTACACTTACACAGCTAAGTCCCTAGGAGATATTTTTTACTTTTTATATATTTTCTGGTTATTTCTAGCATATTTTTATTTTATGAAAATTTATGAAAATTTGGGTTATGTTAAGGCAATTCCAGAAAGTAAAATATGAATCAGTGAAGGAAGTATTGCAAATGCATTTAAAATATATGCCCAAGAGGAATTCCTTTGCATAACATATGCTTCTGTCCCCAGTCTCCACCACCAAGTGCTGCCAACCTATTCATTTATTTGATGTATAGAATAGTTAGAGAAGGATGTCTTTAAAAAGGTGAGACTTGCCACTGGTCTTAAGAAATAAAATATGCCACAGGGACAATTTGCATATTAGACAAGTCTATAGAAACACAGGAATTTTGAAGAAGTTTGTTCATTGTGATTACTGCAGGAACATTCTGCTTGTCATCGTGGAAAGCAACATGAAGAAAGAATAAGATTTCTTCAAATACTGTGTCTCAAAAAAATAGTGTTTGTTCATGAAGGTGACATTCTCTGACAATTTCATCTTTCTTCTCATGTCATTACTGAAATTGCAGAAGATATTTAGGAGAAAGAAATGTTAGTGACCAGATCTTCCCCTCAGCACAACTACAGAGGCAGAATAAAAGTTTGAAAATGGTGACTTAGAAAGGATGAGTTTGGGAGACAGAAATTCCAAAGACACTTAATTTGATCAAAAGTGTGAAAAAAAAAGTTTTTCACTGTTCCATATTTTAAAAATATGTACCATCATATCTTCATGGCATTTGTTTTTATTCTCCTTTTTCATTTCCTTTCAGCTGGTTGCTCAGAGGGCTGAAATGAATAATTTTCTTTGACTACTGAGTCCACAATATCTTACTTCATGGCCAACTGCCAGTAAAGATAGACTGAGATCTGCTGATGTCTCAAATGCCATACACATACACACACACACACATAGATATAGATAGATAGATAGATAGATAGATAGATAGATAGATAGATAGATAGATAGATATAGATATAGATATACTTGCAGATGTAATTTTAAGAATATAGTCAACTTCCTTATTCTTGTCACTACAGAAGAGATGGTATTGCATTGATTCCTTTATGATATCATTAACATAATGCCTTATCACTGCTCCAGGTTTATACATTCACAAAACACACATTTTGTAAATGACCATGTTAAATGCCAGGATTTCTCGATCACTCGGACCACATTTTGTAAATAGTCTCTAATTCTAAATAAATACTTTTTGGTGGAAGTAGAATTTGAAGAGGGTTTGATTGTGTTATCTGTGCTGATCACTGACAGGACCCAAGGGAATGGCCTGAAGCTGTGTCATGGGAGGTTTAGTCTGGGTCTCAGGAAAATGTTTTTGAGCCAGAGGGGAGTTGGGCACTGGATCAGGCTCCCCAGGGAAGTGGTCACAGCACTAAGACTGACAGGGTAAAAAAAGTGTTTGAACAATGTTTTGAGGTACATAGTGAGATTTTTGGGGCATCCTGTGAATGGCCAAGAGTTGGACTTAATGATCCTTGTGGGTCCCATCTAACTCAGCAAATTCAGTGATTCTGTGAAGTTAAAATAAAATCACCATGTAACAAGTTCTAACAGTTCATCAATCCACTGGAAGAGTTCCTTTTTGTCTCTAGTTTTTGACACCATGTCCAATTTAGATGAATTACTTAACAATAGCTAGGCATAGCTCGAAAACTTGCAATGTCTATTAAAGATAAAGGTTTAAAAAAGAAATGGGTTATACAACATAAGAAGAAAATATGAGGCTTTAAATGCTGTTTTCTACAATAAATCTATCCTGAACTTGTCATATTTGGTCTTCATGACATTTTCAAATTGTCTTAGAACAGTATGCTGCTGTTACAGGAAATCCTGCGTTCATCATCACATGTGGTAGGTATTTTAAATCTACTGCTAACTTTTCATGTATGATTAATGGGTCTGTTATTTCAAATTTGATGTGCAGTTCCCACAATGTACAAGTGAGTTATATTTAATAAAACATAAAAGTGAGCTTCAGCTTTACAGTTCTAACTATGCTTAGCAATTTTTTTCACTATTGATCCAGATTTTACTTGACTTTCAAACTTTCTTTTTTTTCCCTCTTGTAACAAGGTCTTTTACTATCTTACAAGGCAGATTACATCTGTAAGCTAATTTCCTTTGATATCCTTAAGGGAGTCCTCTTGACTGTTAGAATAAAAGTTCCTTATAGATTTCCAGTACCTATGAAAGCCTAACTAGTGTCTTCCATTATTTAGTTCTATGAATATCATATTTCATTTAAATACCAAAAAAAAAAAAAAA
>VWZN01008451.1:332504-407423 GCA_013396955.1 Regulus satrapa
TAGCTAATCTGGTCTTAGGAAAAGATCTTTCTGACTGCTTTATATCCTCATCTTCTGTTTTTTCCTCCTTTGTAAAATAAGTCTATGAATTATCATATGAAAATTGGAACTACTCACACCTGGAGGTCTCTGTGAGGTTCTTGGAGATACATGGATAAAAGCTTATACTTCATTATCGCTTTCATATTATGTTTTTTTCAGAAAGGTAGAATAGTTTATTTAGGGCATTGGTTGAGAAGTTTGGTGGTTTTAAGACATAATATTGTAAGTTGTCTTAATAGCATTTTGTTCGGGTGTGGAAATAATGAGAGACCTTGACAGTTTCACAAGTTGAACCACAGTATTGGCAGATGTGAACTACTATCTAAAGGATCATAGTTAAGGACAGACAGGAAAAAAAGTCAGAAAAAGTCCTCTGAAGCACTTGGTTTTGACAAGATATTTTTGTCTTCACCTTTTATTTTTTACTTTTGAAAGAATATACTGTATTCAAAACCACATACTCTAAATGTTTTCTGGTTTTGAATATCTGTGTTTCTGTTCAATTGCTGATTACAATACATCAAATTAATCCTTGGAAAAAATAATACCATGGAAGTTTAGAAGGAGCACTGTGACATGAACTGATTAGCAAACAGCTGTTTTATATATGTCATCATCTCACCAAGTATTGCTTTTTATGTTGGATTGGTTCAATGCTATACTTTGTTACAGGCTATTTTTTCAAAGCTCTAGATATATTGTGTTTAGTCTTTAAGCAAATGGATTAATTCTGAATCTAAATCCCTAGCCAATTATGTACAATCCTGACCAGTCATTTCACAAAAGCATTTTTAGAGTAATTGAAAATCAATGAGGCAAAACAGTTTTGTAGGAGGAGCAGAGCAAAAATTGTGATGATATGCCTGCAGGTATAAAATAATTTTTTTAATATAGACATACATATATATGCACATTTACAGCTACACTTACACAAAAATATAAATACATATATTCAAAGTACCACTACTGGAAAAAAGAGAATATATTAACCATTCTGCTCTCTATCATATGAATTTTCATCACAGACAGGGAAATCTACTCCTTTTAGAAGATGTTAAATTAATGAATCTGATTTTCACAACAGGGACCAGAAAGCACAGTGGAAATTTTGATGAAAAATCATCAGCATGGATCTTGAAAATAAAATCCTCTAAGATATTGTTAGGATATTGGTATATAGCTTGGTGAATAAAGTAATGAATATTAAGCAATCAATTTACTCAATTAAAGCAATAATTGAGTTGTGGTATGAGCTGTTTAAAAAGTCAGCCAGCTTGGCCCCTTGGCTATTAAAAAGCTGCTCTGCAAGCACTTGATAGACTCCTAATTCTGGTTTTGAATCAAAAAACATCAAAGAAAAGCAAAAGATTCTGAGGGAAACTTGTTCTGAAATGAATGTCCTGACACTTTGAGTGAATCTCCAAACTTGTAGCCATTAAACTTCTCTTCTACTTCTTTGCTTTTTACCTCAACAATGGCCAGTCTGGTACTATAAACTATATGAATAAATGTGTTTTCTGTGGCACAATTGGCAGGATGATTTGCATGATGTAAAATTTTATTTGTTTATTACATGTGTTAAATATTCTCATAACCAGTGTCTTTGCTGATGGAAAAGAAGACAAAGAAATATGGAGAAATAATGAGGAGACACGGAGATATACATATACATATGATTAAATTAGTGGATCACAAGGTGTTTAACAATTAGATCATATTTTCATTTTACATGTGGATAAAACCCCAAATACATTTTCTGATATTTTTGCTAACTAATTAAAATAGGAAAATGAGGTATACCTCTCTCAAAACATGACCAGAACAGAGTGGATCAGAGAAATCATGCCTGCGGTTACCAAGCATTTGATCCAAATCCCACTGAACTCAGCAGGAGACTTTTTGTCAACTTCAGCAAGATTTGGATGAAGCTAAAAATATTTTTCTTATATCTTCAAAGAAGAAGTTATAAATCTAATTAAAAATAAAGGAAAAAAGTTACTTTTGCTCTTTCAAATAAATCCCCACATAGTTATTTAAGGATAACAAATATATATTTTCATATTTTTTTTTGCTATACTAAAATTTGGGCACAAATGTAGAAGTACTCAAAATATATGTTAATTTCACTTCATGAAAACAAGAATAATGCATATGCTATTCCAGCATTAACTAGCTCTTAACCTGATTACTCTCATCTATTCACAGTATTCCTGCACAGAACCAATCATTTGTGCTTTCCTTTATTTTTCACAGCTGGGAATATTTTTTTTTCTTTATCTAGAATAGCATAAACTAGTATGTTGCCACCTTCATTTTAATGCTCATTCAGCATAAGTTTGAGTTAGAGGTGCAATGTAAAGTAAAAAGTGAAATTGGAGAGACCTTTGGACCTTATTCCCATTAGTTGCAGTAGGAACAGGATTAATTATCAATAGCCATTTTCAGAAAAAATTTTACAGAAAAATCACTTTGCACATTGTTCTGCCATTTGACATTTTGGAGTACAACCCCTTCCCCGGGGGTTGTTCCCTATTCTTTGAACAGGTCTGTGCAGTATAGGACAGCTTAGAGGCTGGGTCCAACCCAAGGAGCAACACTTTGACCTGCAGTGCCACGCAAGCGAGGGATTGCTTGGCTTCAGTCTCTTGGCTTTGGCACATGTTGATCAGGCGCAGCAGCAGCCACCTCTCAGCTGCCTCAGAAACCCTCCCAGGACTGCAGGAAAAGGAAAAACTCCTCCTGTGTGTTGGGGACCCAAGGGCAGTCAGCTCATGGCTAGCCAGCTCTTGCAGGTTTGGCTGGAGACAAAAGGAGGCAAAGAGTAGGGAAGGCACTGCACTCGGTAGGAAAAGAAACTGGGAATGCTGTTTTGTGGTCCTGAGTGTGTGAAAGAGAGACATTGATGACTGGGAAATAGAAGACTCTCTTTCTCCTCTCTTTCTTCTGGAGAAACAGTGGTGCTCAAGAAAAGAGGAGCCCATGACTCCACAGTTTCATGTCCAGATGGGCTGACAGAACCTGAAAAAGAAGGAGTGTCACCATTGAGCAAGGAACGGCAAAGAATGGTGGCATGACTGACTCTGTCAGAAGGCAAAGTGACCATTTATTAGGGTGCACACACAGATTTATATAGTCTGTTTCATGCTCTAGAAACAGATTGGCTAACAAAGAATACTTTAAGCCTACTGGTGCAGGAAGGACCAGCACCCTTTGGCAAACAGCATAAACAGCACGTATCTCATGCTGTGGCATTTGCACAAACTAAGGTGCTAAGTTTTTTTAAATTCTCCCTCCAGATTTTCTTATGCTTTCCCCAGGGCCAGACTGGGAGAGCTTCTACTCCTTCTCTCTGACCACTGTGAGAGTCCACAAAGAAGCAGTGCTTATATTACTGCCCTTAATCTGTCCCAATACTAAATAAAAAAGTACCAATTTTCTGCAAGAAAAAGAGTCATAGGGAGTAATGAACTGTAAATTTTAAAGCAAGAGTCCTATCCAGTCTTTGGAACAAAGCTAAGATATTTCTCTTGATGTGCATTGATGATGGAAGTTACTCTGGATATTTGCTCTCGATCTTAAAAAAAATACAAAGAAGCAGTACTAATTTTTATATTTAAACCTGACATTGCGTGGAGGTGGTGTGTTACAGAACACTTACCAAACTATGGTGTGGCAGTCATCCATCCTCTGGGAAACCTGGGTAGAAACACATCTACTTTCATGCAGGCTATGAGTGGCTCAGCAATAATCTCAGCTGAGGTGTTTGTGAAGAAGACCAGAAGCAGAAAAATTGCTGAGTAAAGAATTTTACAGTAAACCCCCTCAAATAATAGCATCCTTTTTATTGATTTTTGGCATCTCCAGAGGTGGAAGGCACCTGCAGTGTAGTTTTAGTAGTGCAGTTATGCATGTAAGTAACTGGCTTCCATTCACAGTACACAGTATTGTTTGAAATTTGATTCTCAACAACTGACTTTATTTTTAATGTGAACTGAAAATTAAACTAGTTGAAGTCATATGTCACTTGAATTCAAGAAAGCCTGAATGTTTGTAGGATCAGCAAAAATAATTAACGTTAAAATGAACTAGACAAAGCCTTAGTTCAAAAAACAAGAAAGTGTCTAGAATATTAAAGTAATAATAAAGAGATAGATTTAAAGTTTGTTCCTTTTGAATTCTGTCAGCTGTTAACACAACTTACTCAAATAAGACAAAAATGTACCTTTTAATAGGCAATAGATAACATTGGCCTGTTTCTAATGTCACAGCCTAAGTGAACAGATTTCAAAAACAAATTCATAAAACAAAATAAACATACTAGTAAAAGGAATAACACATCATCAAGGGAAATAAATACAACCTTGGACAATGCCCTTTGTGCTGGAAGTAAAAAAGAATTGATGAGTTTTTTTCATGAAGATAGTGATTTCCAGCATTATTAATAACATTTGTCCGGAGTCTAAAAGAAAATATATTTATATATTATAATCAATGATTTTTTTTCCAGTATTTAAGGTAAGTTTCTTAAATGAATAACTAAATGTGAGATATTTGCAGAAGTAAATCTACATTTCCATGAAGTAATCATTATTCCTTTACTTCCTCTCAGAAAATAACTATTAAAATGAATTTTCAACTTTAAAACATGGGTACAAAATGCTGCTAACCCTACTGCAAACAAGGCTGGAATGTCTTGTAACTGATTTGTATTCCAAAATAGTACTGGGCTGAAAGGTTGGTGTATCTGCTACATTGAAGGTGGGGAGAATTTACCTAGTTCATCATCTTCACCTATCCTTATATGAAGATATATGAACAAGAACAAAGAAAAAGCCCAGTTTTTCTAGTAGTAACTGAAACTAGTAAAGTTCCAGGTCTCCTAAGGAAGATATACAGAGAAATACAAAGTGTACAGAATACTTGCAAATGCATGCAAACTTCTAAACTATTGTGCTTTGAGTTTTATTCTCTCACATAGTTGTCTAGTCATTTTCCTTTAAATTGTACTATGATTTTGCTAGAGGAAATTCCTTGAATGCCATTTATCATCAAGCAGTTGCAAAATGTAAGGCAAAATGTAAAAGCTTCAACAACGTGAAGGTGGAGTCCTGCATTTGAGTCCCAAGAAGTCCATGCAGTGCTCCAGGCTTGAGGCAGAGTGGCTGGAAGACTGTCCTTTGGTAAAGGAGCTGGGGGGCCTGTCAACAGCAGCTGGACAGGAGCCAGGTGTGCCCAGGGGGCTGGAAAGGCCAAAGGTACCTGGCTTGGATCAGCAATGGTGTGGCAGTAGCACCAGGGCAGGGATTGTCCCTCTGCACTGGGCACTGGTGAGGGCACACCTCAAATCCTGTGTCCAGTCTTGGGCCCCTCACTACAAGAAAGGCATTGAGGGGCTGGAGTGAGCCCAGAGCTGGGGAAGGGTCTGGAGATTCAGTCATATGAGAAATTGCTGAGGCAGCTGTGAGTGTTTAGCCTGGAGAAAAGGAGGCTCAGGGGAGATCTCATCCCTCTCTACAGCTGCCTAAAAGGAGATTGTAGCAAGGTGATGGTTTGTTACTTCTACTAGGTAACAAAGGATAGAATGTGGGAATGGCTTCAAGCTGCACCTAGAGAGGGGTAGACTGGATATTAGAAAAAAATTCTCCACCAAGAGAGTTGTAAAACATTGGAACAGGCTGCCCAGGGAAGTGCTGGATTCACCATCCCTGGGAGGTATTTAAAACATTTGCAGATGTGACACTACATGATTTAGTGGGGGACTTGGTAATGCTTGGTTAATGGTCGCATACAATTCTCTATTGGAAGTCTTTTCCAAGCTAAACAATTCTATGATGCTAAGATTCTGTTGCCTACAGCCTGGGCCGAGTTGCCCTGATATTGTTTTTGAGAGCAGCAGGAAAACATCCACTGATGTTTACAGAAGGGTTGATCCCTCATGAGTCAATAAGTTGGAAGTATTTCTTTGTTAACCAATCTATGCATAGTACATTATTCTGCTTTATCAATATGCTCTGGATGTTTGGACAGATGGACATTGCTGTCTGGCTTGCTTGTCTGCATGTATGCTGCTGCTTCTCTGCTCCTGCAAGTAGATCTTAATAAATCATCTTCAGCCTTCTGATTCATGGAGTCAATGTGACTCTATTGCTGCAATCAGGGGGTCAATTCTGTTACAAGATTCCATGTATTTTCCTGCAAAAAAAAATTTACTTTTAGTGACTAATTAAAAATTTTAATTTTAAATGCTACTCACCAGTAATTCAGTTGAAAATACTATACCTTAGCAAGTGGAAATAATAATAATCATAATAAAGTCTAAAACATTTGATCTCTTTTCTCTTACATGTCAATATGACAAAATATTACTTGGTATTACAAAATACTATTTCACCACTTCCTTTAACAATCAGTATGGATAAAGCATTTTCTTCTCAGCACTTTCTTTGATGCAGTTTGTGAAAGAAATAGTTTGATAATTAGATTAATTAATCATTAAACTGATGCATCTGACACTAGCAAACCTAATAGCCGTTGTTACTGGCTATGACTTGGTGTTCATCCCAGTGCTTTTTTAATTTTTTTTTTTTCTTTTTTGCTGTCTCTTTCCCACTTTATAGAAATTCCTTTATTTGTTGCAGCTGTTAAACAATGTATTTTGGTTGGTATATACCTGGATTATACAGGAGTTCAAGAAATAACAACAGTTTTATCTCAAATAGACCCTCAAAGGGTCTCTGTGTTTCAAAAAGCTGAAATGTTTTTCTATTTCCACTGGGGTTCTGCCAGTTAAGCAGCTTCTAAATACAACAAGGGTAATATGAAAGTATGAAAAATGTCAGTCCTGTTTCCTATGGAAAATAGATTTGAATTTGTGTTCTCTGGCAAGTATACTATTATGTCCATTATACTATTTCCTCAGCTGTATGTTTTCTAGAACATGACCAGTAAATCTCTGGTTTTGATACAAAAATATAGTGTTTCTAGGCATTAGCAGTGTAGAATTTCAGCATCTGGGAAAAAGAGAACGGCATGCAATTTCTTTCCTCTCAAACACATCTTCAAAACTTGTGTACAGGTTCACAATGAGAATGGCTACAAGGTGATAGTTCCTTAGTTTCCCTCTTGAAATTATTATAGTGGGTTCAGCCCAGGCACAACATTCACATCTCAATCTCTCAATTAACTAGGACTGGCAGAAATAAGAGAGAATGACCTTTCTTTAAAAGGCACAAAGGTCATTGTGAATATCAAGTGCTATTTCAGAATTTAATGAGAACTGTTTTCACACAGTCCCAACGGGTGAGGGAAGATGACAGTTTGACTGCTCCTGAGACAACACTGATAGATACTCAGGTTTTGTGTTGCCTCCCTTTTCCACTATGCTTTAAGAAGCCTCTCAGCATGAAAGATGCAGGAAAGACTAAAAGTCTAAGAACTGCAAACAAATTAGTAATATATCTGAGAATGTTTAAAAAGGCTTTCCCTGGAAAGTTGCTCTTTAAGGGGAAATACCTCTCCTCGGACTCTAAATAAATGTCTTAGACTCTCTAAGTAGCCATTCAGCCATCTGAAGTAGCCTTGACCTGGAGATATTAGGAAGAATACTTCTAAAAGGAAAAGCTACATAGGAAAGAAACATTCAGGTCTAACCCTGGCCCAAACATCCACTCTAACCTTAATTCTGGCCACCTTTGCAGAGCTCAGGGTGGAGTCATGCTTGGCAGAGCTGGGCTGACGTCAAGGAAAAAGAAGTTAACCAGCAAACAGTGCAAACAGTGGATGTTCCTGTGGGCCAAGCAGATGTAGCTGGGATGCCTGAGGTCAGATGGGTGTAAGTCTCTGCTAAACAGAGTGGGTAAGGGTTATGTCTGAGGTTTGTGTAATGTTCACTGAATTTCACATCAGCAGGACTTTTGCTCCACCTGTATTTGGCACACAGAACAACCCCAGCCCTCAGCTACTCCTGTCCTGAGATTCACAGACACATGCTGACTACCCATAAATATTGTCTCTGCCTCACTGGGAATTTTTTCTTAGTGTGGGGTGCTTCGGCTCAAAAGGAGGAAAGAAGAGAAGGATCATTGCCCATTTCCATCCCTTCTACCTTCCTGGTAGAAAACTGTGCCAAGTACCACTACCAAACACTGGAGAGCTGTCTGCTCTTTATGGCATTGATAGAGTCATGCAATGGGAGACGGGCAACACAGAGAAGATAGCTGCTGATAAAGCTGCTCATGTTCAGCTTTGACATCAGTGGACTCTGGAAATTTGCAAACATGATTTTACCTCTAGTTCATCCTAATAAACTTAATTACTGATGTGTAGTTTATTTCAGAACTCAAAGGATGACCTCAAATGTGACAAGAAACTTAATATGTTCAACTTAAAACCTGTTCAACAAGACCACCCCTGGGTGTTCATTCATTGTCCATGAATGTCAAAGTTTCCTATCACTTGGGGCACTCATCAATGTCTCACTTCAGATTCAGATGTATTGCTAAAATAAATCTAAAAGAGCTTTAAATAATGTCTCCAGAGGTATCTGTCTCACCCCAAATATCTTGTTTATTAAAAATCTGTAATGTAGTTGGTAGTACACACTTGTTTCCAAATATCTAAATAAGATACTTGTTACATTTTCATACAAATACTGTCATAATTATTTCCTACAAAAAGAGATATCTTTAAAAGGTGGGATTCGTTTTCACTTCCTTTTTTTTTATGTCTTATTTGAACACATATGTGGATTTGAGATTAACAGTCATGTGAAGAAAACAAAATCTCCATTTCTTTGGCCTGGCAGCCAGGAGAGTCAGTCATGTCTGGGGGGAGATAGGCCCAGCATGGACAGCCAGGCCAGGGAGGGGATTGTCCCACTCTGCTCTGCACTGGGGTGGCCTCATCTTGAATATTAGGGGCAGTTTTGTGCTGCACAGTATAAAAAAAACATTAAGCTATTAGACAGTGTCCAAAGGAGGGGGTTGAAGATGGTGAAGGGCCTTGAAGGGAAGTCATGTGGCTGAGGGCACTGGCTGTGTTCAGCCTGGAGGAGACTGAGGGGAGACCTCAGTGCAGTTACAACTTCCCGTAAGGGGAAGAGGAGGGATGGGCACTGATGTCTTCACTCTGTGGCCGGTGACAGAACCTGAGGGAATGGCCTGAAGCTGAGTCAGGGGAGGTTTAGGTTGGATGTCAGGAAAAGGTTCTTCACCCAGAGGGTGATTGGGCACTGGAATAGGCTCCCTGGGGAAGTGGTCACAGCACCAAGCTTGGCAGAATTCAAGAAGTGTTCGGGCAACTTTCTCAGGCACATATTGTAACTCTTGATGAAGATGGTCCTGTGCAGGGCCAGGAGTTGGACTTAGTAATCCTGATGGACCCCTTCCACCTCAGCATATTCTGTGATTCTGTGAAGAAAAATGAAAACAAAAATATTTTTCCTGATGTGTGCCATTTGATGCATGACAGGATAAACATAGAAACTACAATTTTGCTGCAGATGACATGCTGTTCAGCAGGTCAGCTGTGTTACCTTCTCTCTAGAGAGTTCACGCTTTCTCTCACAGTCTTTTAGGCTTTCTGCACTTTGTGTAATTGTCCTTTCTCTGTTCCTTTGATTCTTCTCACTTTCCTTACTCTTTCTTACTTTTCACACTTCTTGTATCTTCCTCTCCATTACCCTTCTGCATTTTCACTTGCCATTGACATGTTTCTATTGTATTGTATTTGTTTATTTTTTCCATGACCTTAAAAGTATTCCTGAAGTTATGCATTCTGAATTATCTGAGAGATCATACTACTAGTAGTAATTGTAGAACATAACTACTAGTGTTTTGTTGTAAAAGGATTGATTAATTTTTCTTCTGTGCATTGCGCTAATGCACAGGTTGTTTCTCTGTGAAAATGGCTTTGAAATCCTTTTAATTCCTGATTTTCATTTTCACTTCTTTTAGAGATAAAAGAAGAAAAAGCACAGGAATAAATGATCTTTAAAATATGCTTTCTTCTTCTTCTTTTTTTATTTTTTTCTGTTCTACTGTGACTGTTTTCTCTCATAATTTTCTCACTGTTCTCCATCCTTTGCTCTCCTTTGTGTTTTAAAACCCCAATGCCTACAATATTTAGTAATAATGCTATTGTTATAGATGAGAAAGTTTAGTGCATATATTTAATCCAAATAGTCTTTTATATTGGCTGAAGTAATATTCCATAGTCTCCAAAGGAAAAAATTATATTTTTTTTCAAAATTAGAAAAACTGCTCAATAAATCAATTATTTTTAGAAGATTTATATATCTAACACCTATTTATCACCTGAAAGTTACCTCATTTTAGATATTTTTCTAAATTTAAAATTTTAAATATTAATTTTTTTCTACTAAGATCACTACATGCTCATTACTTTCCGCACCTATTATAAATCTCAGTGATTAAAACAGAACACCCTTCTAAAGGAAAGGTCTACCTCATCACAGAATCGAGAGAATGTTTTCTTTCCTGCTTTATCACCTTGTTTTGGAGCCATATGCCTTGAATCTTTGTAAACAGTACTGCTTTTATCCAATAATCACTTGAGAAGCTAATATTCACTCAGCAGATAGTCATTCTTCCTCCGAGACACTAGCATCTGACCACTTAATTTCCACTTTGTTGTTTATTCCTTATTTATGAGAACCAAGTTAAAGCTTTCTTCTTAGTAGTTCCATTTTTACAGCTGCAATAATTTATGATTGTAATTTTCCTGCAGGTGATGTAAATTTCATACACTTAATATAAATAATCCTTTCATTTATTTTAACCTCAAATCTTGTCTTCACCATTGTATTCTTTATGATTTTAATGAAAATGTGTGAAATTAAACTTTATGGTGGGTTCAGGGAACTGATCTCCCATTTGTAGGGGCAGATGAACCTTACCCTTCTCAGCTGCACTCCTCAGATTCTGACCAATATAAATGGAAGTTTGAGATGTGTGGGAGCTCAGTAACATCCCTGGAGGAAGTTAGGATATTTTTGCAGTGCACAGTGCAAACTCCAAGCAGCAGAGAATTTAAAAATCCTATATTTTTGAAATAGATTAGGGGATAAAGAATAGATGAAAAACCCTCCAAGGAATGATCAAGGATATTTTTCTATTCTCTTATGGTTTTCACTAGATGATTGTTCATATTATTCCACCTGTGATCCAATTCCTTTGTAGTGTTCATTTAAAGTGGAGTGGTTTTGGGTTAGGGAAGAGGAGGATGAGATAAGCAAAAGCAACAGAGATAAGCAAAATCAACAAGGATTTAAGAAAAAGGTCAGAGAATTTCCTGAAGACAGGAGGTGCTTAGACAGTTAGTTTTGAAAAGGACAGAGGGTTCTAGAAGGGGAGTTGTGCTAATGGCATTGCAGACTGTCAGCAGAGCTCTCAACCCATCCCATGTGCTGTCAGTGAGTTGCTGGGATCCGAGCCCTGCTGGAGCACAGCAGTGTGTGCCTCTGACCATGTCCCACACACAGCCCACATCCCCAGAGAGTCACTGCCACGTCCTGCTACAGCTGCTCAGGAGGGACACCTAATCTCACTACTTTAACTGCTGAAGAGGCAGCAGTGGGAAATTGATAAGAAGCTTAATGCTATTAAACACCTGTGAGAAACCATTTAAGGCAGAAGATATTTCTGCGTCACTGAAGCCACAACTCTGCATTCACACTTCATGGTGCCATTAGTGGAAAATCCAAGGCAACAAATTGTTATATTTCAGTAACTGCTCTATACTTTATGTCACTTCATAGCAATCCCAGAGAAGTACATATAACAAACAGGTAATAATGAAATACTTATAAAAGCTGAGTTTCAAGTGGATGGACAAGTCCCATGGTCTGCTTGGCAACTGTATTTTTTACACTCAATTTTCTCTTTTTCTGAACCAGAAACCTCAGTGATAGTACTGATAGCTAAACCAAGAGAGTGAAAGTGACTTTTTTTTCCATTCCAACGCATACTAAGTCACTGGTTAATTATGCAGTCTTTGGTAAATCACTTCAGGTGTGAGAACCAGCGTCAGAGAAATCTGTAAAAGGTTGAAGGTAGACAGGCAGCTATTGAAAGCCCTCACTTTATTTCTGAATGGCAGGGGTGTGAACCAGGTCATGTTTAGAAGCCACAAGGCTGTGTGATGAGTACAGAGTCACACCTGTGCTCGTACAGCCACTGGAGAGGCTGAGCTAAATACTGTGACCACAGTGAAATGCTCCAACTTTTCAGGGAACTCTGGATCAAAGCTAGCTTGAAGCATAGGCAGAACTCAGGCATACAATGAATCATGTTTAGCCTCCACTTCTGTGTAAGTAAAGCCTTCAACGGGTCTGATCATACTTTCTAGTAAAGCCTTAATGACAGTATATCATGAGCCACTAATGTAAAGAAAGGTAAATGCTGTTGTTTAATTTGCAGAATTTGAAAATTTGAAGCCATTAAGCTATTTAAATATTTCAAATTGTAGTCCACTTTTCTAAATGTAGACCTTTTCTTCAGAGTATCCCCACCCTTTTTAGATACTGCAACAGGCAATGCAAGAGTAGAGGTTTCTTGGCAGAAAGAAGTGCTGAACTACCTCTGTGGAATTTTCCAGACACTGATGACTTCTTTAGTTCAGAGCCAGTAACTTATAAGCATTTATCATTGCAAAGTCCATCTTTGCATGTTACATTGCCAGAAAGGAAGGAGCACATTGAATCTGAAGATATTTTTGCATTTCTTTGCTTTGATCAGTGAAATACAGAACAGCCAAAGCATAGGATGATTTAAAATTGACGGAAATTAGAAATTAAATGGTCAGTGAACAAACCCTAATAATTATTTTTAATAATAGGTATGAATTAGTAAATAAGGAGTTGTAATTTACCAAACAAAATACAGATTTAGCACATTTGTTTACATATATGTACATGTGTGTACTGAAAAGCTGAAATTTAATATTTGCTGTTTACTAGGAGAAATCTCCATGAAAGAAAGGTTATTGTCATCGCATGATGAGTGCATTTGAAAAATTTGAAAATTTGAAAATATTGCACTAAAGGTGTTGGCTGGGGAGCTCTGGTTTTCCTTGTTCAGTGGGTGCCCTTTGGGTTTACAAGCACAGAGAACACTGAGCTAGGAAGCGCAACAGGTCTGTAGCACAACCAGGAGACCAAAAACCACCATGATAAACTGAGACAGTCAGATACTCTTTGTTCTATGGAATATTTTGTTTTGGTGAATTCTTTCCCAGTTTTCTGCAGATATCTCTCTACTAACTCTATTGGTGATTGGGTTCCAGCACAGTACTCAGACTACGCAGAACTACAGCAGAAGCTTCCTGAGGGAGAAGCCTTGGGTTTTTTACTCAACCTTCATTAACCTATAAAACGGAAAAGAAGTAGAAAAAAAAAAGTACATTGTTTTAACTCTACAAAAATAGCAGTAATGAACAAAATAGTTTTACCACGTAAGATCTTTTTCCTCATAAGTTTTGATTCTCAAGGGAACTATTGATTTCCTGTAACCTTGGCTCCATGCCTTCTGAAACACACACACACACACACAAAAAAAAACCAAAAAAAAACCAAAAAAAAACCCACTGTAAAATTTGCAATATTGGCTGCTGGGGTAACTTTCTATCATGTCTCTTTCTCCTCTGATATTGTTGTACAGAAAATTCTGTGGTGGAATACAAAAACCAGTGTGTAGGCAACTTTTCTTTTATAATGTTTTGAACTGCTGTTTTGAGTGGAAAAGGGCACATTGTGAATTGTATAAAGTACTATCATCACATGTTTTATGGATTGTTTTTCTGTCATGCTGTATATAGAATGGCACCAAGAGCCCAAATACACATGAGATAGCAAACTTTCAATGCCAGGAGAGATCCAAGGCTGAGCTATCACTCACATCTCTGCTTTCCTCCTATTCATGACTTATGAGATAACTTATTTTGCAAACACAGAAAAGTATGAAGTATTAATTATATCTTTCACCATTGGAATTTGAAGGAAAGAATATGATTCTGGCCTTCATGGAGCTGTGCACATCTAGCTCTAATAAGTGAGATTTAGACAGGAAGATGGGTCTAATTCAGTTCCTAGGTGTCCTAAGGGTCTTCTGCACACCTATATACACACTAGTGTAAGTAACTAATTATTTTCTCAAAGAAAAAAAAAAGTTTTAATCTCTTTCTTGGTCTGAAACTGTTTGTGCTGGCATAAGCTGCTTCAACAGTGTGTGTGCTGAAGGCATTAATTGGCTTATGGCTGCTGTAATGTGGCATCAATTTGGTTCATGAAGGGATCCATCACATATCTTAGATTTTGAAAAATTTGGGTGGTTTCATGTATATTTAATAAATACAACATCAGTGAGAAATATAAGAAAAGAGGTTTTAGTTTCTGATTAAATTTCTCTGCAGTTTATACATTGAGGTGGAGGAAGAATGAACGTGGTTTTGGGAAGGTTTTGTCTTTATATTTTATGTCAGAAAGATACAAAAATAGGTTTATATGAGCAAGAGGAAGTATGGGGACAAATATTCAATTATTAAGGAAAATTAAAAGATATGTAAAAGAAGAAAAATCATAGAATGATAGATATTAGAGAGGGGTAACAAAACATTGCCTCTTACATTTGAACTTTCATTGGTACATCTGAACTTTTATTGGTTATTATGTTCCCTTCCAGTTCTTAACTTAAACTTATGAATTTTAGAAGGCAATGTAGGATTTCCTTCAGTGCACTTGTCTGGGAGATGCTTGGTAAAGGAAAATGTCTATTTACTTGGAATCTAGTCCATTGATTATGTACAGAAAAGAAAAAATACATACAAATATGTACTCAATCACACTAACTCTTGTCGGATTTTCTTTAGTGGTATTTTTTATTTTTCCTCTTGCTTCTCTCAGTAAAAACTTTTGTGTATTAGAGGTGTTGAGCTTACAAAGAAATACTTGAAAATATATCTGAAAAGGCAAACAGTGTTTGCACAAGAAAGAACAGTAAATTGGAAAAAGAATGAATTCCCTTTTCTAAATCAAGAAATCAATCCTTGGTTAATAACAACTAACCAATCCCACAAAAGCAAACAAACAAACAAAAGTCCCAAGTACACCAGCCAACCTCCCAAACAAACCTCATGCCACAAATCACTCGACACTTGTTAAAGAAACTTTTGGCAGAATTTTTGATTTTTGATCTCTGCTCTGTCAGCCTTTGTGAGTTTACAAGGCTTGGCATCCTAACTTGTTATTTTTCTTCTTTACTCTACTTCTGAAGTCCAAGTCTATGTCAAGTCTTTTTTTCTTTTTTTTTTTTTCCTAACATATATATTCTTCCACCTGTCAAAACTTGAATGCTTAGATAGTCTGGCGTGATAAAGGCCTGAGGAAAGAAACACTTTAAAATAATCATGCCATAAGCTTAAACATAAGGTCTACAGTAAACATTTTTTGCTCTAACTTATGATTTGTATTTCTTGTGGCATTTTCATCATCAAGATTTCAGAAATTCTAACAGGAATAGAATAGGTTTAGGATTAAAATGCAGTGTTCTTGAGGATTTACATATGGATTTTTTCAGTAGTTTTGTTGTCTCAGTCTTAACAGGGCTTTCTCAAGAACTATAATAATGCAGATGCCAAAATTAAGTCTGCTGAAATTGAATTTTTCCTCCTCTATGTATGGAAATGCAATTAAATACTACAGTAAAAAAAAATCCTATTTAAAACTTCTTTCCTTTCAGTTTGCAGTCTCTCCTTCACTCTACAAAATCCTTTTCTGATCAATGTAGGGTCACATGAAGACAGTAAAAAATAGCAACTCTGGAATGTTCCTTTAGCATCACAGAAACTTATGCTCTGCAGACCATATTGGTTGCCTGAAGCAGGTAGTGCATTTCCAAATGAAAGCATAAAACAGAATGGGAGCGATATGCAAATTGGAAAAATCAGTAGCAGTTATGCTTACACAGGACTACAGATAAACAAAGTGCCTTGTTTGTATTCTACAGCAATAGGTTTAACCACAAAGAAGTTGTAGGGTTTTCTGGTGTGCGTGTGTTTCTGTGAATAAAACATTTCCTAAAAACACAAGTGACTGACTTAGAATGGAAAGTCTGTTGAATCTCACTGTTGGTTCAGTTTTTGGAAGCACACAGTAAACAAACCAAAGGCAGAAGAATTCTCATGGAATTGAAGTGTATCTTACAGCAGATGACGCTCATGTTCAATATGTGAATACATGTGAATTTATACACATGAATATTTAAGTTAAGCAATGTTTAGAAAAAAAGAAGAAAATACAAATGTATAATATTAGTCTGTAGTTTTTTTTTTTTTGTTTGTTTTTTTTGTCATTGAATCTACCGTAATACAGTTAGAATCTAAGAGTGTCTGAATGTGTTTTGACCCAAGTAATTAATGTTTTGTCCTTTAACATGTTTAAGGACAGTTTAATTATTAGAAAGTCTGGATTAAAATTTCAAGTATATTAAATTTTATGGCTTTGCATCAGAATTTAGGAAAACAGGAGGACATTCTATTGCTCATAGCACATGAAGTAAACAGTGGCCATAAATAACAGTAATTTTGTCTTGTATTAAAAACTAAAATATTTTGTGGAAAAGGTTAGCAAAAAATCTAGAAAGGAAGGACTGACTGCCCCTGAAGGGTTGGTACACTGGAAAAATACTTCAGAGCTAGAGCTTTAGTGAGGTATAGAGTCTTGTTCTGGAAAAGTGTAAGGGCAGAGAGGGGAATATATAAAAAGAAATAATGGAAAGTCAAAGGTATAAATTAATTCAGCTTCAGAAACACCATTATGATACATGTGAAATAAATAGATTTGGAGAAAGAAAAAGACTGCAAATCTGTAGAAAGTTTGGGTCAAATTTTGTTTATTGTGGCATCAGCTTTTTAAACTTCTGTGTGTATACTGTAGACTTAGACTCCTGAGGTCTTCCTCTATATGCAGAAATTTCAACTGTGGTTAGAATGCTTAGTCACAGAAAAACTGTGAGGGTTTTTTTTTGTTGATGTTGCTGTTTTTTGGGGTTTTTTTTGTTTGTTTTTGTGTGTTTTGATAGTGCCCCTTTTAAATTTTTTTTAAAACTTTTAAATTTTTTTACATGTATATTAGTCATTTTAGTCCTAGAAATACAGAATGATAGGTGGTTAACTTTCCCCATGTAAGTAATCTTATAACAAATCCCTGTTCTTAGATCTAGATAATGATTTCAATTAGCTCTCCACAAAACATGGAGATTTCTAAGGTGTAAAATAAAGATGTTCTAAATGGTACTTTAAGCTCTGGAAGCCAAACAGATTAATAACAAAATTTCCTTAAAAAAAGGAAACAAGTAACAAAAATTGAAAGTTCACGGAATTATTGAGGACGACTCTAAACTAGTGTTGTAATTGCCCATTTTTTATTAGATATGCACCTATAATTTCAATGACTGTGTGGAATTACCTGATTAAAGCAAATCATGATATAGACTGTAAGACATAGCTCTGTATGGTGTTTTTGAAATAATAATAAAAGATAAAATAAATAAATAAGTATAGAGATTTATGAACAACTTCTCTGGTAAAGTAAATAATGATATTTTTTAAGGCAAGGAAGTAAGTTAAAATATATCATGAATACCAGTAAGTGGACAGCCCAAACAATTTTTAAAGTTTGAAAATTTTAAATATCTAAAATTATGTCTTCTACTAAAAAACAAAAACAAAAAAATCATTCATTAAATGTTACTCTTCTTTTTCTCTTCACTGATTAGTGGCTTAGATACTAAATTTTTAATTTTATGACATGTAGGTTTCTAATTCTTCTGAAACCAAATCAGGATAGACTATCCAATTTTTTGGGTTTGTTGCATTCTGTAATTTTAAATTTAAAATCTCATGGCACTACTTAGTCATTTAATACAGTGTCTTTTTTTTTCATATGCTTGTTTACTTTTGATAAAAACCTAATATTGAGAGGAAACACCACATTCAACTCAGAGCTGTATGTGCAAAACTGTCTGTAAAGTAAAACCCAAAGATTTAGAGCTAGAAAAATAAAATAATTACACACTAAGAAATAATAAATTAAACATCCTTGATAACACAACTCCCAAGGTGCCTTCTTCACATGCTACAGGCAGTTTGTTTTTATTTTTAAAAAACAGGGATCTTAGGAGGCTGTTTACATAATTACATTTTGAATTATGGCTCTATTAGTTTAAATAAATGCTGAATTTCCATATGTCCATGGTGTGTTACCTTACAGAATGTTAATCTATGCTGGGGCTTTGCACTACCTAGACCAAAGCAGTGGCAGAAAACGAGTGTGACTACCATGCTGCCACTCTTAAAAAGAAAAAAAATAAGAAAAATGACCCAGAGGAACCAGGGAACCACTCATGTGCTCAGCAGAGTAGAGGATGAGATCTCTATTAATTTCAGTCAGGGTGGTAAAAGCCTTGGCTGGTGACTGCAAAATTAGATTTCATGAGTTATTATTTTTCTTGTATTGTAGAATGAAAATTAACTATGCAAATAATCTCAGTGTCAGATTCCTGGGTCAAAGTTCATGACAGAGAATACATTTAACTTTTTTTTTTTTCTGTGTGCCACGGATGATTTTTGTCACTCACTTTATTCTGTGACGCAATCCAACATTTAATCCATCACAAACTGAGAAAGATGGATTTATTTTAAGAAGCAAATAGGAAGCACAAGAAGCTAGATATCAGATTGTGAACAGCATGAGCCTTTTAGCCAAACATGGTCTGGAAATAATGCAAATGAGTTGCAGTAAAACTGAAAATGGTCAGTATAAAATCTGTGATACAGAGTAAAATATTATGACAGCATTTGGTTAAATAATTTGCTGGCTTGTAATATCAAGACCTGGATGAATGGAAGAGTTTGTGGCTGTGAGCTGGAGAAATTCATCTCCTTCACATCTGCATGGAATTCTACAGACTTCAGACTCATGACAGAAGGGCATGGGCTTCATTAACCTCTCTGCCAACACAAGCCATGCCAGGGGTATGGCAATCTAAAGCATTAGTTTCTTATAGTTCAATGGAAATACGAAATTTGATGCTAACTAAGTTCGTTCTGCTTATTTTTTTTTTCTCACTACTGAAGAAAAATTAATACAGGACTTTGGTGCTGTCATCCTAAACTCAGTAAAAAAACATCCTTTATTGGTCAGCCCATATATTGGTACACACAATATATCATGAGCCAAAACTTCCTGGCTGTCTTCGGATTTTCTAACAAATCCCATACAATGATATTAAGAGACTAGAGATGATCAGATCCAAAGTGAACCTATTTGGTAGACACTTGTGAGCCTGTCGTGTCTCAGTACTCTCAAACACTGGTATATTTGTGCATATATGAGTTCAGAACATCCTACATTCTGCACTGATATTTACCAGTCTCAACTGCGCAATGCAAGGAAGGAACACAAATGGCTAACTCCGTCTTTCTTCTGAATGTGGTGACATGCAAATACCCATTCTCATTTTCTCTCTCATATTTGATGTCTGTAGGTGGGCTGGCCTGGGTTTGAGAGCAGCTAGCGCACATCCCTCTTGATGCTGGCTGGTGACTCATTTAGCAGACCACAGTGATGTGTCCTACCAAGCCATGAGTGCTTAGATGAGTTGGAGATTGTAGCAATCACAGGCTGTGACAGCAGATCTTCTCAGTGGTAGCCAAGAGCACATCAAAACTGACAGAGAATATTGAATTCAGATCAAAGGCTGTGAATTCTGATCAAAGGATACCCATGCTTGTATAGCACTCATGGAAAAATCTGAAGATACCTAAAAAAGTCCTCAAAGCTCCAGTACAAACACTCTGACTGAGAGTTTTATGTCTTCTATCACTGTGGTGGTGCAGGATTGTAAAACAATATTTTCTCATAGCACAGAATCACCACAAAATTCAGCAGTCTTTGGTCACGGAATAAGGTACTACTCTTTGAATTTGTCTTTTCTATTCTAAATACTTTAGAAAATGTAAATTAAAGATTAATAGTACTTTTCCCCAGCACAAAACATCCTAACCATCCAAGCTGTCATTCTGTACATGGTGTCCCAAGAGAATTAACAAGTGTCATGCCAGTTATGCAGTCTGGTGTAAACCCCTGCACCACAAGGAGAAAGATGCAGCCTCACTGTGTCACTCCCTAGTGAGTTGGCCGGGCAGGCCTTGTCTCTGTCACCATTTGACATAGAAGTGTTATCACTGTCATAAACAGAATGCTTGGGAATGTCTATATATAGAGCAAGAGCTCTTTTGGGATTAGGCATATTTTCTGTACTGCTTTACACCATGGCCACACTCATGAGATGTTCTTAACTTTCTGAAAGCCTGAAAGGGTTGTGGCAGCACAGGGAAGTGGTGAATAAGGATAAGGAGCACTGAGTCTGTTGAACAAAAGAAAATTTGAGTTACAGGTTGCAATTACAAATGGTTGGCATGCAGAATTAGCCTTTCTAGCTCTTACTTGATAAGTAAACCAAACATTCATGGTTATAAATCTTATTTGACTGACAGTTGTGTTTTACTGGTGACTAAAAGAAGCTAAATGCCATTATAATGGGACCTGGTAAGACTCACTTCCAAAATATGTTTTATTACATTTTGAAATAGCTCATATTAAGCTAAAAATGAGGGATTTAATTACTTCAAGCCTGTTGATTCATTATGACACACTAGTTTTTAGTACAATATTTGGCAGCTGACTCATCTCGGGATTCAGCTGGTGCCTTACATAACATAATGTGGTGATTGAGACAGAGCATAAATCATGCAGCACTGAATATCTGAGAAAAATACATCCACAGTTGTAAATAACAGCATGTTTCTTAGATAAAAACCAATATCAAACCAAGTATCAGTTTCCTATTCACACATAAAAAACCCCACTGCATATATAATTATTTTTCTATTGTTGTTCACAAATTTCCTTGCTATTTTTTTTATATCAGGATTTCTTACTGACCCTGCCATCTCTCAGCTGTGTTAGTAGGTAGTTTTCACTTACCCAATTAGACTTGAGCCCCTTACATTGTTTCACCTGCTGTTATAATTAGGCCCAGGAGAAAAGAAAGGCAGCTGTTTTGCCTCTCTCTCACTGTGTCATCTTATTTTTATTAAAACTGAAAAAATCACTTGTAGCTGCAGAGTGCTGTTCTGTAGCAGAAACCAGCAGAGTCATTAGGCTGAAGAGAGACTGACCTGTTTTCTGCTGTGCCCTGACTTTTCAGCACATATAACATTATTATTATTACATCCACATTTACCATGATTTTAAATGTATGTGGTGTGTGCTTCTTGTTCTGCTTGAAACAAAACCTGTTTGAATCATATAGAAGGATCCTAGAATAATGACATGAACTCATCTTAGGTTGCATTCCATAGGTGAATTTTATGCCAAACCGTTTCTTACATAAAGAGATATGAGGAAAAAAAAAAAAAAACCAACAAAAAAGCTGCACCTAAGGAATGTACTTTTAGAAAACATGAATCCCGTGCTTTAGTTTTTGGATCTATGTTTTCATGTTAGCTGTAGGCTGAAATCCCTGGCTATCTTCTGTGTCTGTGCGCTGGCTCTCACCCTGGTGCTAACCTGCAGCGAGCCTGTAAAGGGAAATGCAGGAGGGCTGGCAGGGCAAGAGGAGATCTAAAATGTGTTTGACTTTGCCCCTGCAGGCAATATCTGCCCAGCTGGACTGACTCCCATGGCTGCACACAGGCAGGGTGTCCATCAAAGTAATCTTCATTTCATACCCTTCCTTTCAGTAAAACCTGGGCTGTAGCACCTGCTACTGCTTTGTGTAAACTCTGTGCTTCTTATCCATGGGTAATGGGAAGGAAGACACATCCCTGTGATATATCTCCAAGGACTCCTGTAATATAAAGGCAGAGCAGATTAAATAGAACAAGAAATATTAAGGACAACAGTTTGGTATGAAACCACAAATAAATTAGCTTTCATAATCTGTAACAATTTTTGCAATTGCCAATAATCTCTACTTTACTTCACTTGTGTTATCTTCTTGCCTCTGGGAAAATCACACGGAAAATTAAGGAGATGCTCTGTTGGCCAAATATGACTTCTGTGTTTGCTTTGAATTGACGTACATTTTTTGCTAAAAGAGTAATGACTCATTAACAGACTGAGATGTACACTGATGGTGAAATCCAATGTGTTCATAGGTCATAAAGTTGTTGAAAATATTTTCCAAAGCAGGTTATTTCTGGCACTCTATATTGATTATATTATGATATTTGTGAAGAAAACTTACAATTTTAATTTTCAATAGATATTCCTACATTAAGAAATTTGACAAATCTACATTTGAAAGTTTTGGCAACTTCTCAAATTGGTATATTAATTCCTGTAATTTCTGCTTTATGCCCTCAAGATGAGCAATCCTTCAAAATACTAAAATAAAAAACAATCTGTGGTAACGTATTGTAGTCTGTGTGTTTGAAACTGTGCAGGACAAAAAATTTAGAACAGGCAAAAATTAATTTATTATGACATTTTTTTCAGCTACATTGTCAGGCAAAATGCTATTGAAATGAGAAAATACTACTCTTAGCTACCATGTTTTTAGTTTATCAACACATATCAAAAAGCTGAAAAGTTAATACTAATGATTCCCAATGGCCCAGATGTAACAAACATTGCTATGCTTCATTGTGTTAAAATAAAATAAAAATTAATGTATTTTACTTTAACTAATTTTCTTGTGGAGGCTGTGTTTGCAAGGTAACTGTTAACATATCAATGGGCATTGTGGCACAGACCTCAAAAATACAGAGCACAAAAATGTCTCACCAAAGGCAGCAGCAAAGATGGGTATTTGGATTCTGTGGGAATCTCTCTGCCCTGCAACTCATCCATGGCTTTCTGCTGATGAAGAATCCACACAGAAAGGTATTAAATGTGGAAGCAGTGCCAACCACTTCCTGATATAAAAGGTAACAGAGAATCAAGCTCAACAAGCTCTTTCCTGGTGTATTTAAAATGTGCACAGATGCATGTGGGCTGACAGGGGTCTCCTGCAGAGGTGCCTGACACAGGGTGCCAGAGGGAGAAGTGAGTCTGCGAGCAGCCTGAGCTCAGCCTGCATTTATGGGAGTTCAGCCATGCAGTGCTAAGCCTCGGGCTTTTTGTGCTCAGGGCTGGCATGTATACAGCTGGGTCAGAAAATAGGATGCACCTCACCAGCTCCATGCCTTGTGCTCCCAGGGACAGTGGGGACAAAGCCTGAATCTAAATAAAAGCATACTGTTGAGGTTTTGGGACAGTTCCTGAGAAACCAGATATTATACGTGCTGGAAAGACACGTATAATATGACATCTTAATATGACATTTTGTTTTACATAAGTATCAGGAGGTAGAAAATCAGTGGGGCTGAGAATGATGTATAAGAGATGAACAATATTGTGGATAGGAAAAGGAAGACATGGTGGTTGAGAGAATGCAGAAGGAATTTGCAATTAATGAAAAGGAACCAAAAATCCTGGAAGCTTTATTGATTATATTATGATATTTGTGAAGAAAACTTACAATTTTGTGTAAAATGGTGTAAAACCAGCAGCACAACTGTCTAATGTGTGAAGAAATTTCAGCTTTTTAGAAAAGAAGAATATTTTCTGCTTGATCAACTGCTGCAAGAGAAGATTGGATTTTGCGTATGTGAGGTCTTAATCAAAGGGAAGTTTTGAAGTTCTCTAGTATTTTTTTTCTCTGAAGAGAAACATTATGTTTTTTCTTCACATACAATAAAAATAGATGCTAAAATTCTACTCAGTGATCATCAAAAAGAATTTAAGACAGTTAAGTGGAAAAAAAGCTGTCTAATTCTTGGAGAAGTACTAGAAGAGAAACGCTTATGTTATGAATTGCTTTCTTTTGGAAGCGTTTTAAGAATACATTAGACAAACATGTAACATATCTATCCAAGATACATTAGTCAGTATTTCCAGTCTTATTTAGAAATTCACTTAGTGGTATAGTTGAACTCTGATTTTCAAAGACATGTTCCTATGAGAGTTCCTTCTTTTCTTTTCCCCTTTAAGTAATAGTTGCTACTTGATGATTTTTGCTGCTATAAAAATGAAATTAAATGTTCAGTAAAATTGTAATGGTTTAACCTACATGCAGAAATTGGAATACTGTTAAACTATTTCAGACTGTTCCCATAAACATGTGAAACACTGATAATTATGTGACCAAATCCATCAAAGTGGTCTTGCTGAGTGTACAGATTGTCATGTGAAAGCCAGTATATTGCAAAGGAGGGAGTGAGCAGATTTCAATAATCAAATTTCCAGATTAAAAAACCCAAACAACCCAACAAGAAACATTACTGAGAGGCAAAAAGGGAACTCTCAACATAAAGGGAACTAGTATACAGAAAATTCAAAGAGAAGATGTATCATGGAAGAAAAGCCAAAGAAAGGGTTAAAAAAGTAAACATATTTTGTTTTATTTTATTTATTTCTTAGATGACTGCTTCTATGTTCTCTTGGGTAGAGTGAAATGCCTAATGAAGGGATTTCTGTTACTGCTTGAAAACAGCTTCTCTATAATTTTAAGACTGTACTCACCAGTTTAATTTTGCCTTTTTTTAAAAAAAATTAAAAAAAAATATATGTCTCTTATAATGCAGATATTCTGACTGATTTTAAAAAAAAACCAATCCCCAGATACTGCAGATATAATTCAGCAAACTGCATATATATATAATCTATATCTAATCTATATCGAAATCAAATATCTATCTATCATCTATCTATCTATCTATCTATCTATCTATCTATCTATCTATCTATCATCTATCCATCTATCTATCTATCTATCTATCTATCTACAGATATATGAAAAAGAACGAACCAAAATATGGGTTTGTGCTCATAATGAAACTCTTGCAAACTCCTGCCTCTCTTCTGTCTTTACCAGCCCAATCTCATGAATTTTAGGGCAGTTTGCCCTGAAGCCCAAGACTTTTGACTGCATGTCACAATTACAACAGTGAGAAAGCTTGTGGAGAAAACCTCTTGGAATCCTATTTTTCTAGACCACTGTAGCATTTTCCCATGTTTCTCTGTTGAAAGCATCACAGCAGTATTTGATAAGGCACTGACAAACCTTACCTCTCTCTAGATAAATAATGTATTATAACTTAAGGACTAAACTTCAGCAGCAGGTACCAGCTTTACATCAGCAGGGACATCACAGAAATTGATGTTTGTAGCAGAATATTCCCTTTGATCAATGTCCTTCATTCTTTGCAGCTTCAGGGCAAGTCATGTTACCTTGCTCCTTTAGCTCCATGAGTGCATGCCAGGGGTCTCACCTAGACCCCTCAGGTACAAAACAGCTTTCAGTGAGGAAACTCCTCACCTTCACCACATGCTAATCAGATGAAGCAGACAGAATCACTGCTGTTTTTTTGATTTGTCACACAGAGTTTTGTGATTAGGAACTGTGGTTCCTGCACAGGATTGGACATAATGATCATCAAGGCAGGTGTGTCTTGAACCATCTTTTCCAATAAGAATCAAAAAAAATCCAAATCACTCAAGATTGTAATTTGATTACACCAGACTGTAAGGTACACCATTGCTCATGGCTAATTAAAAACCTCACAGGCAGTTAAGACACAAACATTAAATAGACTCAGTGTTTGCTTAACTTTCAGGAAGCTCATTCAGATTTGCATGGACTGGTGCTACTTGTGCCATTTGCACTTCTTTCCTTGGTGGTTGTTGGCCACCACTGCTTTGGACTCTCTGATCCTAAAGCCTGTGTCCTGGAGCCAATGAATAACAGAAGAAAGTCTGGGGTTAGGGCAGAGCCACCTGGATTCCTGGGTGTGGAGACAGACATTCTAGTTCTCATCATTGTGGCTGAGGACCAAATTGGGAATGGAAATTCAGAGACAACTGTGATGAAAAGTTGTTTTTGATGTATGCATGCTACTTTGGTTTCATTCTGTACTGCAGTTTATCCAGCTAAACCAGATGAAAGCTCCTGTTTCAATGATGGAATGAAATCTTATCTCTGCATAGAATAAAATTTAATTTCTCAGCATTTTACTATACCTGTAGTTTTAAGAAGCTACTTTGCATATTTTGAATAACAATATGGTCCTTTAGTGGTTTATGGTTGTTTCAGGTCATAAAGCATAATTTGAAAGTGAAGTTTCATTGGGAATATTAAAGCTCAACAAATTTTTCATGGGGGAAAGAGTGGATTTTCATTTCAGTTAGCCATTTCTGGTGTTAACATTTTATTCACTGCAGGTTATTTTCTATTTCTTCTCATATTAGTCTGTGATTGTGATCTCTCTGAGCAAATATATTTGCTTGTGTCATACTTACTGTAATTTCTACCTTTTATGAGACAAATCTGGCTTATAGAAAAGGCTATTAGAAATGTTCTTTTCCCACTCTGCAAACCCAGAGAATTTTATGTTGCTTTGTAGTGCTGCTAGAACAATGCTCCAGAGAGGCATGAGGTGGCTTTGAGTCAATCATGCTAATTGTTTCTGTATTTTGCTAAGCTACTGCTATCTTCAGTTGCAATTAACATGGCATCTGGCAAAGCACTGGGCTGGAACATTGATTATTCTAATGTTTCTCATTAGTAATCATTAATAATAAATGAATAATTAAACCTATTATCAATTAACCTCTGGCTAAGGTTTTTGACACTATTTTTCCTCTTTAGAGACTCACAGCATGTACTGTTTAACTTGCTCTGATGTTCACTTCATCTCCCTTAGACGGTAAAATTGTATTTCAAAGCAGCATAATACGCACTCACTGCTTCATGAGCACAACAACCAGTGTGCTCTATTCATTGAGACTGCATTTGTATTCTATTTCTATAAGCACTCGGTGGTCTCTTAAACCTAAGTGCTTACTCACACAAGGATGCAAAGCTCTACTTGAGTGGTTTGAGGTAGGTAGACCATAAAAGGGTGAGGACAGGTAGCTGATAATTTGCCTATGATTATGCTGTAACCGAAGTGTTACGTCCCAGAAAGCCTCACCATCCAGGAGATTAGAAGGGAACATTTATTTCTTACCTGTAACACCTTTCCTGGGTGTTTCTGTGTGAAAAACAGCTGGGATTTTGTGATGTGTAGCTTAGCCAAATGAATTTTGCTTAGCAAAATGACTCAGCTCCCTATAATTTGCTGTTCTCACATATATAACAGCTAAGGCTACAGAAATACCATGGCGGTCCACACTGCTTATTTTTGCAAATAAAATGTAACCAGGGTACATCTGCAAAGGCTAAATAGAATGGAAAGGAGGAAAAAAGGGAAAAATTACTTGTAGTTTATTAGCTTTTTTGCCTCTTATCACTGGTATTGCTGATGGTTACATCCTCCATGTATGGTATGAACATCTGAGCAAGCACATATGCATTCATGCTTACAGTTTTGTGGCTAGAGTTAGGCCTTGCACTTCCTGGAGTAAAGAACTATATTTAATAACCCACAGATGACAAGCTGTCTACACAATCAGACCCCAGTTTTCATCTGTTCTTGTGTTAAAGACGCTTTCAGGAAGGTGACAGCTGCCTGGGAAGACAGATGTGGAATGGGAGAGCTTGCTTGCACTGAGTACCTGGGGTGCATCAGAATACACCTAGGACAGATTTGCCTTCTGTCAACCTGAGAATAATCTCTGTGAGCACAACTGTAAGGCACAAGTCATTGACTGCTCTGAACTACGCCCTGCTCCTCTCGTCCAAAGGGATTGTAGGAATTCAGATTATTCCCAAGTATATCCTTCATATTTGTTTCTGAAGGGATTCATGACAAGTGAGAAGATTTTCTAATATTTTTTCAATACCTGCCTATTATACCAGATTATTATATTGGACCTAGATATTATGGCTTTTGAGGAGTTTTCAAAAAGAAGGACAAATCAATCTTTAGCCAGAATCTAAATGTTGAAGTTGAAAAAACATGTGTTAGAGAAATAGTGAGTTGTTAAGCTGCTGTGCATGGCTGACTTTGAAATGTCAGTAAAAAACTGCTCTTTTTTCCTGCTCATGGATGAGCAGGAAGCAGTAGATGATGAGCTGCTACTGAGTCACAACTGCTGGGAAGGTGGTAGAATGAGTAAGGAACTTAGATTTCTCTTCAGAAGCAGTGCTGACTGCTGACTTTTACACACCAACAGGCACTGTTCAGTCACCCAAAGTGACTGAACTTTAGGAAAATGAATGAGTTCTGAGATTTTTTAGAAAGGTCCTACAAAAATTCAAGGTTTCGGTCCTTAAAGATAATAGAAAGAGAATCTTTCTAATACTGCCACACCTTAGGCTAATGAAATGCTCCTGGGTAGCATTGCTACATGTAGATGTGGCACTTAGGGACACAGTTTAGTGGACTTGACAGAGCTGGGTTTTTGATTGAATATAATAATCTTAGGGGACTTTATCAGCCAAAGATTCCATGATTCTATGATACAGGTGTAAACCAGCACAGAGAAACTGGCCATTTCTCTTGCCATTTCTAAAGCCCCAAGCAAACAAACAAAAGATGTTTTGCCCACTGTTTTCAAATCTAGTATGCCTAAGAAATATGAATCAAACGCCTATAACTACAAACACATGCAGAGCCACAGGCTTTACTTTGTCAGAGAAAACAGAATCAATGCTAACCTGTGTACAATTCTTCAGGTTGCTAAATGCCTGATGTCTGAGGCTCTTTTGTGTCCTTAACACTTCTTATTTGTCAAAGACTAAAATACAAACTCCTAAACATATTTAACCTGTATTAAAAACCAAAACCAAAACCAAAACCAAACACAAACAAAACAACCAGTAAAAATAAAAAAAACACCCCCAATATTAATGACCTCTACTTTTTTTAGGAAGGGATAATTATTTTCCCTAGAAGTTTCTAATTTCTAAATATATTTAAATTACCATACCCTTTTCCTGGTATATGTTAGGGCTCTTCTGCATCTCTGCTATAAGATATGAATCAATACAGCTCATGTAAAAGTGCTTTTTCTTTAAAAGTACTCACTGACTAATTTACATGAGATATTTCAGACTGCAGAATTTTTATGAAGAATCTGTTAAGCTTTGTGCTAAAATTTGATTAACCACTTCTTTTTAACAAGAACACTGGCTACTTCTGTCAATGTGGCAGCAGATGTGGTCAAATATTGATGGCACTGTTGGTGCAAAAAAACCTCTTAAATCATTTAATGACCATGAGAAAGAAACTAGTATATCTAAAACCATTTTACTTCCATCTAAACCAGACATATAATGAATGAAATATGATCAAATGGCTCATTTTGCAATACATTTAATTTCCTTTGTTCTATAGGAGCTATAAGATATATACAGCAAATAGATCTACAGAATAGGTATTTAGAAACAAAAGTTCCTGGTATGTAACAGGATAATGTCTCCAATTGGGCAAATAGTGAGTATCTTCTTTTGAAAAGAGTTAAGGAGGCCAGATTGTCCAAATGTTATTATTCCTGAATATGTCCTGTGAATATACCTGTCGTGAGTATGTCCTGTGAATATACCTGTCGTGAGTATACCTGAAATGACTCTGTGTCCCATTTTGAAATGGTGTTAATGGCTACAGAGCATGTATAGTAGAAGATCTGGCACATTTTAGTCATATGTCTCTCCTGCTCAGCCAGCTTGTAGTCATTTTGATTCATTGCTTTCAGTGATCTTCAGTGTTTCAATCTTTGTAGCCACCCCAGGAATACAGCTCAGATTGCCTCAGTTCTGTGTTTAATGTGGGGGCCTTAACAGGATGCCATGCATCATTACAGTGACACGAGACCCTCTGGAAATGCAGTGCGATGTGTTGTGCTTTCAGACATGGTTAAAGAGACTATAACTGTCAGATGGAGCACGAAAGAAAGGAAGATAAGAGCAGCCACTTTGTCTCTCTCTCCAAATGACGTTTAAACAGAAACAATATTGCTGATCTTGTGAAAGGAATATGTTTATTTCTTTACAGCTTTGAGGAATGAGTTGAGGGACTAAAACCCGGTTTCAAGACAGCACTAAGAACACATTGAAGGGGAACACAGGAGTGTAGGATTTTCTTTCTCTTTTCTTATCTTTTCCCCACCCACTCTCTTGTGCACAAGGATGGATACTAACTCATCTATCTCTCTCCTCTATCTCCTTTTTCCTCCTTTTGGTTCTTCCTGCCATTGCCCCTATTTTATTTCTATTATACATCTCAGGGCAGGAAAAGAGAGAATTGACACAGGTCCCACCAATGTATTAAATGTATTAAATGTATTAAATATATTAAATTTATTAAAACTGAGTTGATACACAATTCAGTCATGAAAACAATGAACAGAGCTTTTTGTCAGAAGCTGAAATCTCAACTTTCAAGTGAAGCAAAGATAAACTAAAGTAAGTAACTACCTTCCCATTAAGTCAAAATTAAGAGCAAAATTCTTGGTACTGCTGTACTTTTATGCAGGTTTTGGCTGCAAGACACTAATGATATTCTTGAATTGGAGATCAAATAAACACCTTCTACATATATAATTTTAAATATCGGGAGTGTTATTAGAACAAAAATAACACGAAATATGTGAAGTATCAGCAAACTGCTGTAAAAGTATCTTTCTGAGGACATGAATAGAACGCTTTAGTGTGTGCATTGCATGTTGTGTAAAATGCCAAAAATTCAAGTAACATAAAATTGGCATATAAATTAAACATTTTGTCCTTGCACTGATGCAGAAGATGAGGGTACCCTCTGGTACCATCAAGCGACCCCTTATACTGGCTCTGTAAAAACATCGAGTATTTCAGAAATTATGTAGAAGAGTATAAGGGAGGATCACATTCTGCTTAGTGATTCTTCAGATTCAAGGGTCAAAGGATCAAAAGTTTACTTTGTACCTGGGCCTCTCAGCTGGAGATAGGTCACAGGTTCAGTTAGGTTCATGGATTAGGAGGGAGATCTTTAAATTGCTTCTAAACAGCCATACTATAGAGTATAAAGTTTTAGTTTTGCTTTCCTGCCTTATACTTTGAAATGGGATTGACTTATTTTATGTTCAGTGATAGTACTAAAAATTAGGATCTTAAATCTCTCCTGCATCTTAAATCCAGTGCATCCTCATCTGTGTTCTGTTGAAACGGGTGTCTACTGCTGATTTTAATGCTTTCTATAAAGGCTGGATAATGTAAAAATTTTCTTATTACAGTGCTTTAGAGTTGGAGAAAAGGAAAAAAGAAACCAAAAAAGAAATAAATGCTTTCTTTTCCTTGATCGCTTCAAATATTCTTCTTGTTCTTTTCCAAGAGCAATGAGAATAGCATTACATAAACTGAGTTCCCCGCAGTTCCAGATTTCCAACTTTATTCCACTGTTTGCTACAGCAACATAGACCAACTAACACTGTTATGAACTTGTACTTGTTCATTCCGGCTCAATGAACTCAGCAGGACTGCATGGCATACTTTGCTTCTTCTGGACTCTATCAAGGACTGTCCACGTGTTCAGGGATTTTCAGGCACATAAGGTTACACAACATGAAGAACCTCTTATTTTTTATAGGCTCTGTTCTTTAACACACATGAGTCTTCTGTTAAAATAATATCTAGAAAAAAAGTTGCATTTTGTCAGAACACTTCACAGTATGATGCAGATATATTTGACAAAATTACATTGTTAATTTTATAAAGGCATTATTGCAGACAAATTTTAGTCTTGGAAGAGCAATGCAAAGGAAAGCTGTGTCTTCCTGAGGGATATAATCAGAAATAGATTGTGAAAATAGGGATTTCCAACTCCATTAGATATTTTTGCAGTCATGACATAGATAATTGAAGAAATTTAAGCAGAAGAATTTATAATCATATTTTGAAGGAAGATTACAGGTAATTCTTACCTGCTTTTATCTAGTGCCTCCTTATGTGTGTAAGTTCTTCACTTAGATTTGGCAGAGTAGCTCTACAGATGAATAAGGAGTATGAAGGATATCCAGTCTATGAACTGGGTCTAATTACCAACATGTAACTTCTTTCCCTTCTACCACTTCATTTTTCCTTTTTTTTTTTCAAAGGGTTAAGTCTTGCCATTTCTTAAACTTCATTTCGATTTCCCATTATGAAGCTGATCTGATAAATATCTTTTATTTCAGCAGACCTTAATGTCTGACCCCAAGTGCCTTGCAGCACAAAATGTGTGCTGTTCTCACTGAAATGGAACGGCACACAGGCAGAATATCACTGCTGGGAGCCCAGGAGTCTGAGCTGTGTGTCCACCACACATCGTGTTCATGCTGAGGTCTTGTGTAAACCCTGGCAGTTGTGCAGATTTGTAAGGAGACGCTGCAGAGGAAGGCAGATCTTCCTGCCAAGGATCTGAGCATTTACCTTTTCTCTCCCACTGAACCTTCCCATCTATGTAAATGAAATGAGAACATGTGGTGATGTGGGACTTCTGGCTATTAAACTTCAAAAACAAAGTAATAAAGAAGTCCCCCACATTTAATACCACTTGGCAGTGGGAAAATAAAGGATTTTTAAGATAGTTAAAGGAAGAAAAAAGGTGAAAGAGAAAAATTGTTTCAGCTTGTCTAGCAGTGTGTATTTGGCATCACTTTTAGTCTCATTTTATAAGGACCAAAATTCAAGGCAAATAACTTTCACTGCTTTTGTTCCAATGAGAGAAATCTGCAGTGAGCTCAGTGCTGTAGACTCAACAAAATTTAACATTAAAGTTTCAAATGCTATTTCTAATATTGCTTTCTATCATGTACGCCAGTCCAACCAAGGGGAAAGACAAGGAAAAATAGGAAAAAGTTCTTGTTTCTTAGTTATTTTCTTGGTAGGTATTTTTATTGATTTATTCGAGTGTTACATATTTATTGCAACTTGATACATGATCTAAGTCTCACAAGTAAAACAAAGTAACCTTTATTTCATGATCTCTCCTTATCAAGATGAGACAACCAAAATTGATTAAGTTTCAGAATTAATATCAGTTCCATCCCATCCCTAGCTTTCACATACACACTGACTCTGAGAAAGTGTGTTCCACACCAGACTAGAAAAGTAATTAGAAAAATACAGAATATTCCACTTTTTGTCCTATATGACTGTTGCTCTTTTTAGAATGTTTAGTGAAGCATGTCAAATACTCTATAGAACAAACAGGTCTTTTTAAAATTTGCATCTTTTGTATTCTATATCTATTCTCTGTACAATTATGCTTGAAAAAATTGTGAAAACAAGTTTCATTTGATAGGAAGTAGACAATTTGTGTTGTAATGAACCACAAAAGACTGTATTACTGTATGACTCCTCTCTGTGAGCAGTGAAAGAAAGAACCTGTGATGAACTTCCATCCTGTCTCCTGCACTGCTGGGGTAGAAGATAGAGGTGGGAAGGGGGAAGGGGTGTAAAGGAGTAGTTTTTAAGGTCTTCTCATTTTCCTGCTCTGATTGAGTGATAAATTTTGTTAACATCTCTAATTAGAGCCTGGTTTGCCCATGATGGTGTTTGGTGACTGATCTCTCCCAGTCCTTATCTCAATCTAGAATTCCTTTCTTATGTTTTACCTTCTCTGCCCAGCTGTGGAGGGAATGACAGAGGGGTTTTGGTAGCTACCTGGCATCCAGCCAGGTTCAACACACTACAGCTCCTCTTAGGTGACACCCCATTTAGAATACTGCTGATCCTCAGCACAAGAAGGACATGTTGGAGCAATTCCAGAGGAGGGTAACCAAGGTATTTAAATCTCTTGTATGAGGATAGGCAAGGAGAATGAAGCCTGGAAAAGAGACTTCAAGGTGACCTAATTGCAGGTATATAGGACCTGAAGACCAGCTATGAAAAAGATAAAGAGGGACATTTTACAAGAATGTGTAATCACAGGACAAGGGGAGTGGATTAAAACTAAAAGAGAGTAGGTTTAGATTAGATGTTTGGAGGAAGTCATTCTCTTCAGTGCAATTGATGAGACACAGGTTGCCCAGAGATGCTGTGGATGCAACATCACTGCAGGTGTTCAAGATCATACTGGATGGAGCTCTGAGAACCTGGCCTCCCCATGGCAGGGGAGTTTGTATGAGCTAATCTTTAAGGTCCTTTCCAACCCAAACCATTCTATGATTCTGTGATCTTCCATTCACATCAATAAATAGATCTTGAGACATTGAGGAAAAGTTACAGTTTCTGGCAATAAGCCTTTAAAATCTAACAAGAAGATGTAATCTACTAATCCAGATGTAGCATCTCCTTTAATAGAAAAACTTTTCAAGAGCCTCTTAAACGTGAATAAATCATGCGCTAAAGACAATCTCACACAAATCATGATCTAAAAATTTTACCTTTTATGTGAAATACCTATAATCCTCCCCTTATAATAAGACTTGCTGCTATTTTTGATGGCATGAACAATGCTGAGCTAAAGGGCAGCAAGACACATTTTTCCTGAATATTTACTTGCTTTGTCTTTAGAAATATTCAGAGAATAATTGCTTGTGAGATCCCTTAAGTGCCAATTTCAAGGCTAATAATGAGCTCTGTAATAATATAAATATCAAAACCACAAATTTATAGCTGAAGCAATATGTCTGAATTGTTCTTTCTCTATTTTAATTTTGCATATTGTTTTCCATTTTCAAGTGGAATTGTATGTTTTTTATAAAATCTCTCTGAATTGAAAGAAGCAGCAATATGTCTGATTAAGGAATATGCTACTGGGAGCTACTTAACAAGCAAAAGTTGAGTAAGAGCTCTAATCTTCCTCTATTTTGTGCTTTCTGAAAGCAGTACCTTCTGATCCCCATCTCCCAAAGCCTTTTGAATTCCTCCTTTCTTACATATAGAGAAGAACATATATGTTCCTCAGAAGTTCAGTCTTACATAAATAAACTCATAAAAACTTAATAATTTATATTGTTCTTTCATTCTCTAGCTTTTCTGTAATCAAGCATTTTTAATAGAAAGCTCCTACTATCTCATAAGGAAGATAAAAAACTTAAGTGAAGGTGTTAAGATAGCTAATGCTTGTATTCTGTAGGATTTTTTTTTCTTTCCTGACAGACATTTGTTATGTTAGCAACTTTCCTGCTATTTTGAGCTGGTTTTTCTGGCTTCTTGTTAGACCCTACCTGTTTTTCCCTGTAATTATCCAGTATAGCCTATGTTACAGAAAAATGCCCTGAATTAGAGTTTACAGACATCAGAAATTACACTACCTCTGTCCAATTTAATTGCATCAATATTTTTTACTTCCCATCAATATATTTTACTTCAACCTTGTGGCAGAGTCTTTTTTATCTTTGTTCTGATTTTTTTAGAAATAATCAAAGACCAGACTAGCTGGAGATTAGCTGCCAGAGAAAGAAATATTTACTGAATGCAGAGTAGAAACAAAAGCCAACCTTTTTGCCTTAGGAAGGTGAGGAAAAGGGTTCTGAAGTTCTTCTCCCTTCTGGCTCCTAGTTTTGGGCTCTGCTGGCCTGGACTATGCCTCCTTCTTTCTTGTTTCCCCAATGAGGCCTGAATTACCTTTCTGTTCAAAGAATTCTCTTCCCTCTTTTCACACCAGACCTACTCCTACAGTAGTTATGAGTAAAAAAGGAAAGCCCAAGTTTCAGTGAAGATGCTTAAAGGCATTTACTCAGGTTGTAAAAAGGCCAAATGTTTAGAAGGTCAGGAGTAAGAAAACCCAGAAGTGTGAATTCTGCTTACTTTTGTGAACAAATCTCCTTCTCTGTGTGTATGTGTGTGTGTGTGTGTGTGTGTTGGAGAGTAAACAGAAAACCCAGACAGAACACAGAGCAGTATGAAACACAATTTTACTTTAATGAATATGCCAAGAGTGAGCCATGGGATAGGGAAATGGAGCCAATTGAGTGTATTACTTTGCTGAGAAAGGGAGAGGGTTTTTAGACAGGGAATTCAGTCCTTCAAAATATATATTTCAGAACCCAATGGAACCAAAAATGCCATGCCCTGCAGATGTACATGTTTCCTGTCACAGACAACAGCTGGTTTCTGATGGGAATTCATTCCCAGAGGGAAGAAATGGTCATTTAGAGTGTGGAGAGGAGTGCCAGAAAGCTAGTCAGCAATGCCATATATTTTAGGACAAAGCATATATGATAACCAGCTTCCAGCTTAGAAAAACAAGATAAATGAAGGAAAAATATTACCAAAACTACTTTGGTTGCAGTTGCAACTGCAGCAAGCAAGGAATTGGCCTCTTCTTCCAGGAAATTGTAACAGAACAAGAGGAAATAGCCTCAAAATACATCAGGGGAGCTCAAGCTGGACATCACAAAGAATTTATTCACAGAGGGGGTGGTTAGACATTGAAATGGACCACTCTGGGAAGTGGTAGATCTACTGTTCCTGGAAGCATTCGAGGAATGACAGGACATAGCGCTCAGTGCTATGGTCTAGTTGACATGAAGGCCAAAGGTTGACTCAATAATCTTGGAGGTCTTTTCCAACCTTAGTGATTCTATGATGTATCAATCCCTTNTTCCACCTTTTTTTTTTTTTTGTTTTTCAATCCCTTTTTTTTTTTTTTTTTTTTTTTTTTTTTTTTTTTTTTTTTAAGGTTTATTTCAGTGGAGCTACAATGACTGCCACGTCCCTCCTTTGTTTTTGTTTAAGGCTTGCTCCTAAAACATTTTTGATACATCCCATGAAGACTTAAATAATAGTTCTATTTACATTGAGACCTTGTGACAAAAGAATACATTTTATGAAATATTTAAAGTTATTTAAAAAAATTATTGAGCATTCAAATAGTAAAAAATACACAGGATGTAAAAGGAACGGTCTACTTATTTCTGCAAAGTCAGGTCCGAATGCAGGTAATTACAGTGTTGAAAAAGACACAGGAGGGTTTAAAGTACTGGATGTCACTTCTTGCTGTCTCTTAAGAATTAATGTGCAAGAGAAAACTGTAAGTTTATTTTAATGATGTGTTTTGGATTACTTCCTATAAAATATATGTGGCTTGCATGGTGTACTATATCATTAAGCTGTAGTATTTTACAGCAAAGATATTTTTGAAAGAGCCAACCTGCAATTTAATCATAACTACTGCATTTCATTCTTAGTATATAAATACATTCTTTATGAAACATGCAATTCTTATTTAGAATTTTAAAAGCACTGATTAAGTGCATACTGAAGTCAACAAATAAAAATCTTTGTCTGCAAGTACTGGGATGTACTGCCAGTTTAGGTAAAAATATTTAAATAAAAAAATATTTCTTTATATGTTGTGTTATTTAGGACCACTCCACATCTTTTGAAACAATGTTGTGGAAGAGACAACACATTTTTTGAAAGAATGAGTATGCATCTGGGAGAGTCTTGTATGACACATCTTTAGATGAACTGCTGGAAAAATAAAATGACATTCCATAAATAGAAGCTGGCATGCTGCAGCAGAATAATTATTCTTCCCTTTGGTATTCTGGACAAAGAAGACAAAACCAATTCAATCTACACTACACTGCATTACGGCGTATTACATCCATTATTCCAAACAAGCTTGATTAAATTGTAATTAACGTGATGTTAGCTTGCTATTAATGTCTCATGAATAAGATATTTTATATTGTTTACTGGTACATTGTTTTTGTTTGTAATGTATGTTGCAAATATACTTGATCCGTTTTATTGTATTTATTTAAATTTGTTCCACATCCAGCTTTCACTGGTAAGTATATTTTATATTCTCATCTTCATTATATGAGATCCAACCTCTCTGACCAATCTCAGAGAAAAAGATAAGTCCAGGAAGGCCAGATATTCTCAAAGAAGAATATCTCAAAGGCTCAGGAGCAGTCTATCCCCACAGGCTAGAAGACAAAATGTTGGGGAAGACTGGCCCAGCTGGTCAGAGAGTTTTGACTGGAACTCAGGAAAAATAAGAGTACATGACCTTTGGAAAAAGGAGCATGCAGGAGGATTAAAATGATACAATGAGCTTATGCAGGGAGAAAAACTGAGGAGACAAAGTCCAAATAGAAATTAATCTGACTAGTGCTGTAAAAACAATAAAAAAATATTTCTATACAATTATGGGAAAAAAAGGATGGCTTAGAAGAGTCTTCCTCCTTTGTTGGATGTAACAGTAAACAGTGGCAAAGGAGGAGGAGGAAGAAGTTGGGTACTCAATCGAAGTCCTGCTTGAGTAATCTGATCTACAAGGATATATCCCACTGAGAGCTGAGGGAGAGGGTGTGGGTGGGGTCTTGAGTGACGTTTGACAGTTTCCTACAGCATCCTCCTGGAAAAAATTGCTGCTCTTGGCTTGGGCAGGTGCACTCTTCACAAGGTGCAAACCTGTCTGGATGGGCAGGCCCAGAGAGGGGTGGGGCATGGGTTAATCCAGCTGCTGACAGGTCACTGGGGGGCTCAGCCCTGTGGCCGGTCCTTTAACATCTTTACCAATGACCTGGATGAGGGGATCGAGGGGTGTGGGACAGAATGGGACAAGGAGAGCAAGACACATATTAAGGACCTGACAGAATCACAGAATTATAGAATACTTTGAGAGGTAGGGACCTCTAAAGGTCCTGTGGTCCAAAGCCATGCCATGGGCAGGGACAGCTTTCACCTGGATTAGAAGTCCAGAAATGATGTGGTTGATAAGATTCTACTGATTAACAAGTAAATGGGTGGCAGAGAACTCTGAAAACACAGAACTGCACATGCTGAGCTCTTGGTATTTGAGAAGTATACAAGTGTGGTTTAGTTTGTAATCAATATGCATTGTCCTTTACTTAAATACTTCAGTGACCTCTAGAACTACATTGTTAAAATTTAATCGATAGAAAAAAAAAATTATAAGTTTATAAACTCCCCCCCCCACCATAAATAATAAAAGATCTATAATGCAGGCAAAACAATCTTCAGTGTATTCAGATACATAGAGAGGATTTTGAATGTTGATTGGATTATTTATTTTAGCTTATGGTGAAGAATCCATGTAGCTGAGGTAAGATGTTTAAAGCTAATTTTTTTTAGTTCACAAAAATAGATTTTCCAATCATTATGAATTCCAATACTTTGTATAATTTAGTGCTATAAATCATTCTCACATACACTTTGTAGCTTTGAACTTGCAGTTGTTTTATTTTCCTTTCTATCCAAATTATCTGAGTTCATATGATATAAGAAAATGGTGACTAAAAAATTGTTCTGTCAAGCAAAATAATTCCCCTAATTTATTCTCATTTTGGGAAAGCTTTTATATGAAAATAAAAAGGATTTGTCCAATGTCTCCGTAAAATTATCTATCATGAAGGTAAGAAAACCCAGTTCTATTCTGTTCTTGGTAAAATCCAAAAGGAAAAAAAAGACACATTCATATTTTAAAGATATTTAGTTCATTTGGAAATTTTCTGTACAAATGCCCTTCCTAAATGAATAATACCTAATAATACCTCTCCATCTCAAATATGTATTAATTATCACATTCAGCAGTTTCAAAGCTTTTTCTGTATCCTTTGATAAATGCTGATTCGACAGTTGAATTAGGCAGTGCTTTGCTAAAAGTTAGCTGGTTTTGAGAAGTGAGTTTTCTGATAAACTGATTGTTCCATTATTATCATCTTCCTCTGCCTTCTGCTTAATTCTCTTGTGATAATTGATTTACATAAAAATTTGCTGATGGTTCAGAATTCTTATTTTATACTTATGACTGGTAGAAGAATGCCATACAACCTAGATCAGTTTATTCATGAGAGAGAGATGAAATTTCTTTACATGAGAAACAAAAGGGAAGAGTATTACTGTACTGCAGTTCTTATAGTGTTACACCGTTATGACATCCAGACCTAAAGGACATGGCAGATGATGAAAGCAGCTGTGTTAATGCACTGGGTGTGGGTGTCTGCGTAAAGCAAATTTTACTTTGAATATTAAATACATAGATTATTCAGTGCTTTAAAAATGCTTTGCACAAAAGAAACAGGTATTTTGACATGATCAGTTGTTGATGACAAATGAACAGCTCAAAGCTGATATGATTTATGGTGCCTGGCAAATCAAAACTTACATATAATATTGAATATATTTTTGTCCTTGCCCTTTCTGCAGCATAATTGAAGAGTACTTAAATGTCAACTTGCACTTAAATGTAAGTCTGAACATTTACAGTCATCTCATTTCATGCTTATTTGGCTTGGGAAAAACTTATTTGCTATAAAGTTTGAGAAATGACCTAACAATACATAGAAAATTTTATAAACTGGATATAAAAAAAAATAGCCTTTGAATAGGAATGAACTTTTTTTTGCTTTTAAATGAAATTATGCCCAAAAAAAAGTAGTTTCCAGTAAGGTCAAGTGATCAAGTCAGTGATCATTGTGTCTTCTTGTAGAAGAATGCTGAGTTTGTTCAAGGGTTTTTTAATTCCAACCTGAAATCACAATAAGGAAACTAGATTGATAACGTGACTGTTGACCTTCTGTATCAAAGTGTTCTGTAGAGGAAGACTATTCAAAAACCACAAGATACACAGAGCGTCTTAAAGGACTGGACAACACTGAAGTGACCTGTCCCAGATTTTGCTGTTAAAGAAACAAAAAGGAGGAACAAAACGTTTTTTGGTTTCTTGACTGATAAGAGCAATACACACTTTTGCTGTGGTGGTGGAGAAGGGATCTGTGGCAGGGTGATGAGTAGAGTGGTAAGACTGCAAGTGGAGATCTCTCCCTCGCTGTCTTAGGTTGTGCAAACTTCCCACTCTAAGAAATTACTCTAAAGAACAAGACTTTCCTGAAACACCACCCAGGAGAGCTGAATCTTGTCTGACTTCTCAGCTGGCTGATGGACTTGATGCCAGATGAAAGGAAAGACATGAGGAAGTCTGAGTAAAGTGGGTGTTCTAATGGCAGCAGCAGCCCAAGGCAGCTGGAATCTGAGGCTGCCTGTGCTGCCCATACCCACCACCACTTCTACTTCCACAGCCACAGGTCTGTACAAATATGTTTCTGTGTGGGTAGCATGAACTACTTCTATAATATGCCCCAATTCAGAAGATTGAAGTAGGAAATAACAGCTGCAGAAGATGTGTCTGAAGGTTTTTTGGTGGTTTTTTGTTTTTTTTTTTTTTTTTTGCTTTGATCTGTTTTGTTTTGTTTTCCTTGTCTTGTTTTGATTTTTGTTTGTTGTTGTGGATTTCTTTTTGGTTATGTTTTTTGTTTATTTGTCTGAAGTGTAAAAAAGGACACCCTCATTTTTGTATTAAGCATCTTATTTGTGCATCCTTTAGTAAGAATTTTCTTAAAAGATCTAAATTTGGTCTTTGAAAAATGGCACATCATGTTCACTGATGCTTCTGAAACACCTAGACCAAACATCTTCTCTAATGAATACACTCAGTGAAAAATACAGGGAAAATAGCAAAGGATTATGAGTGGCACTAATATTAAATAAAGATTCTCAGATTTAGGTTAAGGTCAAGAATAATCCTTTCAAGGGTTTTGTCATATTTGTCTGCTTTTGTTAATATTTTAGTCATATGAGACAGGGATCTGATGGACAAGAGTGGACAATTTAGGCTGATATTGGAAAGGTCACCTTTCAGCAGCAGATTGTGGGCTTATCTTTCTAAATAACTATTTTAGTATTTGTGAATGAGCTTAAAAAATTGAAAGTTTAAGTTTTAAAGCAGTCAGTGGAAAAAAAATAAATAAACACTGATTCTCACATAGTTTTTCTAGAAACAAATCCAAAATGAAGGGCCTTGGATAGGCTGGGAAGATGATACATTTGCTGGAAATTCAAGGCAACAATAAAAAGGTGCTCTCATGCTTAATAAGGCAGAACTACTGAAACAGTACCTTCAAATGTACCAGAGTATATTTAGCAGTGCTTAATATTTTCAAGTTCATGATTTATTGGTTGAACCATAGTTGATGACATTTGTGCAGCTCAATAGCTGTTCAAATAATGGAAAAAATAGCAGCAGTTTTGTCTAGTAATATAAAGATAAATTCATTCTGGTGTTGAAGCAGTTTTAAGGCTGAGCAGTAATAGAAGGGACACAGGAGAACCTAGAATATCTGTGAAAGAGGCAGTGATATTACAGATACAACACTGGATTTGACTGCAATAGCATGTAGAAGAATTGTCCTGGAGGACTGGTAATCTATAAAAAAGGCAACTGCAGACATAAAAATTATGTGTAGGTTGTATTACTACAAATATATTTTAAAGCTTTCTTTCACAAAAATAAAGCATTTCCAGAGAGATGGATGAGTAGAGAGCAGAGCGTTCAGCCCTGATAGGAATGCCACTGGTGCTTTCTCACTACAGAGGCATACTTGGAAGTGTTGCCCTCAACCCAAAGAGTATTAAATGTAAATGTAACGTGTGCTCTGCTAATTTTAATTTGACAAATCAGAAACTGTGTCTTTGGGCTAGGTTGTACACTTTGAAGTTCATTTTCCTCAAAACCACTTTCCTAATTTTTAATTATTAGAAACATATCGCACTCTCTCCCCCCTTCCCTGAAAGATGCAAAGGCATTGATGCACCTTAGAGTGCTCTAATTAAAATTTTATTTATTAAAGAAAATTCTAATTAGTTAGAAGAATTGCAACTATTTTTCCCTAGCTTATTAGCTGACTGTTTAATGAAGGAAATAATGTCAATTTTAGAAGTGGAACCTTGAATGACTAGACAGTTAAAGCAGCCATTTTAACCAGCATGGAAACAATAGCAACCCAGGCAGTGCACAGCTTTTACACACTGATTACTGGATTTTCTTGTACAGTCTACACAGAGTTCACTCTGATATTATCTCTAGTACACTGCTTGTAAGATGCCTTTAGAGTTTTTGAATTTGGGATGCTCTCTCCATGTGCAATTCTGGGCCAATGGTTTGGGAAGTATCATGATTCCCTAAAGCATCCATGAAGAGAAAAGAAAGGACATTGGAAGCTCATTAAGTACAAGCTCATGGCACTGCATATCCTATTGATCTCTGGAAGTAAAATTTAAAGCTCAGGCTTCAGATCTGTAAAAGAATGTATAATGCCACTGTGATTCATGACAGATTTGTAACACCAATGACATTACCTTTAAGGGCAAAAAATTGTTCTAAACTCCATGCAGCCATGAGACAGAAAGATGACAGAGGATATGAACAAAATCAATAGAAATAACACTTCTTTTTGCATAAGTCAGATTTGAATTAATATAATTTTTGTTTGTGCTGTGTTTGTTATTCTGTTCCTGAATACTCTGTGGTACCTCTGACTCATACCCTCTTGTATATGCTCGCATGTTTGGGCTGTCTGAGTTGTCATCTCAGGAATTACACTTTATACTCATCCCAAGCCCAAGGTTTCTCTGTGGAAAACTTACTGCCTCTGAAGCAGACTTGGCCCTTTGCTTTGTAGAGAAATAGACACACACCTGGGACACAGTGAGCATTTCACTTTTATCAACAGAGTAGTTGTCCTCATCCTGTGCTCACAGTGTAAGGTACTTACTTCATTTTCTTCAAAGCATGGAAATATAGAAGAAGACAATGTTAAGATTCTCTAAAAACATAGAGAAATTATGTGTAATTCTAATCAGAATCACTAGTAATTGCGTACACTTGTATTTTATAGTTACAGAGAGACATGTAAAAAAGGAAGGGTTGTTTTCCTTTTAAAAGAGATGCACAAGGAATGAAAGGTTGAACTAATCACTATAATTAAAAAAAATAAAAATCAAAATCTCTTCTGAGAGGGGATGAACTGCATTCAAGCAAAACCAGTTTACCTTTAAGTTTTGAAGCCCTTGAAAAAGATTTTTTAATAAAAGTTTCATTCTACCATTTATTATTATTAATGTTACTACTACTACTATAACATCAGCAACATTAAAATGTGCATGCAAGAAAGAACAGAGAGAAATGTTGTCTGAGACTTCTAATACAGTTTATCACATTGAATCTTTTAGAAACTAGAACTGAAGAAAAACAAAGCCAAACAAATCTGATGAGAACGGTCCTTACTACTCTATGAACTTACATTAAGTAGTTTCTGATAACTGCCAATAGCTGAATTGACTTCCTCCCTTCTCCTCCAAATTGTTGTTAAACTAATATATCAAAAATGTTGATAATATCTTCTGGCTTTCATAGATTTTCCTTTGTTAAGCACTTACACTCAATTTCTAGATATTCCTGATTCATGGTGGAGAAAACTTGGCAGCAAGTTTAATTCACTCCTATGATACATTAATTGAGATTGAGGTAGTCTTAAAGTACCTAAGAATCAGATGCACCAATCATAAAATAAAAAACAAAATTTCAAATTATTATGGATATTATTATTATGGATTCCTCACCCTAATTTTCAAGACAGATCCTGCTTTGTATTAAATAAGCAAATTCAACTCCAAAAGATATACTGCAGTAAGATAATACATAGCCAAAATAGCTTAAAATGAAACTGTTAGATCAAAATTTTGCTCATTCCATGTTATGGTTATTCTTGAATAAAATATATGTTTGGATTGTCAAACCAAACTTTTCAGTAAAAAGTCCCATAAACTAAAAGAATGTAAGGATAAAAATTAATAGCAAGAAACTGGAACACTTGCTCCATGAAAATATATTATGGAAAAAAATTATTTGCATTGGATCTTAAAGTGAGCAGTAAATGTCCTCCACAAACCATTTTATTTCTTATTGATGTTTTAAATCTCCATGCAGCATTTTAGTACTCACTAAAAATATAAATCCATATCAGTAACATCAACGTGAACTTACAATATGGTATACTATATACCATAAAAGGTCTTCTAAAGGAGGCATCTCGTTTTCTTTCTCTTTTTTTCCCCCCCAAGGATTTTGTCTTGTGGTGCCAGATTTCATCATTCATAGCTGGATTTGCTGTTTCACTGACTATTCTACAGTATGCTGTACAGTATTTTACTGTAGAATTAGTTCGTAAAGACTATTAAATGCTTCCCATCAGAGAAATATTTTTAAAATTAAAATGGACATATAATAGAATCATAGAAATATTTGGGTTAGAAAGAGTCTTAAAAGCCTTTTAGTTCCAACTGCCTGTGCCATGGACAGGGGCATGTTTAACTGGACCAGGTTGTTCAGGGCTTCACCCAGCCCGGCCTTGAACATTTGCGGGAATGGGGCATCTACAGCTTCCCTGTGCAACCTATTCATGTGCCTCACCACCCCTGAAGAAAATAATTTCTCCCCAATATCTAATCCAAACCTGCCCTCTTTAAGTTTTAAGCCATTCACCCTTATCACCATCAGCTCTTGTAAAAAGTTCCTCTCTGTCTTATTCTATATTATCATTAGGAACACTGACCAAAATCACTGAATCAAATGACCTGGACATAGTTTTTTCTTTGTTATCTGCTTAAAGATAACAGGTATCTGCTTTTAATTTTCAGTACATAAATTTTTAAAAAGCAGTAAATAAACCACAATCACATTAATATATTAAACTACTGAAATACTCATGGTACCTACTTTGAGTACAATAAAACTGAAAGAAAAATTAATATATTGCATTTAATGCAGTACATAGCTTTTCCTGCAGTACTCTGTTGTTTGGTTTTTAAAAAAATTAAAAATTAATTTAAAATTAATTACTTTGAAAGATTAATGCTTATTATTTCCTATGTTTTTACATTGTCATGATACACAGTTTTGTCATTGTTTAATTATATGCAATGATTTCTGAGTCCTTGGTCACTCAGAACAAGGAACCATATTTCAGTTGCACCAAAACAGAGGAAATATATTTTTTGGGAAAAAAACTTTTCCCCAAATTTTTACAATTTAGAAAAAATATTTTCTTTTAGCTTAAATACTAAAAATTTTCAATGGGGAAAATTAAAAAAAAAATCATTATAAGAATATATTCAGAATTCAATATATTTTTGTTGGAGCCACAAATTGTTTCTGAAAATTAGCATTCAACAAGTCATGTTCAAAAGTGCTTAGTTACAGCAGAATGTTTAAAGGCATGTTATCCATGCTATATTCATGCTCATTTCCAATTAAATTAGTACCATGTAATGAAAACCAAAACACTAAATCTTATAGATTATTATGTAGAACAGTTTACTATTTTTCTGCAATAAACTTTCATTCTAGGTTTTCTATTTTCTGGACTTCAGTCATTTGAAAAAGCCTTTATCTGTAAAATTTTTCAGGTGCCATTCTTTTTTCTTTTCTTTCTCCCTCTCCTCTTAGGTCTCTTCCATGTTCACAGAATATTTCAGTGACTACTGAGCCTGTGAGATGCAAGGCTGTTTTATACTTGGATACGACATGATCTATGTTATAATCCTACAAAAGCAGATTTTCTGTAGAGAGGTTACTTTAGTAATGATGAACTTGAGGCAACAGGTATAGAGAATGTACAGAAAATCAGAATAGCACAAAAATGCTGGACTAAAAAAAAAGTCTAAGCATGTGAAGTGAGAGTAGATTAAAGGTGACTTTTAAAGAAAATTGATTTAGTACGTTTCCTTCAACAGTGCTCTTTGCTTGTTACATATGTTCAATTTATTTGTTTTCTTTTAGGAAAGAATGATCTTTTTATGCTACTTGGTACAGCTACAAAATAACATTGTTACTTTGCTAGCTTTAATTTCATCTGAAACAAGAATAATTAGTACTCTGGAATCAGCTGCCTGTATTTCATAAAAGCTGCTCAATGCCATATTAGAAGTTAATACTCTGTGCAATTGCTGATGTTCCTTCTACTGCCTGGCTTTTCACTTAATGTTATGAGACATAGTTCTCAATAAAAGCAGCCACCAGAAGAAATAAGCTGACATAACCTTTGACATAGAAGTACAACCTCAAAAAAGTTAGGTAAATAGCAGCAGAATGGTAATCATCCTTGGCTACTTAAACCAGGCAGAAAAATAATGCTTGACTAGATAGGTCTTCAAACTCAATTCAGGATGACTTCAGGAAACCAAAGGTCTCTTACCCTAATAGATAATTTGTGGTTAAAAGTTCCCTATGAACAGACTGCACTTCCTATCAAGCATCTTTTTCTTCCTCTCTAGCTTGGAGAGATTATATAAAATTCAGGACACACTATTTAAAGATGGTTTAATTTAATTTAGTTTTTTTTTAGCCTTGCTATTTATTATTCCGTAACCAGCCTAGTTCAGTGGGTGGCCAGGAGGGTGTCCCAAGCCCGGGGGATGCTCTCTCCTTCAGCCTACTGCTGCATCCTTGGGATGGAGCCAGGAGATGTGACTGCTTCTGGGGATGGCCACCAGCTGCTGCCTAAAGGGCAGTGCCCACAGGGGCAGTGAGAACAGCCTCGTGACCTGCTGCAGCCCTGAGACTGGGCCATTCTGCCTGCACCTGGCAGGAGCACTGCCCTGAAATTTCCCAGCTGTAAAGATACCACTCCTGCCACACTGAATAAAAGTTTTCTCCTGAGACCATGCCAGCTTTTATCTGGTTGTCTTGCCTATGCTCTGTAAAGATGCTGCATTGTCATCTTATTTGTACAAAAGTGAGTGCTATCCTGTAGACAAGGAAGGGTTCTGCTCACCTGGATGGAAATCTGAGCATGACTGAAGAGGCTCTTCATCATTTCCAAGGATTGCAAAACTTTTGGATTTTGTAATTGCAAATAATTCTAAATTTATATTGCACACATTATAAAATTAAACAGTTACTCATAATGATGAAGCAGGAAAAGGTCAAGAAAGTGAAAACTTACTTTCACTTCAATAAAGATCCTCATTCCAGGAATATCACTTTCCGTGAAAAATGGGGAAAAGAGAGAACATAAGGAGGAGGTGCTGAATATCTTAGCATCAGTGCACTGCCAATGTAAATTTGAGCACAAGCTTCATCTCTTTGTTACAGGGGGGGAGATGGTGCCAAGGGGTAACATTTCCCCATAATGTCTTGCCTAAACACTCACAGAAACTGGATTTTAAAAAACAACACATTCAATAATATATTTACAAAAGGTGGATCCTTCCTGTGCCTCCTGGCACAAAGAACATCACAACTGGGAGTACGTGCAGAAACTGTGCCAGGAAGCAGGTTTTGACTTCTGTTGAGTTTATCACACAAAAGAGGAGGAATCAGTGCATGTTCTCTGGCATGGATGTAGGAGCATATCCTCAGCAGATCCATTCCACTGTCCAGCTGAAAGTTCCCTTGTTAATTTTCTTCCTCCTCCCTCTCCTTCTCAGCATTACTGGAAGTTCCCCCCGGCTGCTGCTGTCAGAGCCAATGCTGCTCTGCCTGGGCAGCTAATAGAGTGAAAAGAGCATGAGGAGGATTTTGGCAGAGACCCAGAACCACCAGTGTCAGAGAGGAGCACACGTTCCTGGCTCCTGGCCTCTCTGCTCCAACTCCTCCAGGAGCCGAGCCATCTCCTGGGTTTGCTGCTCTTCATGCTATGCAAGAGCTCTTCTGTGGCATTTTCTTTCTGGCCTCTCACCCCCAGTACTCATGGCAGGATGCTCAGCACCATCAGGATTTGGGTGATGCTCTCAGCCATGGCCTGGAGGAGGAGGAGGAGGGAAGTGGCTCAGCTGGGCTGGGTGGCAGCTGGGAGAAGGCAGCTGGGACATAGAGCAGGAGACACTGGGATCTGGGAATGTGTGAGAGGGGGTGTGGGAGTTCAGAAGTATCACAGCCAAGTGTGATGGGACCACATCCCCACAGCCCCTTGGGCACTCACCATGGCTGACAGCTCCAGGCACCTTTCCAGCCAGCTGAGAGCAACACCTAACCTGCCCAGGGTACTGCCTGGAGCCCCTTACCCTCCCCTCAGCCTTAGAAACCCATTCTGGCCTGGTCCTTGCTGAGCCCAGCCTTCCTCCTGCCTGCCCACTCTCTGCTGGCTGCAGCCAACCCTGCTGGGTGGGATGTGTGGTGACACAGCTCCGTGACTTGGTCTGCACAGTGTCTGACATCAAAGCCACATGCTGAGAGCCCACTGGACAGCCAGCCCTGAATAGCGCTTTTAACTCAGCCTTCTCCTCAGAAACACTAAAACAATCCTGTTCCCCTCAGTAGATTGGTTCAGTTTTAACTTTTTCTGAATTATTATTCCATAATAGACTAAATTTTAGAGTAACTGCTGTTACTCTTACTCCTTGCTTTTTTTGGTTGTTGTTGTTTGGAAGCTATGACTTTGTGAATATTCTATAAACATATTAATGAAAAACAATGTTATTTTTTTTCCTGAATTACTTTTGTCCTTTCTATGCTGAATGCCCCTTACATATATGTAAATCTAGCTGCTATTTCCTGCTATTTATGATAAAGGGAAGGGCAAAGAGCTCATGAGTTAGGTCTGTTCATAACCATCAGGCTGAAAATCCAAATAATGGAGTAATTTAATCTCCATTGTTTCTGGCATGAAACATTTACATAAGTGGACCCAAAGTGCATTGCAAATGCCTAATTTTTTATCCAATTTCATTCCTAGGTCCCCTTCAATCCAGCACCTTTCAAAATTTCTAAAATCTTTAAGATTATTTTATGTAACATGCATAGATCAGCATTTTCTGTGCTGTGATACAATATATAGTACGACATTTATCTGTGATAAAATGTAACAATATATTACAATCAGTGGAAAGTATTCATGTCACATTGATGTAGTTCACATTTAACCAAAGAAAATATAATTCAAAAAAGAATAATGTGCTTAGTTTCAGTAATACCTACCTTGCTATTTTTCAGTTTTCATTACTTTTTTTCAACTACTAATTTAGTGCCATTTGCAACTTCACTAAGTTGAAGATAAATCTTTTAGTGCTTTACTTTTACTTTTTAGTTTTCCCCTGGGAGAGCAATCAAAATGTAAAACAAAATGGATAACTACATTTTAATCTAAGATTCCTCCTGAGGAATTCTGACATTTGACTAAAGGAAAGAGCCTTTGTTAAAATTTTGTTCGATTTACCCCTTGTAATCAGTCGCAGTTTCAAAACACTTGCAGAAAAAAAAAAGGGATTTAGGATTGTTATTAATGTTGCACTAAGGAGAAATTTGATTCCCTAAAATTAGTATCTGTGCTGTATAATGACAATGGTTTGAAAAAGAGAAATGACAGTGACCTAATACAATCCCAGAGCAATTGGATGGTTTCAGAGCGCTGAGTTTGGACACTAAATAGTGTTCACACCCTTCAGTCCTAAAGGGGGTGGAAAGAAAATGTGTCAGAAAATAATGGAATGCACTCAGATTTTCCCTGATCTTTCTCAATGTATCCTTCTGTATAGGCAACCAGGGTGGAATGCAACAAAATTGGTGATGTGAATTTTCATCTCTTCTAATGCAGGAACTAAAGACAAATTCCTAAATTTCTAGTGAATACATTGAGAAGCAGCACCATGGGACAAACACAAACACATCTATTCCTACACTGACTGCTCAAAATAGACTAATTTTCAGCCTATTTCTAACTGTATCTTTCTTAACATGCTGACTAGGGCTGGTCTGATATCAGTCAGGTAATTCAGTGGCTATCTGGAAACATGCATATTCACACCTGCCAGCAAAATTACTGTTAGGAAATGATTAAGAAACTAATTGGGTTGATACCCAGGAGGAAAAGTCTGATTCTTATCACCAGATACTAGCTTTCATCATAAGCTCTTAGCTTTGTCTGTAGTTCCCAGTTACAGTTGGTCTAGCAAATATAACTCAACTGTGAGATATGACTAATAAAGTTATATCCCTCACCCCAAGTTCCTGTTGGAAATCTTTTAGACTGAAAGAATGATTTAATCACAAGTTTTAGAGGTATATTTTTAATGCAACACTGTACAAGGTGTTTTGATGACTATCTTTTGGATGTCACCTTCATGCTTTGTTAGAGGTGAGACATATTATTTTAGACGTCCTGTAGGAGAATCACACCCTGCATCCACAGAAGAGATCAAAACTCCTGGCATTCTGTTTTTTAGATTATAAAATTTGGTTATTTGCACAGATACCTTCCTAATTATGTACTTTTCATGTCTTTAAACATGCAGATGTCTTCAAGCAAAATGATTTCTGGTACTGGAGAGTCTTGCTCTCTTATTCAGAAGGCATTTGAGAAATCTCTGCTTTCATCCATAAATGAAAAAGTCTTATTTTATGTCCATATGCTATATTGATTTGTTTTGATAGAAATCCCAGGATAGTCTATTTTTCTTCCATTTATTTTCCTTGCTAGGCATTTAATTACTTTTATGGTAGCTTAAGGAGGCTTTGCCAGCTCTGACTCAATGTCTTACAAACAAGAATTTTTCTGTGGGGGTTATTATATTCTGCATTTTCCCCTCTTAGCTTCTCAGGTTCCTAAAGCTATTTATGTAGTGTGCACAGCTTTAAGATTTTCCACAAAAATGCTGCCTTGTCCAATTCTCTTCCTGCTGCACAAGGAACGTGGCAAGTTTTACAGATATTGGCTCTGCTAGCATGAGCTTTTTGAGTGTCTCCCCTTACTGTGCAGGCAATTGGGTAGCTTAAATATATATTTTTAACAGAAAAGTGGTGCCTGGTTTTTAAAACATCCGATGTTAAGCTTTGCCAACAGCATTGCACAGAAGGAATGTAATCCATTTCCTATGCAATAAGGTGAATGTTAAGAAAAAAGAAGTCACTGGTATCAACAGGGAAAGAATCCTTGGAACTTGCAACATCATGCTGATCTGAAAGAGGATGCTTTTTTTACACTCATGACTTTGAGTATTGCATTAAAAGGATTAATTTGCTGAGGAATTATTAACTGCTTTGCTTCCACACAAGGTTTGTCTTTTTCTTTTCTTTTCTTTTTAAAATTACATTGTGGCAAATAGTACTAAAATAATTAGCTAGCTGATAATGTCATCTGTTGCAATAAACTTAAATAGTAAGTGTTAACTTGACTTAATACTGGGCATCATATCAAGAAAGTTTCTCCAGTATCCAGTAATTGTGACTGTTTGCAGAGTCACACCATAAAGCTCACTTTTCAGTGGGAGTGTTACATTTATGCCCATGACATACAGCTTATTGTACATTTAACTTATTTGCATTATAAGATATTTTCCTAAAATTTCTGTTCTTTTTTGAGTTGGTGTTTTCTGTGCTATAGTAAATCAAAGTAACTCATCATTATTTTTAAACAAGAAATTGATTTTGTGGATCCCATTGATCTTCCTACCCATATCATGAAATAATTTCTAAAGAAATGAAAATATCTGTACATATCACACAACTTTCTGTTCCTCTCCCTGTTTGGTCTCTAGAACTACTTAGTTTTACTCTGGTTAAGCATCCATAGGCCAAAGGATTCCCACATGGCAATAATGGTTAATTTTACCTTTACATTAAGGGACAAGCAGAGAGGCTTCTGGCACAGTGAGAAATTGCTACATCTCATTCTGTGTTAGCTGGGATGCACAGTGCCAGAGAGGCGTATCAGCAAAGTCTGGCCTGCCCTGGAGCTGGAAAAGGCGGGCTGAGGAGGCAAAAAACTGGAGCACTTTTGCTGATGGCAAAATATTTCATTAATACAAATACTATTCTTGGCAGAAAAGAATATGGGATGCTCAGAAACGAATTCTCTTGCTGTGTAGGTTTCTATGCACTAAGCCCTCTTCCCTGTAATCTGTGGATTTTCTTCTTTCCCTGCTTTTACAATTACTGAAGATTACTTATTCTCTGGGAAGAGTGCTGTGACCACTTCCCCAGGGAGCCTGTTCTACTGCCCAGCTACCCTCTGGGCGAAGAATCTTTTCCTGCTCTCTGACCTAAACCTTGCCTGACACAGCTTAATGCCTTTCTGTCTGATCCTGTCACCTGTCACTGGTCACCTCAGAGAAGACATTGGTGCCTGTCCCTTCTTTTACCTTCATGAGGAAATTGTAACTACAATGAGGTGTCCCCTCAGTCTTCTTTTCCCCTTTCAGGCTGAAGTGGCTAAGTAACCTCAGCCCCTCCTCATGTGGATTTCCCTAAAGACCCTTTACCATCATTGTAGTTTTGTTTGACAGTCTTTGCTGGCTGTGATTGATGACTCCATTGTCTTGCATCAGTTTTTTTTCAATAACTGCCAGAATAATCTTTATAATAAATTTTCTCATAATTTTACCATTCAAGAAAAGGCTCTGCATAGCCAACATCTCCAAAAGCAAGGTGCTACAGTCAGTAAATTGCTATCCAAACTAAGTTTGAAATAACCAAAATACTCTCCATTCGAGTATTTTGGGTATATGATGTATATGTGCAGCTGAGCATATCCCATATGGTGATAGGACCACAGGTGTCCTTCTCAGCCAAATCTGTTGGATAAAAGTGCTGGAAATGCACAGCAGAGAGTCCCTGGCTGACACAACTGGTACACACTCTGGTAAAACTTCATGCCACAAAGAAATAAGCCACAAGACCTGAAAATTAAAGTGTTACACTGCCTCAAAAAGAGACATCAGATAATCTTATCTGTTACTGTAAAATAATTAATCTGATATAATGCACAACCACATAGGAAAAAAAAAAGGGTTTAAATTATTTGCTTGCAAATAATCCTGTGTATAACACCCTTATCCTACCTTTTCCATTAAAAATTTCTGACACTGTTTCTGAAGGGTTAGATTAGGAGTTTTAATAGATTTTTAACATATAAATTAATTTCCTCCATCTATACAGGGGAAAAATATTTTTTCTCTTAAAATGTATTTTAATATTTAATATTTAAAACTATTTTAAAATTTGCACATATCTAATGTTTCAAGCACTTAAATAACTTGTCTTGTAGCTATATTAATTCTGTTAACATTTTTTTAGACCCCTTCTCATTAAAATAGACTGTCTCCTAAGTTCTCTGAAAAATATCCTAATTAAGCTGTTCACACAAAATCTGGAGAGAAAAGTTCATTTATTGTATAGGAATGTACTGTTATAAAGTTAAGCCCTTTACACTTTTTCCATATAACTGTAGAAATTTATGAAGACATTAATTTCATCTTCCCATGGCTAAGTGTGCTTCCTTCTCAGCTACCTCCCGTCTACAGTAAGATAAATAATACTTTTAACTGGAATAATGGACCCACAATCTTGTCTTGAGGACCTTTAACAGAACCTGCAAACTTTGGTGCAAGTACAGTTTCATATTTTCCTTTTGCCTTATGAAGGAAAAAATATAATAACATGTTTTCCTTTCAGTCTTATTGCCAGCAATTTCTAAATGAGGTAACCCCATTAAAGAGTCTGTAGTTACTTTTAAGTTGTATGAGAAATAAGATCAGAAGCTATGCTGCTCTTTACAAACTGTATGAATCAGAAATTAACTTATTGGATTTGAGGGAGAAAAGATTCCTAGTTCATATTTCCTGAAAAGCCTTCCAAAAACAATTATCTACTTAAAAGCTGGACAATAAACCTTCCAACTAAGAATTACAGGACTTCATTGCCTGAAGTCCACAATAAAGCTTTTTGAAGAAGTTTCATATAAAAAAAAATCAGCCTATAGATTCTGCTGACTGATTGATTTAAGAGTGATTTAAGAGGCTCAAAACCAACTGATACACCCATTATTTTTACTGTTATAGCTTAAGTATTTGGCTTTTTTTCCCTACTGCCATTGCTCAAGGTTCTGCATTCTCCACAAACATCTTCCTTCACTTGAAGGTATGTAAGATTTTTATTGGTTGGAAAGAAAGAGGTGCAGGCCTGTCTGTGTGCACACACACTCCTTGCATTACACTGCAGGATCTGGTACTTCACCACTGAAGCTGAAGAGTCACATTGCTTCCTGTCATTCCTCCTCCTGAGCCAGTTCTCCCCCTCTGACACAAGAAAGCAGAGTAATAACAGCCCATGTACTTCTATTGTCTTTGTTGCTTACTCCACAGTTTTTACTATTTTATTTCAAATATTTCCTGTAAATCATTTCAGTTACCCCTTAAACCTATATCCCATTCTTTGCCAAGTTAATCCAATCTATTGAAAAACTTCTTTAGTTTAGAAAATGCCAAACAATCTCTCCCAGGAATCTATTGCTCTCCTATCTCTTTTCCAACTATTTCATATGCCTAATTAGAAAGACTTTCCTCTAAGTGGGAAGGTGCCATGTTTTTTCACCAAATACTTATGAATGTCCTGCTTTACTGAGCTGATATGAAATAGTATGTGTGATGAAAGCTAGTAGTGTATAGAAATATTTAGGAATTTGTTGCATTTCCTCTTCACTATTTTAGTAGACTGAAGAACAACATCTTTTGAAGTCCATGCTCTCTTGGAAAGCATGAAGAACTGCAAAGCTGAAAGACAGTAGAAGCAGCCACTGAAGTTTTGTCTTTTGCAACTGTGCAGAGCAGAGAGAGATGTCAGAGCCCTAAGCACATGCCCCCTCCAAGAGTTTCAGGGCAGACCTAAATGATGGTGTGGGGGTCCCATTTTGTGCTCTTCAAGAAGATTCTGCCAGTGAGGTCTCAGCAGGAGCCATCCATCTTCACTTTGGAACTGCTTTTAAGCAGTGGCTCTCCCCCCAGACCCTACTAGAGCTACATCCCGACTGTGATGCAGCTATGCCATTCTTAGCCATATATGCTGTTGATTTGGGCTTTACAGGTGACCTGCAGATGTGCCATGGTGGCCTGACCTGGCACACACTGTGGACTTGCTCTGACCTTCAGACTGGCCCCAGCAGCCCCCATCTCTGCTGGCTTTGATGATGGGAAAGGAGGCCAGTGCATCCGCTCTTATTCCTGCTCCCATGTTCCACTTCCCCTACAAAGCAGGCTGCCCCATGGCTCCCTGTCTGTAGAAATAACTTGAAAACTTAGTTCCTACCACAGATAAAAAAATAATCTAGGCATGTATTCTAGGCATATTTAAATATACAATATCCAATGCAAGTTTTCTTTAATAAAAACCTAAAACCAGCACAGCGATTGTACTGTGAGGTACATGAGACACATGAGGTACCTGCAGTGCTCTAGGAAGCAGACATACAAAATTCCAGCTCTTTTCTGTGTATGGCCACTTGTCTTTTAGACTGCAGCAAAATGCTGGTCTCTTCTAAAGGGTTTTTGATGCAATTTTTTGTATTTTTTTTTTTTGTTACAGTTCTGTAGGATTTCCACCTGTTCTAAGGAAAGCTGAGTATGTGCCTATTATAAAAGAAAATATGTACTAATGGAATAAGATAAAAGAGTAAACATGCAGAGTTATATAAATTTATCAGCTTCTCAGTTTGATAATATCAGGGATCCTCCTGCTACAACAAGCTGATAGTAATACACTGCTAGAGCTGTCTATTAAGTTTCAGGAGTTACAAACAATAATTTTTTCTTACTTAAAAAAAAAAAAAATTATAGTTGATGTGAGTGGGTAGAGAAAGAGATTTGTTTTCTGTAAATTGCCCACATTCAGTCTGTCTATCCTAGAACCAAATTTGAGAAATAACTTTATAGACTTGGTACTGATAAGACTATGACTCAGTTTGCATGAATTTTGAAGTGATGTTAAAATACTGTAAAGATACAAAATTTACAAAATAAATAAATTAAATTTCTTCTTTGAAATGAGGGAATGTATGATTTAATGTATTCATACATAGATCCTGAAATGCACACTGATGATGTGTGGGAAAGAGAATTAATGTTTTAAGCACACATGTAATTAAAGCAATAGGAGGTCTGCAGCATATAAATAGGTAGTGACCTTCCAGTTTGAACGTTTGTCTGTGTCAGTAGAGAGAGATAGGCCAGGAATGGACCTCCTGAGCCACAGAGTCTGGTTCTCTGACATCATAACAGCGCATGTAAAGGGAACTCGTTACTAATCTTGTCGGGCCAGAGTGTAGAAGAAATGATGCTTTTAATGAACCTTATTACTATCTTTGTAGGTAAAATTTCCTCATCTCTCAGTGAAGGAAGATATGACATCACGGAGCATATTGCTTCAGAAACAAATTTTTCAAGCTATGATCTTGGTCAGAGGGAGACCAAGTTCCAGCTGCCAAACGCCCCCTATCTGGATTATCAAGATGGATGAAGTTTGGACACCATCCTGACTTCTGTGTGCATCAAATAGACCTCAGAGACAGTTTCAGAGGAAGGGGGGATACAAATCACCAGACTACAACTTCAGTCCAGATTGAAATGATGTGCTTCCACAGCTTACCTGGCCTGGCAGAAGAAAGGTTTCTACCTTACACAGTGGGGACACTCTGTAGCAGTCCAAAGAACATGTAGCATATAAAGTGGTATGTCTTCCAACCATTCATTAGATTTGCATTGCCAGTGACCTACTTACTTTATTTAGAATAAATCTATAAATTTCTCATTTTCACAATTTTAAGAAGATTCTTGTTAACCACTGAAAAATAAGCTGAAATTTATCTCATGCAAGGCTAAAAAGTATAAAAACAAGTTAATAGACATTTCCAAAGTTATAAGTGATTAATACAGTTCTAGCTATGACACATTAAGATATTCAAAGAGTCCAGAAGAAACAGTACAGTATTTGAAGATTTTTGGGATTTAAAATTCTTGATAGGCTCCTAAAAATAAGAGAATCTGCAACTCCCAAACTTTCATAAAAAGATAATTATACACCAGTGTGGAGTCTAGAGCAGGCCTAGGAAAGACTGAGAGTATGAGCACAGAAATAATAGCATAAAATTAATTCAGTGAATACTACTTTTAAAAATATGATCATTATTTTTACAAGTTTATAAATAAGATGACCTGATTTAAAATTGACTATGGATAGATGATAAAAAGAACTATAGAACATCCCACGCAATAATTACTCATGCTAGTTGTATAATTCAGATGCCCATAAGTGGCATTCAAAATGAAATGTGTCTTTGAAGTATGTGGAAATGTTTATCTTGGATTTAAAATTCCTCCTGGTCAAGGCATCCTCTAAGGAGCAAATACTCTCTGCTGTTGTCTTTCCCATATTAGGCTGGTAGAAGATTGGTGATGTGCAGCACTTACATTTAGGTTCATGTCATTGACTGCCTCTGTGCTGTGACAGGCTGGCAATAGTTTTCACAGCCATGTAGCAGGCAACAGGGATAATTTTTTTATAACATCATAATAATTACATGACTGTTCAAGTGCTGTTGTGCAGAATGCAAAAACAAGCCCCTGGTTTGGGCACAAACCTTGTCTCACTTTCAACTGGCACATGAGTCACAGGCGACAGCACAACAAATAAATTGGAAAGGGAGAGAGTGTGAACTAAGTTTTATTTTAAATAGACTTGAGAGAGTAGGGTTAAACAGTAAGGTTTAAATCTGGGAACCCAGAGATATATTTTTTCCACACGTATGCTTAAATATTTTCATAGCATCTTCATCCAGATGCAGAGAGTTTTGCACTGCTTGATTAAAAAAAACCCTCAAGCATATTAAACAAGCGCGTGTCTTACCTGCATGTGTTTTGCTGTGGGTACTGCTGAATGCTGTGCCACTGCTGGGGACATTTCAACTCTGAAGAATATGCATGTGTCCAAAACGTGCAAAAGAAGGGAGAGACACGGACAGCACTGAATTTTAACATGCTAGCAGAGTTAGAAGTACATCATTGTGTGAGTTCATGCATCCTTTGGGGATGTCAGAAACATACACACTTTTTTTGTAGTACTCTCTGCTGGTAGGAAGACCAGCATTCCTATTTGTACAGATCACTTAGTGGCTTACATGTGTGGTTTTTTCCTAAATGATAGATCACACTATAATTCCATATTACTAAATAGTTTCTTACTGTTGATTAGAATTTGGTTTTATCTCTAACTGTATGTTGATTAGAACTTAGTATTTTACAAAGGAAAAGAGGCTTATTATTAAATTAGTAATTACGACCTCATCCAAATAAATGAAAAGGAAAAAAAAAAAATCCCTGTTTTACCACTCTTATAAACCAATAAAGAAAAGAATGTTCTTTCTTTCTGAGTAGTTTTGTGGTATGGGAGAAATTGTCAAAGTGTCTGGGTATTGACTAAAATTTGTATTTGAATAATTTGTAAAAAACACCCAAGTCCCTCAAAACCAACAAACTTGACTAGCACTTAATAAGACTGTGTTTGTGAGCTGAATATCATCATTCCTACAGTTTAGGCAACTGAAATTTCAAAAAAATTATGTCATAAACTTCTCACATTTGAGCCATACCTTCTTGTTTGTCTTCTCTTTGAATTGATGAAAGCATTTGTTGATTTGCTATGGGACAGTAAGGCACTAAAAAGCAAAGACAGAAAATGAAATTTTGTTCTTTGTTCAGCAAAGAATCATAAATATGAATCATAAATATGATCTATATTTTTTCAGGTGGAAGTAATCCATTGAAAAAATAATATATTTTTATGTATATTTTCTCCTTGGCTAATTCACAGATTCCAAAATTTGTCAGAGTGTTTATGTCTAGACTTATGAATCCTCATGGATAACCTCAATTAATTTTCATATACCACTCTAAAAATTTGTAGGAGTAATATTGAGATGTTAGAACTTTTTGGGACTCACCACTGCAGCCAAAAATTTCCCTGGAAACTAAAGGTGTGTCAGTGTCACTTCTGGGCCTGGTAAAATAATGGAAAATATTATCCTGGGAGGTACTGAAAAACACCTAGAGCAAAATGCAGTGTCAGTCACAGTCAGCAGAGCTTCATGAGAGGAAATTCCTGTTTGTCCAACCTGATTTCTTTCTAATTTCTTTCTTTTCCTTGTCTACAGCAGGGTAACCCACCCTAGTGATCTAGGTGATTTTGGATTGCAGCAAAGTTTTTGTGCTGTTTGACACAGGGTCCTTCTGGACAAAATGCGCAGCACGCAGCTGGATAACTGTGTTATGTGATGGGTGAACAACTGGCTCGTGAATCAGGCACAGAGTGACAGTGAATGACATCAGGCTGGTGTCCGGTCACCAGTGGGGTTCTGCAGATCTCCATCCTTGGCCTTGTGCTCTTTAACACCTTCAAAAACAACTTGAACACAGGACTCAGAGGAGTACTATGTTTGCCAACAACAATCAATTGGGAGGAGCTGTTAGCTCCCTCAAGAGCAGAGAGAGCCTGCAGAGAGGCCTTGACAATTTAGAGAGATGGGCAATCACCAACTGTGTGAAGTTTAGCAAGAGCAAGCCACATGAGCACAGACACATTCATTGCTGTATTGACAAACTTTAGTTCTTAAAGGTCTATCTTTTAACTACTTTAAATATGTTTTCTTATCTCTATTTCTGTGGCTTTAGTTTCAGAATTGGTTGTAATATTTCTGAAATTTTTAGACTGTCATATCCTTAAAAGTTCAGCCTCCAAAATTTTTTTCTCAGAACATGACTTGTCCTTCTGTGCTTATAATTGTGACCTTTTCAGATCTTCTTCTTCAGCTCTTAAATGCTTGAGGCTCTCTCCAGACAAATTTAATCTTCCAAGGAAGCACAGGTTTCCAGATCAATAACATCTTTCATTCTACGGAATCCAGGAAATGTAGTAAAGTTCTGGGGAAGCCATCCTATGTGGATCACAATTGAATACCGTATTGGTATAGCCCAATGAGGGGAATCTGTCAGGCTTCATACTGCCTGACAACTGTGAAACTAACAGTGTTAATAGGAGCTACTATGAACTTTGTGTTTAGTATATAAAACCCAAACACAAACTTTAATCATCCCATTTTCTTGAGAAAAACACTTAGATAATTCAATGAGCTATCAGTGAACAGTGTATTTCTGTAATAGATAAAGAATTTCTAAGTGAAGACCAGGACATTTGATATTGGACAGAAACTCAGTCAATGAATCTGAATAAATATTAAAATATGTAAATAAAAGAAAAAGATTTATGGGAAGTGCCATACCTCTATGTCACTCTGCGCCCATTTTTGATTTGGACAAAATTTAATTCTGGGTACATGGAAGGAACACAGAGGTGGTGTTTCCTCAGCTGGACAAAGGGATTTGAAAATGGAATATGAAAAGAAACTTAATGAACATGGAAGAGTAAATGCTTCTGAAACTGGCCTCTTGAGAATAATTGGCTATTTGAACAGTTAAATAAACCCAAACAAAAAAAGCGAGACAATATTTGTAGAGATTATAAACTAGCACGAGGAAATAAATGTTGATATAATTTGCCATTTCATTTTATAGTGATGCTGAAGGGTCTGGAGGAGAAGTTGTATGAGGAGCTGTTGAGATCATCTGGTCTGTTCAGCGTGGAGAAGAGGAGAGAGAGGGGAGGCCTCACTGCAATTACAACTTCCTTGTGAGGAGAAGAGGAGGGGCAGGCACTGATCTCTGTGCTGGGGTGACAGTGACAGGACCAGAGGGAACAGCCTGAAGTGAGTCAGGGGAGGTTTAGGCTGGGTATCAGGAAAAGATTCTTCCCCAGAGGGTGGCTGGGCACAGGAGCAGGCTGCTCAGGGAAGTGATCACAGCACCAAACATGATGGAGCTCAAAGAACATTTGGGCAGTTCTCTCAGGCGTATGGTGGGATTCTTGAGGATCATGTGCAGGCTCAGGACTTGAACTTCAACGATCCTTGTGGGTCTCTTCCAACTCAGAATATTCTGTGATTTTGTGATTCCAGATGGTTTGATTATTAAATTCAATGGCTACTTGTCCTTTCTCCAATAAACCATTGGCATGCTGGACTTCCTGCTGTAAAATTTAATGTGCATTGTCATGATTTCCCTGTCCAACAAAATTTTCTCTTTTGAAAGGGAGATGTTATTTTGACCATTATATTAGGCTACTGTTCTGTGTGGAAGAGACTAGGCTCAAGGAGACATATTTGAATTATCAGTAGACTCACCTCATTTCTTCAGAACAGGGAGATACCTTTTCATTGGCATATTAATAAAATTCAGTGCATGTAGCTGGCTATCAGAGAAGCAGCTGATTATCTCCACTATTGCTGGCAGATTGTTCAGCTTTACAGCCTGAACATATAAATCCTTCACCTTCAGGAGTAGATAGGAGGGCATTTGATAAAAGTGGATGTGTGCAAAACAGTTATATCTAAAATTATTCAAAACTGCACTTTTAAAAAAGAGAATATGCAAGGATTAACAGTTCTCTAAAAGAATTTTATGCCTACAAAAGTAAATATGTTTTGCTACCTCCATCAATCACATTGAGAGAATATATTAGACTGATCTGCATCTATTCGTTATTCATTCCCTACTTTAGGATCACTGTGGACTCACCATATTTAAATAAATAGGTTAACCAACAGAATGTTGAAACTAAATTTTGGCTTAATATAGAAATGAAATTCTGAAAGAGAATCAAATCAAAGAAATGTAATTAACTTGTTTAAACATATTTTCTCCACTTTGGAGCAGAGTGGTGGCATTTATAGAATTTATACATCATAAACTTTATAACACTTGGGAGTTAGAAGTCAGGATCTGAGACCTAAAACTTTAGAAGAATTTTATGGATATCCAGCTATAAAGATGTTTCATTCTTTGAAAGCCAAGACTGATGTATTGAACCTTGATCCAGTGACCACTTCTCCCATCTGCACAGTTTTGAAGAACTGTGTATTTAGAAATAGAGTTTTCAAGTGTTTATAACTTCACATATAAGCTTACTATGCAAATGCAGTCTGGATAGCAAAGGTCTATATGAATGAGCAAGTCAATTGACAACAGAACAAAATGTCTCAAGTACAGAGAGTTGATGAAAATTACTTTCAGCAAATGAGGTGTGACAGTTTACAGCTGCTTGCTTACCACACTTGGGGACTTCAAAACATAGTAACAATTGGTTTTGAGTGTATATTTGTGTTCTGCTCCCATTTAAATAAAACATACACTTCTCCTAGGTCTCCAGATCTTGTTTCTGGTAGTGCCACAATTAAATGCAGTGAAGCCACTTGTTGGCTATATTACTGGAGCAGTAATATATAGAAATCTAGTTCTATATAGAAATCTTAAAAAGTTCGGTTGTTCACAGATTAATATATTTTTTGTTTTTATCTTCTGATAAGATTTATGAAACATAGCTCTCCCTAATTGAGAATTCAAGAAGTTGAATTTCTATTTTTCTTAATCAATTTCTGCACTCTGGAAAGGAGTTGATTGGACTTTTGCCAGTTCCCTCTCTGTGAGATTATGTTGCCTGCATATATTGCTGTAACCACGGATTGCCACGGGAATGAATGCAATGTCAAGTATCAATAGTATCTGTATATGAAATAATCTATGATTTTAAATACACTATTTTCCAAATATTATTCATTCTTTTTGCACTGTAAAACATATGAAAAGCAAACACTACTTATCCTATTTACAAGCATAATGCTATTCAAATACAGAAAATTAATAATATCTCCTTAGCTTTCTCTTTCTTTTCATTGAATACAAGATATTGGAAGAAAGGAAGGAAAAAAGATACAGCAACTAAAAGCAGTAAGGATGTATGGCATTCAACCATTCTAAATATTCCTAATTAATAACTCATGCAAGTACATTTATTCAGCCTTCTACCAATGAATACCAAGAAGAAAAAAACCCAGAATATCTGAAAAATTAGTTTGGTTATGAGCACTATTTGTTCACTTTTGAGATTTGTGTTTAATCTATCATATAAAAAAAATAATATCAGGATATCCTCCTGATACTAGTGTTGTTGCTCCTTGCTTGAACTGGAGCTGCTACTAGGGGAAAGGCTTCCTTTGGTTTCCTTTGATTTGTAGCTGGAACACTGTAAGTGCAGCCAGTTTAAAACACATTCCTTTAGCAATGACATGACATTTTCCATCATTTTAAAAGCTTTATGAATATGAATACCTTATTTTCTGCTTTCCTTTCTTGACTTATATTCTGTGTTGTAGATGATTGTGGATGACTTATATTTTCAAGATACTAGATTTAAGTGGAAACATTTATTTTATAAGTTGAGAAAAATCTTATCTGCAAAATGATATTTTTGTTTTCAGGATCTCTCCAGTATCTAAGCCTTTTCCACATACTCTGGATATAAGATTGATACTATAAACAAATATCAGAATTAGAATATGGAGGGAGGAAAATTAAAACTGGAAAAAAAATCCATATCGTCTTTGCTAGTTTTAGACTATTGTCATTGAGTAATATGTACAGCTCACTTTGTTATCATCCTACAGATAATTAATGCACGCTCTCTGTTTTCATATAAAAACTCATACTGGGCAGTTTTAGTGTCTGCTCTGAAAGGGGACTTGTCTCAATTGTCTGTATCTGGAAACAAGAAGACCTGGAAGCCCATGTGCAGTCACAGGGTTATGATGTGACAGGTGCCATGGGGACCCTGGCGGGTACGGGCTCTCTGAAAGGGATGAGCAATAAAAATAGGAAGGAAAGCTGTGCCCTATGGGAAGGGAGGACTTGACTGCACCGAGCTCCAGGGACTAACAGGAGATGTGAGAGTCAAGGTCGGACCAAGATTAGAAGGAAGCAATTTCAGAAGAGTACTTAATAGGTTATGCTGCAAGCTGCCTGAGGTGGGATTGGGTTTCCATCAACAGTGAGAGGAAAGGTGTTTGTGGGAGATGACACGCACTCTACCACCTTCCAAAAGCGCAGCACAGCTTTGTGCAGCAGTCCAAGAAGCTTCTGACACTCCCTAATGAGGAGGGGCTGGAGGGCTGAACAGGAGCAAGGCTCTGTCTCCCTGGTGCTCACAGCCGAGGAAGAATAACAAATCACAGGTGACAGGCGGGGTAGATTGTAGCAGCCAAAAAATGGTGACATTTAGGCCCCAGAGGAAAGGTGGGCAGGTAAACAGCAGAGTTAGGGCTCCAAGATGTAGGATATTAGGCTCTGCCCTGTTCTGGAGGCTGCTAGAAAAAATACCTGCAGGGAAACTGACCAGTGGCAAAAGTACCCAGGAAAGCTGGATTTTTTAAAAGAAAAACTAATTTGAAGGTTAGGAAAAAATCCTATTGTGGAGAAACACTGGGAATTTTGTTAGACAATTCTGAGTTCAAGAGGAAAGTGGGAGCATATATGAGATTGGAACAACCACCAGCAAAGATCATAGGCATGCACTGCTCAGACACTTTGGGTAAAATCAGAAAGAACAGTCAGCATCACCACCTAAATTTCTGGAAAGACCATAAAGCATATTTTCACAGAATTATTCTCCAAATATATGTGGGGCAGAGAGATAATTAGTGGCAGCTAGCTTATATTTGCCAACAGAAATTCCTTTTCATACAGCCTGGTGAGCTTCAATAGAGAAAAATAAATTGTATGGTTGTGACAGTAGAAGTGGCTGTGATATGCTTCATACTGCTTATAACCAATGATATGTTCCCATTCAAATGAAGACCATCTGGCACAATAAAGAGTTTAAAATATTTTTAAGTAAATTATCATGGAATATTTTTTTAAAAAAAACAATTTTAAATGACAGCTGAACTCTCTGTTTGCACTTTCATAAAAATCCCTTAATGTGAAGTTTAAAAAAGAAACTCCCAGAACTAGACAATATTAAAACCTTTTTTTTTTTGTCCCAGTCTGTTAAAAAATACAGAATATTTTCTTTACTGAAATGTTCCTCATTATTTTCTTATAAACAGACAAAGTGATAATATTAATAAATAAGGAAATTAATACCTAAAATCATAAATAATCTTTTTCCCCAATCATATTTAACTTTCTTCTTCTCCAGTGATGCCAGCAGCTTCATAGCTCTGATTCTGAGGTATTTTCCTTCTTGCTGCATCTGAGAAAATTAGATCAGTTAGAGCATGGAGTTCCATCATGAAGAGTCAGATAAAATACAAGCTTCCTTATCCTCTGTAGGACTAAAAGCTTTTCCTCCAGCTTTGATCATTTGGGTAGTGATATAAAAATGAGTAAGCTTTAACTGGAAAGACACAGAATGGACTCCACAAGTGCCAGAGGGAGATTCAGAAAATTGAATTATTATCTAAACTGCCAAATATGGGATCTTTTTCAGCATTTACCTTTGGAATAGGCTTTAAACCTGAAAAATGTATTTACTGACATGCTTCAGCAAGGCATCACAGTTACTGTGCTTACAGATTTGAGTTATACGCATGATTATATTTATGATTCCTATTATTTATAGGGACTTTGAAGAACAATGAAGAATAAGCTGTTGTTTTTCTTGGCACAAGAAACTTCTGCAAAATTAGTTCAGAAAGAATAAAAAGGAGAGCCAGCTCTCAGCTGGCTTTCAACTAAATTCTGCAATATTAACCAGAAACTGAAGAACAGAAAATGTAAATCTGCAACAAAATGTTTCTTCAGATCTGTACCATAAATTTTATAATGTACAGTTGCTTATATGGAGAAAACATTTCATAATGAGCAAAGCCAGATGTCACTTAAGGAAATTCTCAGCTCTTTCAATTTGGTCCCCTTTCCTCTCTTTAAATAGCAGTGCTCTACTAGTATAAAGGTAAAGAACTGTAACCTATTATGTGAATCAAACCCATTAGCAGGCAAATGTAGATGACCCATTTTCACAGATAAGAAATCCCATTCAAAAAAAAATCTATTTTTTTTCTGCTTTTTAAAATGCACTTGTGCATTCATGTACATGTTAAGTCTGAACCAGCACTGAGTGCTTAAAATTATATAAATGCTATTTTCAGGAATTCTACTAATTAATTCAGGTGTTTGTGAATCTGTCTTGTTCCATTGTGCTGGTGCACATATACCAGAAATTAGGGAAAACCAATTTATTTCCTGGCTTAGGTTTATTCTTCTTAATAAAAGAGTAAGAAAAAAAAAAAAAAAAGAAGTAGAAAAAGCTGATAGCTTGCTTCATAATTTGATGTTTTATTCTGTGAGTGGTTTTTTGCACAGTGTTTTACATAATAGCAGTTTGATACATTTTCTGTTTCCAAGATGGTTTTTTATTCCTTTATTTGTTTTGCAGTTTTCTCCTGACTTTATGCAGGTTTATATGGATTTTTAATGGTTGGCTGAAGATGTCTGTGCAGAGTTTGGTTGCAAAGACTTTGGTTTTGCAACTTTATTGGCAAACAAACAACAAGAACAAACCCACAAATACTCTAAGATGGTGATAACAAAAGTTGGCAGGTGGTACTTCAGATTCTCGTGATCTCTCTGCCCACCTAATGCATTCAACTTACAATAAGTCTGCATGTTGCTTTAAAATATATGGAAGAACAGGTTCCCTGAGGATAATTCAAAAGATTTTACTCTAGACTTAAATTTTAACATTTGCTTTAGACTTGCTGTACAGTGCTTCCTGCTTTCCCCCAGTTATCCAGAGTAGGGAGCTGGCTAGTCTGGATGACAGATCTACCTTCAGTCAGGCTGGGGATGAGGAGAGAGGCCAATGTGTGCCCAGGACTGATTGTTCAAGAGGCAGGGAATAGTTAGTCATGCAATCACATCTCTTGTTTGTTTGTAGCTTTTACTATACTCCTGGTGATACTGCTTTGCATTCTTTTGCAAAGCCTGAAACATTTTCCTTGTTATACAGATTTGAAATTTTGCACAGAATTAAAATTTTTCCAGTGAGAAAATTTTAGCAAATGCTGAACTGGGGAAATACATAGTTTCACTGGGGCAGTGATGGTTTGTACCAGCAGGCAGTCTGCAAGTCCTGCAAGTCAGATTGGCTTAGAGGCAACATCCTGGCTACAAGGTACCATCAAATTTAGTGACAAACTGAGCAGGTTTTCTGCTGCAAAATGTCCACGGGTTGAAACCCAGATTACAGGTGAAAAAAAACTACAAACAAAGCCACAAAAGAAAGAGTTATGGCATATGGCTACTTTTCCCCCCCTTACCTTTCAGAATCAGATCCATAGTGATTCTTAGTTCTGAATTTTTCACATTTCTTATTTTCCTTTTTTTCTACTTGAGCTCCTTATAAAAAGAGTTGCAAAAATACTCTCTGATGTGATAAAAAGATATTGGTCATAAAAGAGGAACTAACATTTAGGAGATGAAGAGTGTCTATTAAAATGAGGAAACTGGGAACATGAAGATAAACACTTGTTTTCTTAATATCCAACAGCATCTTGAACTATACTCAGAAGAGAAAAGTAATTAAATGGACAAGAGCTGTCCAAAGCCAAAGGCTCTATATTGCTTTTCATTCTTCTGACTCATTTGTTTAATGAATTCTCTGCTCTGAATGCAGAGATTAATAAAAAGCTCAAGACAGAGATTAAAATTTTGTTCAATATTCATTGTTTCACCTGATATAAAATGGAAATTGGAAACACTTTGTTAAATGAAAATTTGAGAGGTTGATAATTTCACTGTACTTTCTATAAGTGACTCAAACATTAATCTGAAAAGCTGTTTTGTATCTGTCAAAAATACTTTGTCCTCATGGATACCTGTGGACCTTCCAGTCCAACATGATATGATGGCTATATGTTGCCTCCTCTCCTCTCCTCTCCTCTCCTCTCCTCTCCTCTCCTCTCCTCNCTCTCCTCATGCACAGAACCTGCATGAGGAGAACAGTCACCCACAAAGAGAATTCTGGGTTTGCAATGACCATGTAGAGGAATGTCTGGAATGAAAAAGTTACTAATATAGAAAGACAAGAAAATATAGGGATGCTGAAAAAGAATGGTATCAAATATTTTCCACTGACAGTAATTCTGTTGGCGTTTCAGACTTCATTCTTGTAACATCTAAATCCAATCCTCCAACAGTATTAGGATGTTCAATACAATCTTACTTTTGACTTGCTTTTTGTTAAAGTGTCTTTCTGTGATGCAGGGACAAGTCAAACAACATATCTGCTATTTACAACTGAAAATATTCCAAGTAGAAAGACTGGGTCTAAAAGGTGCTGTGTTTTGTATAGTCTTCTTTTTTTCAAACAATTTTGTTCCAAATGTTACTGGGATATTGATGTCTTGCTGTAGATTCTTCAAAGAGCATTTCCTTTTTTTGTATGTAGTGGACAGGTAACAGCTGATGTACATAAGATTAAAAGATGTCAAAATATGTCCACTATGTCAAATAAATTTAATATATTTTCATGAGGGTTGTTTTCTTTTACTTTCTTTAAAGGTGAGTTTTATCTTAGTTTCCACTGGTGGGTTGGAAAACCTCACAATTATCACAAAGTGATAATGTCTCTTAGAGACGCTGTTGTCCTTGCTTCAGATTCTCAGAACAGGGCTCTATACTGCTGTGCTAGAGTTCTTTTATTTTTTTTTTCTTTAAGTTGAACATAGAGCCGCTTCAAAGAATGATGTTGTACAATGTTTTTCAGCGTGGCATCTCACATCCATTTTGGGCAAACATTTTAGGAGTTTATTTCCCTGAACAGCCTCGTAGCTGTCTATCACACCCTGTAGTTAGTAGTGAAGCTCACTGTTGTGAGCAGTTCCTTCAGTTTTGCATATTGTTCATATCCAGGATCAGAATCTTTGCTCTGCTGAGATGAGCTTCTTATGTCCTTCTGAGCAAGTCAATCTAGACATTCCCACTGCCTTATTGAGATCTTTGTTGTTGAAATGATTTTAAGTCCCTGGGGAATAGGAACCAGCTACAGGCCTGTGTGTTTTTTATTCTCTTTGATAGCCAAGAAATGTTAACTTATATTCTTTTTCACTCTCAGAGTTCCCTGTGGAAGAGCAGAACAAAAGTACATAATCAGAAAACTGAAGCAGCTGCACTCTCTCCTGCATGATTCTCCTCTGGAAAGATAAAATGGGTTCAAGAGATGTACATTAAATAAATCCTTCAGGTATGGGGTTCTGAGGAGTGGGCTAAGACTGAAAAGGAACTTAATAAGCGGATTATCCTATGTTGGCCCCTGAGAATATCACCCTAGATTTGGCAAAGAAAAGAGAGAAAATTTATATGTGGGAATTTCGGTACACTAGTAGCATTTAAAAATTAAAAAAATCATAGATGATCTTGTGTAACCCCTACCCGTCCCTGTTCACAAGAGTTCTATTCTTCAAAGAACAACTGCAAGTGGACTACTTTATGTCAGGAGCAGCATGCTCTCAGCCCAGCAGCTGCATCTGAATTCTTTAACGTGGAGCACTTGGAAAGGTGCAGGTTATACAAGTCCAGCGAGCTTTCAGAGGAGGAACTCTACTGCTCTCCTGTGACCACCTCCAACACTGACTGCTCATTTCCCAAGTGACACTGCTGCTCTTTTAAAGAAACACTGTTGCCCTTCCAAAGTGGAAACAGCAGCTTCCCTCTCTTGCTTCTGTTTTCTCCAGCTGTCAGTGTGTCTTCTACTGATATTCAGCAATAGTCCCTTTGAAATGACCAAGTTGCACAAACTGTGGAGGGATAGGAAAACACATGCCTCTTACCTGCCACTTTTGGAAGCACAGTTTGCTCTTGTTGACATCGCTCTGTGTTTTTGTGTCATGCTCAGTATGGTATTGCTTCTCCAGATGCCATTCCCTTTCCTTGCCAGAGATGTATAAGCTCATTTTTAATGTTTTTGGTAGTTTTTTTCAGCTAGGTATGTTTCTGACAGCATTTTGCTCATTCCATATTTACATTGTTTAGATCTTTCCCTCCCTTCCCTCCACTCCCCTATTATTTCCTGCAGCAGACTTTCCAAGGTCTGTCCTGCACTGGCTACTGCTTTACACGTCACCAAGAAGATAAACAACTTTTTCCCCCACATTCTCTCTAGCTGTTTACTTCCCATTCCTCTCATCATGACTTAGGTCTCACAAAATGTTGTACCAAACTGCCTTTCATGACTGAACATTTTTCTTGAAAAGCTGTGCCCAAACTTACTCCTGCACAAGTGAATTAGCAACGCCACACTTTAATAATAGAAAAACATTTTAAATCTGCAGAAAATCACAGGAATTTATGGTTCAAACTTTGAAATTTGTTGTTGATGTGAAGTTCTTCACAGATTTAGTACCAAATTTAATTCGGTTTGAATTCAGCTTAGTGATGAAAGTTGCAAGAGATTTCATCAAATTTCTTCCAAGTTCTTCTGCTTTCATCTCTCAGTACACAGGAAAATTCCACAATGTTGCACATTTTTTCTTGAGGAATTTTTTTTAAAACATCACAAAAGATTTTGTGTGTGTGCACTACTACTATTGCTAGCTATATCTCACCATAAATATTCATGGAATATTTGAAGACATTTAGACATGAGTCATAAAACTTTCTGGTCACTCAGACAGAGAGACAGGTATTTTATAGACACAGCACTCTTTAAAATGTCTGTATTGTCTTGCAGTATTCCATAAATCTTGTATTTTAAACAGAAGAAAGAGAAATTATAGATGTTTATTTAAAAATGTTATGGTGATAAATCATAAAAATTAAAGCTGTGATTTTTCCAGTAAAATAATCAGTGAACTTTAACATTATAAGCACGCTGTAAATTATGAGGTATCATTAAATTTCTCAACAATTGAGAGTTTTCAGGTTGAAAAGAATCACAGAAGTAAGCATTAATTATAAAGCAATAAGGAAATAAGTTTCTGTGTTTGATTTCACATCACACTTAGACTTACAATTTATATATTTTTTAAATTTCAATTTAGCTTGCTGTGAATGAGTTGTATTGTATAGACATTATGTATAAAGGACAGGAAAACTTCTTTCTGACAAATATATGGTTACTATAAATTAAAGATATTTCACTGTAGGGAAGAAATTAAAAGTCTGGATGACAAGATATTGTAATAGATGTGAATTGACTTGCATGGCTTCCCTACATTGTTTAATGCCAAAAAACCATAAAATTTTGAATCAAAGTAGCTGTATTTGAGTGTGTGTGTTATCAGGAAAAATCAGATATAATGACAGAACTCTTAAGCTAGCAAATTTTCATTCCAGATTTTAAATATCTCCCTGCAAAGGACAATGTAGAATTTTACATCCTTTTACATTAAAAAAAAATAAAAAATTGTAGAGACCTGAATGGCAAAATGTTTTCTCTTGTCATCATGTGACTGCATAATTCTGCTGAGAGATGAAAAAGGCAGAGGCTCATATTTGCTGTATACTTGCCTAGTTCCTCTTGCCTGCACTGGTCCAGATCTGGGGCTATTATCATTTTAGCTGAAGATTATGTTTTAGGGATTCCCCTTAAATGTGACCCTGTATGTTACTGAAATGTGTATGTTACTGAAATCTTGAGTTTCATCCTGCTGGAGCACACAGCAATGCTCATGATGTCCCAGATGTTTTAAAAGGTTTTGTCATACAAATTTTGGCTGTCACCTGGTTAGAAGAACCTTGTTATATTTCCAAATACAAGTAACTCATCTCATCTTTTTTCTTCTCTCCAGATCAGTGATGTGAATATTTTGGATCAAAAGCAACAGTTCAAATATTCATTCTCTCAATGCATGGAAATAATACTTTTATCTGGTCTGATAATTTCCAGAAGGTTAATAAACATCTGTGTTCTTTGTCTTTGTCTTCCTTTCTTGTTCTCTTTCATTTGCTTTTAATCATCCTTTAAGGTTGACTGGGTCTGGTATGCCAGCAAAAATAGAATGCTAATCCAAGTGTGGACGAGTGTTTCAGAAGTGAGATGTCATCTTTGAAATATAATTACTGATCTGAAAATGTTCCTAACAGCAATTCCTAGGCTAGGAATCCTCCTAGCTCTGTTGCTAAGCCAGAATATAGAAACTCTATGGAGAAAACTGCAAAACAAGCTATCCACTTGTTCTAGTAATAGAAAACAGAAGATATAGATGCTCAGTAATATACATTCATTTATATCAAGCAAGCCGGATTTCCAAAAGCTTCATCTAAGTTTAAATTTTAAAATCAACCTGAAAAATTCTTTGACAGCTGCTGCACAGATGCTAGTCTGTAAGGAAAGATTCATTACTATTGACCACTAGGTAATGTCTTCTATTCTGAGTCCAAAATGTCTCCTAGGGGATCATTTGTGTGTGCCAAGCTATATACACTTCCAAGAGCAAGGCAGGATAGAATAAAAAATAGTGTGATAAAGCTTTCTCAAGACACAGCAGTATTAACATGAAAGGCAGCCATCATTCATGGCTTTCCTACAGACTGGGAGGCATAGCTATTCTGTAAAAGGCCAGAAGATGGAGGAGATGACTGCAAGCTGTAGTCAGATTGGGAGAAAGGAAAGTGGAGAAGGGAAGAGAGAATTTCGAGAAGAAGGATTTGAATGCCCATCTTCAGAAACAGAATACTGAGTTTGGAAACATTCCACCTGAACAGGAGGAAGAATCATTTACTGGCCTAGATTGCCCAGAGAGGCTGTACTGTCTCCCTCATTGGAGATGTTCAGGGACCTTGTGGACACAACCCTGTGCCATGTACTCTGGGATGCTCCTGCTTGAACAGGGAGGCTGCACCCATTGTGGTGCCCTCCAATCTAACCCTTTCTGTGATTCTGTGATTGCTTAAGAAAAGATTGTCTTTGAAGACATGTCTCCTGTAATAATATTCCATCTATGTTTCACTGTTTTTGCTAGAGGTATACAAAGATTCTGAATCAAACAGCAGGCAATTTTACTTTAGCTTCAAGGCAGTGACAGGGAAGAAAGGAATCCTCTGAGAAAGTAATGAATGACAACACAGTTATGTCTCTTCAGACTAGTTAAAAAAGTGAAATAAAATGAATAACAGCATGTTTCCAAATTCTGGGTGTTGTTTCATTATCCACATATCAACTAGAGTTATGTTCACCTTAACCACAGGGGTCCAAATATTTTCTCTTTCATACTTTTTCTGTACTGTCAACATGACCTCTATGTCAAGGCCAATTTTTTGAGTCCAGAAAGGAATCACACAAAGAATGACTAAACCTAGGCTGACAGGTAAACTAATATTATTGTGTATTCTTTTACTAACAGAGAAAAAAAGAAAGGGAGATGAGTGAATAAACATTGGTGCCAAACTTCTTTAAGTGACTGGGGTTTGTGATGGCCCAGTAAAACTTAGGAAAGCTCATAATTCACATGGAAACAGAAGTGTAATGAAAGAAAGTTCTCCAGATCTTTTGTCTTATTTAATATCTGTATTTTTCCCCACTGTGTAATAGCAATCCTGTCAGATTCTTTAGGAAGCATCTCCCTTTAAATTCTTCCCTTTAGCATGTCTCTTTCTCAGATGTGAAAGTATTGCAGAAGTTACAGTATGATATTTCCATTTANAAACCAAAAGAATAAAACAAGAATCAAAGGATGAAGAAAAAAAAAGCAAAGCCATTTCTCATCACTAACACATGCCCAGCCAAACGTACTACAATAGCACAGGGTAAATGTTGCCTTCAGGTATTGAAGAAAGTTTTAGAAGAATTGGAACTCTACCACATTATAGGCTACCTTTGGGAACTGAAACTCTCAGAGAAGCTCCATCTCAACACATTAAAAAAAAAAAAAAAAAAAAAAAAAAAAAAAAAAAACCACTTTTTTTTTTTAAGATTTTCCATTTGCAAAACCTNTCCCTTTAAATTCTTCCCTTTAGCATGTCTCTTTCTCAGATGTGAAAGTTTTGCAGAAGTTACAGTATGATATTTCCATTTCTGAAAACATTTTTTTTTTTTCCAGTCAGGGCCCTGGAAAACCCTCTGTATCCATTGGATTCTGTACCAAAATATGTTTTTGTGGGTAACATTTTTGTTGAGGGACATTGGTAGGTGTTCTACTGTCAGCCTGGGAGGCAGGTAAGCCCCACATGTTACTTACACCCCCCACCCCCCAACCCTCCCACTTGTTCATCTCACAGTGAGAGAGGGAAATGAGTTGGAGGTGTAAAACTGACAAAACTAATGGGTTGAGATAAAGACAGTTTACTAATAAACGGCAACAACAACAACATCAAAAGAAAACAAAAAAGAAAAAAAAAAAACACTAACAAACCAAAAGAATAAAACAAGAATCAAAGGATGAAGAAAAAAAAA
>VWZN01008457.1:2194-14851 GCA_013396955.1 Regulus satrapa
TTATAGGATTTCTTTTAATGAAAGACCATAAGGGAATTCAAAGTTTGTCATCTGCGGGATGAGGTACTAGCATTTTAAATTAGGTTCTGATTTGAGTATGTGCTGGAGAAAAGTTTTTCAAAATATGGCAGATGATGTATTTAAAGAGAATTTCACAAGAGTTGCAGTGCTGTTTGAAGTCTAATTTGACGATTTGAAGTCTAATTCAGAAAAATGTTTGAGAACTCAGTGAGAACTTTACTTTGCTTTTGTTGCTCTTTGAAATGAAAATCTAACAGGACAGTCCAAGATAAGTAATGAATAATTACATTGGAAAATTAGATCATTAAGAGAGGGTAATAAAACTCTGAAAAACCTTGAAGTGTGGGCCATTTGCTACTTTTACCATATGTCTGAAGTTCTAGTAGAACAATACCTACAGTTAATATCAAAACAGAATCAATGCTGCAGTGAGTCTTTGAGCAGAAGTATTAGTTCTTCTGTGGAAGTGGAAGGACATTCAGTACAGAGTAAACATAAAGAATTTTGCATCTTATCAGTTTTCTTGAGGATCAGTTATAACTATGGCCTTGCAAACAAGAGTTTAGCCATATTTTCATGCAAGTCTGGAACCCATTTTGAGGGTACAGAAGCAGTTGAAATTATGTAAATTGTCTGATTAAGCTGTCAAATCCATCCAGAGGTGTTCTTATGTGTCAGTTCTCCCTTTTTAATTTCTCATGTCTAATTTATTTCAGAGGACCTTATTACATTTTGTAATATATAAATAGAACCATTTTGTGATACAGTTGATTTAAGAATAAGACTAGGAAGGAAGGCTGAGCAGATGAATGCTCCTCTGCTGTAGGATTAAATTATTGGAAATGTTGGATCCATTAAAAATTTAGTTCCCTCACTAGCTCTCCCAGTATTTTAAGGGTGAGCTTCAGCCTGCAATGTCAATATTTCTTATGAGATGGACTACTCTCATTAGTCCTTTGGGAATATTTATAGGTACTCAAAGACTAAAATTGGAATTGAATCACTTCCAGTCCTGTTTATTTGGTGGTTTGTGGAGACCAGTGGGAATGCTTATAGTAATCTGAATGAAGATTTTTTTTTAATCATGGTTGCTACTCTGAATTTCTCCCCATTCCTTTGCTCTTAAGGAGACATATCTGGCATCCTTAATCAGTCTTTTTTCACTAAGGAGGTGGATCACACATCACAGTAGCATGTCTTTAAAAACAAATTGAAAGAAAGTTAAAGCTGCTCCCCTTGCTTATGCTGTTGCAAATGAAGGCAATACTTCTGACCTAATATCTTTTTTATGGTACATCCTAAAATAGGGGTGGTAAACTCATGTTACTTTTCTGAGTTTTCCCATCTTTTTCTTCCTTTGACTCTCTGATACACAGTAAAAGATCACTCTGATCACAAGTAAAAGAGCAAAATATACTTGATAGAAAACAGGCTAACACAAAATGGGAGAAAATACCGGAAAAAATTGTGTTCCTGTGCAGTATATAGCACATACAGCTAGTAGGACTAGGTGGGAAATTAGTTTGGGGTTTTATACACATTTCCCCACAAGATTCCACATTGCAGTTTGGGGAACTGAGGTGCTCTTGAGCAGCTTTTATTGACTTTGCATCCCATTGTACTGACAAGATGCCCTGAAAATGAGCTTTTCTAATTTTGCCATACTGCTGTCAAAAGACTTTGATTTCTAAAGGTGTCACTGATTCGGATATAAGGAAGGTATTATGATAACTGTAACTTTATTCTTGAGTTTACCCTTATTCATTTTATCTTTTATTTAAGAAACCGATTTTAACTTGCAAACTGGAAGTCAGGCTTGGAACATGAAAGAAACCAACAGATGTCTTAAATCACAGTGATATATCCTCTGTTAAAAATTGAAGTGAATTCTACTTTATCATTAAAAAAAACCCCAAAAACCAAACAACCACACTGCACATATCCTACCCATCCATAACTATTGGCTGTAGTGGCTTCTCTGACTTACAGATGTGTCAAGGCATGCAGAAATGGGGCATGAATTGGGATGTTATTTGGAAATGGCAAATAGTGCTGCCTCCTGTAGCAGTTTTAATGCATGTAAGAATGTCTAAACAAGAACATGATTCTTTGTGCTGAGTTTATCAACCTCTCACTTGAATTCTTGTCTTATCCTTTCCATTTCAGTACTAGTTTTGATTTCCTTCAGTTACTGAATCATGATTTCCCCCTCTTCCTGCCTTAATTCCTGCCTCTCAAGTGGGCTCTGCTTTTGTGTTTACAGACTGTGCAGTAATTTCCCACTAATGCTCTATATGAAAATAAGGTGTGTTCTTGACTACCTGATAAAAAAGTAGATGATTCTTGTACTTTGGAAAAAAGGAAGGCAGCCTGTATACCTAAAACCACTGTATCAAGAAGTGTTTATTGGAGTCTTTCATTCTTAGTATTTTTCTGAGCTGCCCTTCAGTGGATAGGAGGACAAGGATTTACTGAGCTACAGGAGGGTAGATACTGTTTTGTGTTTTGTGCCTATAAGCTGCATTCTAGCAGTTGCATATCACCAGCCTGCCATAACAAAATCTGCAAAATAAAGTAAAAACAGAGTGCTCATCTTTTATTTTCCATCAAGTTTGGTCTCTGCCTTGAGAACTGCCCTGTGCTGCAGCTCAAACCACTTTAACTGTCTGATTGTCTGTTTGCTCTACAAATTTTGAGACTTTAGCTATGAAGTACAAGGCCCATAGGTGTTCCATATATAGATGTTCCAATAAGGAAATAAAGAAACCTTTCCCATTTTTCCCCAGTATTTCCCAGTAATAGCACACAAAGCAGTACAAAAGATCAATTTCTGCGTAGAGGAAATTTTTTTCAAATGCTGCATCTGAACTGTGACCTTAAGAGGATTTTTTTGGGGAATAAGGAAGGACTCTAACATAAGTTAAAGTTTTATAAAGTAGAATGTTTTTTCTGAATTTGGACACTAATTTTGGGCAACTACGGAGTTGTATTTGATCTCTCAAAGACCAAGTTCTCCAGATGTAACACAGTTAAGGCTGTGACTTGAATCTTTCTAGAGGAAATATCTGAAGATAACTCTTGGCATAGAAATGTGTGGATACAAACAAAAGCAAAAAGCATATTTTACCTATATTTTGGCCAGCAGTGGAGGGTAACAATAAACTGGGTTTAGTTTATTTTCTACCACCAAGAAAGGAGAGGGGATATAAAGAATTAACAGAAGTGAAGGCAGGGATATTGATTTTTTTTTTTTTCTCTAATTTTGGTGAAAAAAGACTTGTCTTTTTTGCTGAGGACAGCAAAATCTAGTTCTCAGACCAGTTCAAAGAGTTGCATAATTTTTTGTTGATTAAGACAGACCAGAGCAAAGAAGCTTCTACCAGAGTATCTGCTGAGTGCCCTGCTATGATGCTCAGGTTTTCAGTAAGTTGAGGTTGCATATTTGAATGTAAGTGTTCCCTTTGCATTAAGGGATGTGCTTCTTCCTATGGCTAAAATTAAGAAGAAATTTAAGTTAGAAATCTGTTTAACTGGAGCCTTCACTATTGCTTAGAGTTTCTGAGGGAGAGAACCAGAGGGGCCTCCTGGATGTGTAAAATTATGTGCATTTCTGGACCAGTACTGACTGTGCAGTATCATGGTGGCAAAATGTCTCCCACATGCTTACACTTCTTTGTTCAGTTTTGCTTCATCTGTGATGATGGTAAAGTAATACAATTTATTTCAAAATGTTATGTATGTTTTTGAATCTTATTACTTTAATGTTCTACAGTTTACATCCCATTTTAACACTGTGTTTATATGGGGAAATTTACTATACCCTTCTGTGTGGTCTAATTTTCATTTTTGATCTCTCTGCATCAATACTGCCTCCAGCATGAAGTAATATGAGAGCCAAATTAATTTGTTTTGAAGAAATTCAGACCTTGGGATGGAAAGTGAGAGCATAAGTTGTGTGGTGGTTAAAAGCCCTGACAATTGCAGTATGAAAACCAGTTATATATATTTAGTCTGTTTTAGACTTTGAAGCTTATCTTAGACAAAGTGTGATTATCTCACAAATCTATCTGCAGTGCAGCTTCTCTTTGCTTTGTTCCATTGTTTCAAGTTATCTTACCTTTGAGAGATTATGGGAACTTTGGAATATGGCAGCTTTTCCAGCAATACTGTTTGTATTTTTGGAGGGAGTACCAGTCTTAAAATCAGGATTTCCCTATGAAGTTTGGGTGTGTTTTTCATGTGTCTTCTGCTGGTTTGTACTATTTATTTCCTGCAGTGTTTCTAGGAAAATTTTAGTGGCTTGCTCTCATGCAGGTATTTAAAATCAAATATCTCCTTCTTCATCTATAATTACAAGAGATCAGAAACAACAGAATCATACAAATTCTTTCAGATAAATTTAAACAGCACATGCATTCTACTATTCTGTCATAGAAAGCAAAAATCTGTGTTTCACAATTCAAATTCTTGGACATTCCTAATGGTGTTTCTAATAGAAGTTTCCTGTTAATTGGTGAGTTTACTGCAATTAGTTGTGTATATATTACTGATTCATACTCTAAAGTTGTGAATTAACATCAAAATTGTAAGAGTTGCTTGGTGAAATGTCAAAGATAATGAAAGCCAATACCTGATATTGAAGTTAAGAGTGCATTTTAATAAATGTGCCTCAGGACAATGTGCCTGTGCCTCTGCATACTTTCCTGCATAAGTTCTCCCAAAGCTTGAGTACCAAAACTCCAGATCGACTCTAGCACCAGATACCAAAATTTTCTGCTCTCTTTTGTGTTATGTTTTTGTGTGAAAATGGAATCTCAAACAAGTTTGAAATACAGGAAGCAAAATCAGATCCAGGTATTCTTTCTCAGCTACCTGAGGTAGATGCAGAATCCTGCATTTCATGCTCTACTTAGTTTGGATGTTGATTTAAATTGATTAAAAATAAATACAGATTCTGTGGATTGGAGAAGATACAGGAGGAAGGAGAGCTGTGAAAGGAAGTTCACTGTGGGCACAGTGCAGGCAGTTCTGGGATCTGTTGCCTACTTTTTTAAGCCAAGTGCACAGTAGAGCACAGAAGGCGTTTGTTTTTGATGATAGCTTAGGATGAACTAGGCATTGTAATCAAAGTCTTGACAGGAATCCTACTTATATATTAAAACTCTTCTTCCTTAATCTTGTTAGTGCCAAACGCAAGAAATCTGTTCAGGAGCTTGGAAATTATTGTGTGTGTACTCCCTGGGATGGTGCCCAGGACTGGAGTGTTTACCTCTCTCTATTTGATTAGCCTGAGGCATTTATGATTGCTTCAGCCCGGTAAGCAGCCAGGGAGATGGGAGTTTGCATGCATGTTGGGTGGCAAATGGAGGGATAGGCTGCTAGAAGAATGCCAAAGCATTGCATGCTTTTATTGCTGATGGGGAAAACATTTGGGCCGCGGTAAGAGTATTTCAGACAAGGCTTGGAGTATGTCCACAGCACAACAACAGTATTCTTGCCATCTCTACAGTCACCTAAAAAATGAACCCTGGACTCCACAGTATTTAACTTCATGCTGAAAAGACAGTAGAAGAAGAGCTAAGAATCTTGCTGGGGGAAGCAGGGAACATCTATCACTTTGGGATTTATGGTACCAGATGGACTGTGCTGTGTTCTGGCTCCAGTGATGGATATGTTAAGTTTTGTCTTTCTCTCATGCATGCTGAGATGGAAGAAGTGAAAGCATCCATCACTGAAGGAGAACAATCAAAGCCAGAAAAAAAATTACACAGAATATGAAAGCACTGTAGACAAAGAAACTGTTTTTACTTCTCTCTCTCATATCATACATGATTTTAATACATTTGGACTGAGAACCTAAACTGTATAAATTTTGTTGATGAGTCATACCAACCAATGTACACACACACTCCCCTCCCCACCCCAACCCAACTCCCCTTCCCATAAGGTTTAAGAAGTCTCCCCCAGATAGCAGATGAAAAGTTTTTTTTTTTCCTGATACATAACAAATAACATTTATAGACATACCTAGAATTCAATATGACCTCCTGTATTTAAAATGGAATGGATGTGATTTCTTTAAATCATTTTGGAACACTTGGACAAAAAGAGTGGATAAGCCAGATTTTGGAATAAACTGACGTGTAAAACCTGGCAGAGTTTTCAAACACTGTACATTGTAATTGCATTTTGTTGGGGTATTATTTCTTCAGCTGCACAATTATGGGAGCCTGCTGAATAGTAGCAGACACTTTTCCAATAACCTCAGGCTATATGCACTGAGTTGAATTTTCTTCTTCAGACTATCATCTTGGATTCTCCCAGACTGCATACCACTGCTTTTCTTTTTTTTTTTTTTTCCTTTCTCTGTAGCAGTGCATGCTGTAAGCAATAGTGAATGTAATACTTTCTGCATTGTTAGGCAATGAACATTATCAGCAGCTGCAATATTCAGGATTACCCTTTTTGTTATTATTTGGCATCTGCAGTACCTATGTGAATCTGTTCAATCCTGTTTCTCCAGAAAGCAGCTGGGCTCTCTGACTGAGAGAACGCAACCATAAAGGTTTCCTGTAATTGTCACTATCCTCAGGAGTTCAGTCTTAAATTGGAACTGTAGTGTTTCCAATGCAATTCACTGAAATATATAAAAAACTTGCATTTTATTTAAAGAACATGGGTTGTATTAAAAGATGTCTTTACACTTTATAGCAGGGAAATGGGTTCAGATCAAGGTTCTCAAAGATACGCAACAAATCAGTTCCTGAGTGAGAACTATAATCCAGGTCTCATAACCCCAAGCTTCATCCTTGGTTTGCTAGATAGCAGATGTCTCTGAATTAATTATGCTACAGAAAGCATATCAGCTGGTATACTGCACTATAACAAATGTATTTCAGAATAGTAAATAAAATCTAGGACTTCCCTGAGGCTTGTGGATATTTTTTTCTCTAGGAAGTGTCTGTCATCTAAGCTTCATTTTAATTTTTTTAAAACTGAAATGAAAAAGTTCACTGGCTTTTGCCAAAGGTCAGATAAAACATTATTTTTATGGTTGCATATTTAAAGATGCATTTGCTAGGGGCTGATCTTCCATGAGACACACACATAGTTTTGGTTTTACCTTTCTTAGTTTACTTGCTGTCTTTGGAAAATAAAGGAGCCATGTACTGGTTAATGAAAGAAAGGAAGCAACTGTTTCATGCAGACTAAATTACAGGGTATTCAGTTTTGCTTGTTTTTTCCAAGTTTTCATAGATTTTGGAAAACATGGTGATCAATGAAATTTAAGATTTGCATACTAGCATCAGCTACCAGCATGTCACTTAAAACATGAAATTACTTGGAAGAATTCCAGAAAAGGAATGACATTTTATGACAAGAATAGTTGTGCTCCTGTCAGGGTGAGTGGAGGGATGTTGAGACTATTTGTCTTGCAGGTGAAAATGGTAGAAGAGGTAGAAACAGTACAGTGCTGCTTATTGGGGAAGAAAGGAGATTTCTTAAGATCATTGCATGATATCCTTCTGCAATATTAAAATGCATATGCACACAAACACACACATTAAACCAAACCAAAATGAACAAACAAAACCCCAAACCAAACACAATACATCTATTGAGTTTCATCTTAAGGACTTGCAAAAATGCTGGAAACATTTATTTGTATCTAATTCCTGTAGAGATACACAGAAGCAAATCTTGTGTATGTGTGCTACAGTGTTCAATATTCCTTTTCTATGACTTGCAATATAAAGTTGATTTCCCTTGTCATGGTACTCTTGGTCTTTTGTGTCCTCAGTACTAACATCGTTTGGGTAAAAGGTACTAAAAGGTGTTATTATTGTCAGTATCTTGGAACTGGAAAAGTCTGCCTGAATCATCAAACCAGTGAAATTCTGGTTCAGAAAGTCTTGTAAAATTTTGAGACATGTAGGCAGCAAATACCAGTGGCAACAGAGCGCTATAGACTTCACTAAAAGACCAGAGAAGCCTAAGGATAAATGGTGTCATGCTCAAAAGTAAAAATTTTCAGAAGTTTTGCTGTCAAACTCAAGGAGATCAGAGTTTTATCAGAAGTGATTTATTTTAAATAAAATTACTCAGTTGTATAATTTGAAGAAAGTTGGATAAAGGCCATGTTTTCCCTTCTCTTTGAAGTCTTCATGAAAAACATTACTTCAGTGGGAGCAAGACCACAATAATTTCTCTTTTATTACTGTTTTTTCTCCAGCTCTACCATTTTAAACAAGGTAATACTGTTTGTTCTGTCAGCGGTTTTAATAATGTATTATACTTTAAAAATTACTATTTGGGGATCATGATGGGATTTTTGGAAGTGCTGCTGCTCTTGGGCTATAAATCTGGGATGGTTAGTTAAAATGCTAAATGAGCATTAACATGTCCTGTCACTTTGACCTCAATGGAGTTAAAGCAAGTAGCAGGGCAAGTTCAGTGACTTTAAATGAGTTATTATTAGTTAAATCCTTGAAAAAACAGATAAATGTTATGTCATTCTGTTTTGTAATTTTTGTCCAGAGATTTCTGGCTGACTGGTGATTTCACATATTCTGGTCTATGCTTTCCTGCTAACAATCTTTCCTGTCCTGGCACTCTAGTCTCTGCATTTCTTCTATTTTGGCCTAAAGGAGTCTGTTCTGATTATTTTGGCTTTATCAAAATGGCCTATGGAGTTAGCCTGACAAACTCAGGATGACTCAGATCTACTTCTTATGTGATTTGCATGCTCATGTGTGTGCGTGCATGTGTCCACAGTTGTTCATGCCTGAGAGCCTGTGCTCAGCAAGGCAAGAATGAAGCTGGAACTTAAGAGAGTCCTGGTCCTGCTCCTGTTTGGATTGGATGTAATTTCTAAGTTGAACCAGAAGACACATGTGTCAAGATCTGGAAGTTTCCCAGCCCTGCACGTGAAGCAGGAGTGGGCGTAGCATTCTGTACATTGAGCTTCTGCTCTGCATTTTGTGTCTGCAGGTGTCTGTCTGTTTGGGATTCATTCATATGGGCTGGTTCTGTGTTCTCAAGCAGTGGTGGCTGGGATGTGTTGCATTTGCTCTGTTTTTTCCCCCTAAAATTCCCTACATTTATTTTATTTTGGTTTTATTCTGCCCAGTATTGTGATTTGGAAAGCATAGAAATAAAATGAAGATTTATAAGAAGGCTATTTCTTTCTTGTTTCTTATGCCTAGATTCTGTTCAATAATTGCCATCTTTCCATGTGTGTTCTTTAATCAAGCTAATAAGTTGGATTTAATGAGATCTTTTTCCTTATGCAAGGACCTCTTCAGCATGAAGAGAGACATATTTGCTAGCACATTTTATAAGGAGAAAGGTTAGTATTTGTGGAAGGAGCATAAGGTACAACTGAATTGCAGTTGTAACCATTCATCCTTCATTGATTCCTGAAAGTAGAATAAATTTGCATAATGCAGGCATGTTTTGAAGGAGGGGAAAAAGGAGAATGTTTTTGTCTTTTTATTCTTACTCTTGTTTTTCTTTCCCTTACTCAGTTTCAGTTTTGATAAGACTTTTTCTCTTGTCAGATATTTATAAAAGTAAAGAATGTGTTCAATAGTCTTTTAAGCAGTATGTGAGGTTTACTTATATGTGTTCAGTCCTCCTGTGCATAGATAGTGAGGACACTGAAGTGGGGAAAAGACCCATTTACCTGGTATACCTAAAACTTCTACTTTAGCTCCACTGACGTCATCCACAGTCACTTGGAGTGGCTTCCTTAACTCGGGTTTGTCAATTTTGTGGAGCAGAAACCAAGGCTGGCTGGTGAAATGATGTGGAGCCGTCATGTTTTTATCCCACTCGGTGTCCTTTTCTTGTGAGATGAGCAGGGGTTGTCATTAGGTGTTGTGTGAGGATCCTGAGTGGCTGGGCAGACTCCCAGCTGACTGGGTGAGGTGAGGTTCTGCTGTGCCACACTGCCTGGGCAGTGCTGTGCAGACACAGCAAAGAAGTGGAAGCCTCAGCATGCAGACAAGCCGTGGTGTCTAGACATGCTGTGATTGTTTCTCTGCTCAGCTCAGTGTGTAGCCAAATATCTTTTCAGGTGTAGTAGACAGATGTGAGCACAGTGCCCACACCTGTATAACAGCAAAGGTGGTAACTGCATGTGTGCTCTCTGCAGTGCCCCCGCCAGATTCAATCACACTGCTTGGTCGTACCAGTGACTTTAGTACTGTATCCTACCAGCAGCAAGAAATCAGCACTCTCCCATGTGTTTAGCTTTAAATCTTGTGAGGATTTCTTGAGACCTTCCACTAGTATACACCTATGTCTATTTTCAGTCATTTGCAGTAGTCCCCTCGCTTCCTCATTCTTTTTCATAAGTGGGCTTCTGGGAAATAAAATGTACCATGGCTGGATTCCCCTCTTGTGTGTCTGTGTTTGTCACAGAGAGACAAACAGAGAGAGTAGGTACAAACAGCTGTTTGAAGAGTGAGTTTGTCTGTTGTTTTTCCTCACCATTTTCATGGAAGTTTTTGTGTTAGACTGAAACTGATCATCCACAAGTCATTTTGAAAGGAAAAAGTGGGAGACAGAGGAATGAAGAAAAGCCACTCTAACCCTTTTGCTTTAGCAATTGATGCTAAACCAAAGCAAAAGTAAACTAAACCATGATTGCATACCTTCCAGTAAAATAATGGATGTGTTTTGTTTGCAGTTAGACTTCTAATTTTGGTGACTTTATTTACAGTTTCTGTAAGACTGGTTTGGTGTGGGCTGTGTAGACTGAGTTGGCCTAATTTTAGCTTAAGTTAGTGAATACTCAGGGTAGTTTCTGGTGTTGTCCTACCCACAGCATGTACTGTATTGTGTTTGATGAGAATGCTACCACAATCATAGGAGCAGCAGAGTTGTCATATGAAGAAGTGTAACATAAGCAAGATGTGAATCTGTAGAAATCTAACTTTTATATGTTGGTTTTTGTGTGTGTGCATATTTTCCCTAAATCAATAAGATGGATTCACACTCTGATTTCTGGTTTTGTTTAGGTAATAATTAAGATTGGAATAGAATTAAGCTTTATCAAGCTTTTATTTTGATCAAATAAAATCTGATATGTTTATGTAGAAATAAGAATTGTGAAGTGAGTGGTGGGGGGACAGTGGGCAGGTTCAACTGCTTATAGAAAGTACTAGTAGTGTTAGGCTTGTTCAGGAAAATTGAGGTATACAGCCTTCTTTGTAATGTTTCAAAGTCTAATAATTCAGCTGCTCATTCTGCTGTAGTAAGTGCATACATAAATCACTTGCACACTGCATCTTGGAGATGGGTTGCTTGTAGTTGTCTGTAGAACTTACTGCATGGTAACAGTTATAATTAATTACTTGACAGACTGAATGTCTCAGAGTAGTTTGTCATTAACGTGCACTGGTGACAGGTAGTTTGAGTGCTGAGGTGTTTGAGTATTTTCTGGTACATAGTAATATAAGAAGCAGAATTTGGTCCTCTTCCAAGTTTTAAATTTGTCCTTGCCTTTCTAAAAAGTGGGAGGCAAAGAAAAGGTCGTGCAATGTCTTGTCAAAAATATAAGCTTCTCCTACCACCTTGGACTGTGAAATTGAAAGTGACTTTCTATTCTTTAGCTTCAATTGATCCCTATGCCTTGGAGAACACCATCTAAATCTGCTTTTGGTAACTTCTGCAGCAGAGTTTGACATCAATGAATTTCACAGAGCGGTGTGTATATATGCACATATGATATAAACAATATGATACAAATTCTTAATTTAGGTAAACATAGATCTGAATCTTTTGTTGGCCAACCTGGAGAGTTCTTCTTGCTCGCACGATGTTTCCAAACATTTCTATGCTTATGCATTTGGCAGATTTCCTGAGACTTTTGTGGGTCAGGAAATCAGGGAAAAAAATCACAAACACTTCCAGTCATCTAGTACAGTCATTTCATATAAGTGAGTAAACAGAATGGAACAATGACTCCTTTTTTGTCTCATGTTTCTGTTTAGGTTCAAGGGTGAACTGTTGATTGCTAGTGTGTTTGTTCTGTTCTGCAGACATTCTCATCCTAGGAAACTAATACTTAAATTGGACAGAATACTACTGTTTTTTTCTTGTGAAGTGCCTTTTTTCTTGAGGTGTTGGAAGCAGGAAACTGCGATGTGATTCCTGTCTGCTGTTTCAAGTAGAGATAGCACTTGATTGATTAACAGTACTTTCTTTGTTTCAATAAATAAAAAAAAGCAAAATAATTTTTTGAATATTTATATTGTATTTGTCATTCCAACAAGATGAGTTAAAGTCTTGAAATGTGCTTAATGATGCATCTCTTTCTTGAAAATGCCTTTTGTATTGTTTTGAGATATTAGAGAGTAACTACATCTTTCTCTTGAACTTTTATGGAAAGGTGGAAAAATACTGAAGCTTTACCCATCTGAATTTTTTTCATGAATTTTACTCAGGGACAGATTTAAGTCCATGTATTAGGCATGTTTAATTTTCGTGGTGTTAAGACACAAAGGCAATATTTCATAGTAAGGATTTTTCGCAAATTCATTTCTCATGAATTTTGATAATTCTGTAGCAAGTATTCCTCTTCTGATTCTCATCCCAAGATGCCAGGTATTTCAAATAACACCACCCCCC
>VWZN01008457.1:14871-35602 GCA_013396955.1 Regulus satrapa
CCCCCCCCCATCTCTTTCCATTTAGTTCTTGATCACACTGTGTAGTTAAAGTGCCTTACATTTTGGATTTATTGACTTGAGAGACATGTTTTATATCTGAAATAAATATCTGAGAATTGCCAATGAGCTGTCTCCTCAATACCTATTATCTTTTTTCTCTGTTTCCTTAACTCTTAGGAGCATCCAAGGTAGACCCAGGACCCCACTTTGGCTGAACAGAGGCTGTACATGATTACAGAGGGATGGTGACTAGAAGGTGGGTAAGACACGGTATTTTGTTCAGTCAATAGATGATGAATGGAGAGATTGCAAGATGTTTTCTGGAAAAAAAGACTTGTGATGTGACTTTGTAGAACATTACAGTTGTTCTGCCTTTCTCTTTTCCCTAAGCTAAGGAAATTCAACAAATGGAAATGGGCGGAATGAAAGAAAATGTACCTGCAATTCTCCCCTCTTCTTACTTCTCCTAAATTAGTCTCAACTTCAAAAAGGGAAACTATGTAAAAATGTGGATGTTTGTTTAAAGTGACACTGGAAGAACAGCTGCAAGAGTAACAAGTGTTTGTATGTGACTATTTCAGGATGCTGTTTTGGATGGTCCCCACAAATGCTTACCATGAGCCTAAAAATGTCTCTGGGAAAGGAAGCCTGTATAGCTAAATGACCAGGTAGAGGAGACTATTAAAAGCAAGAAGATATCTTAAAAAAAACACCCCAAAAAACCAACAAAACCCAAAACAAAACAAAAAGCTCTGTCTGTGTTCAAAGAAGAAAATAAGACCAAAACATTCCCCTATGATGCTAAACAGAAAGTTAATTAATGTTCTTTTCAGCTACACCAAGAGCAGGAGGCCAGCTTGAGACTCTGTGTGGCCTGTGTCTAGTGACACTGTGGCAGGAACTATCTGAGATAAAGCCATGGCAGAAAACTGAGCAATTCCTGTGTGTATGTGCTCATCACTGAAAAGTGTGGAGTCATTCCTGTTTTGGAAACCTTATGGGAGTTTTAGGAGATTGCTTTCTGAAACAAATTTCATGTTCACAATTTAACAGGTCCAGATGTAGTTTACTCGGTTGGTTCAGGAATGGTAGAGTGAAATAGACCAGCTACTGACTGCAGTATGCAGCCTCTTGCTTTTAAGTGTCTCACCAGTTGCTTGAAGATGTATTTCAGAAAGCATTAATGTGGGCTCAGGGAGTCTAAAACCAGTGGGCCTCTTGTTTAAACTGAGTGGATTAATTAAAAAATTAGATTAGTAGCTCTGTTTTAGAAGAGACATTGAGTATTACAGTGGAGATACTGAGAAAGGATTGATTTCTGTGAATAAAAGTCTGATTAAGAGGATGTTTAAGACCTGGTGAACAAGTTAATATTAGCCTTGAAGGATGTTTACAAAGATGATGGAGCCAATGTTCCTAGTTGTGGCAAACCAATAGCAGGAGGTTAATGTAAACAGATTGCAAATTGAAGTGTTCTGATTGGACATTGTAAGTAAACCTTTTCCATAGGAGTGTAGTGCAGCACTGAATAAAACATGGGTTTGTGGTGGAGGTGGAACCTCTCCCAGTGGAGCTTTCAAGTCTTAGTTGGACAGTGTTATAGCTGACCTGTTCTTCCGTGGCTTTTAATGGCTAGCCAGACTGTCTGAGTGGAAGACTCCTAGAGATTTGAAGTTAAATCACAGAAATGACCTGTGGTCTTTGAAGGAGACAGTGGGCATGCAGGTGAAAGACATCATTGGATGTATTGTTCTACTTAAATTATGAAAATTTATTTGGTATTCAAAGTTCTCTTGAAATTTTTTTAAAGGAACTAAAGAGGCACAAGTTAAGGAGGAAGACTGCCAACTGTGCAAATAATTGTTTAAATGGTAAGGAAAAAACTTCAGGAGAAAAGTGGTTGGAAATCACCAGTGGATTTCCATAGATCTCTGTGAGTGCCAGGGAGTATTTTCATATTCATAAGTGACTTGGGGCAAAAGTGTGGTGACAAGGTTTGTTTCTGAAACTAAATTTTTCAGGACAAAAGAAGGTAAACAAAAAGGAAGCAGATTGAAAAAATGAAAAAGAACCATGTAAAACTAAGTGGCCATTAAAATGGTAGAATAAATTGAGGGTCAGTAATGTTAAAGTATTTTGAGTTAGCTTGAGGTCTTGGGACTGTAAGCAGCAATTTATTGAAAAAATCAGCTCTATAATTTAGTAGCAATCATGAAGAAATTTTATGTAAGAAATGAAAGAAATCAAAATATTAGACCACTTTCTAAATGTGCAAAGTGTTTATGTCTTAAAGTTAGTATGCTGTCCCGGTCTCCTCATCTCAAAACAAGTGGAGTAGAACAGAAAAAGTTTCAAAGAAGGGCAACAAAAATGAAGAGCAGCAGGATTCAGAAGACATCTGTGGTGCAGCACCCCTTCAAGAACAACTAACTAGATGAGAGTTTCCAGACTGGAAAAGAGAGAATGGCCATATGCAAATACTAGGTGTTTATAAAATTATAGGGGCTGTGAGGTGTGTTGATGGGAATAGATTACACAATGCCACCTAATTTTGTATTAGAAGAGAGATGAGGTGAAACAGACAATTTTAAAGCTAGGAAAAGAAGTATTTAGTTTTGTTTTGGGATTTTTGCATAGTGTATAAGCCAGTTCTGCAATTCCTTGCCACAGCATGCTCTGTGTGATGCATGGGTATAAAGAGGTTCTGAACATGTTTGGAAAAAGAGGTGGGGAAAAAAAAAAAGAATAAAAAAGAGTTCATAAACAAAGATACTACACTTGTGTAAGAAAGTTACTGAGTTACAAATTATGGAAAGTATGAAGTGTTTTGAGGAGAGTGGAAGAGAATTTTTGTATGTGGCTGCTCTAAACATCTGCTCTTAGCTCTTTCTGAGGACAGAGTAGTAGGTCAGGCTGGATGTTTTGTCTGAGTTGGTTTTGTCATTTCACTTGGGCTAAACAGCCAGCCTGACCCACTGTGGTGGTTCTTCAGTGCTGTTTTATAAACAGTAAGGTTGCAGGGTGCAGTCCCAGAAGAGCACTCTGTTATTAACACTATTTTAAAAAATGCTAAGCTGTTATGTAATTTGAGGTCTCCCACTGAGCTTGGAACATTTTCCCTCATTGTAAGATAAATGCTTTTAATCTTATTTTGGCACTTGATAAATTACAATTAAATTTGTTTTAATATGTTCAAGCTGTTTCTTTGAGAGTTCAATTCTTAGTCCAAAGATCTCAGTTTTCTGTTTACTCTCTTCCCCGTACAGTCTGTATTTCCTGCCAGGGAGCCAGGAATTAGCAGAACACCTTTTGTCAATCTGTGAGTTGTAGTGACATCTATTTTGGTGGGGAGATAGTAGATTTCAAGAGGAGAGATAAGAAAGATGAAATGGCAAAGCCTAAAAAAGTACAAAGAGAATGAGAAAACACTGATAAATTTGGAGATACTTTTGTGCTTGTGAATTAGCTTGAGAAGGAAAGTGTTGGAATTATATTATCATGATAAAAGACGAAAGGCTAAAAGTGACCTCATTTTATAATGACAGTGCAAATGATAAAAAAGATAAGGTCACTGGAAGGAAGATGGTTATGGGAGAAGATTAGAGGAAAATAGGTAAATTTATCTTAGGAATTGGATGAGAAGATGTAAACAAGTTTGAGGAACTACTGAATACAGTTCTGAAGAATTAACTGAATTGTAGGAACTTGAAGAGGAACTGATACTGGGATTGAAAGCAACAGTGTTTGGTTTTCTATTAGTAGTTTATGGATGTAAGATGGATGGATCCATGCAAGTATTAAAGAGTATTCCAACTTCCTGTACCAGTATGTGTACTTCCTCTGGGAAGTTGTTCAAGAGGACTTGAAAAAAAAAAAAATTCAAAGGGGATTTTTTTTTTTAATTAGGTCAGAGAGGTTAGTTGCTCTTGGCAAAATTGAATTTTGTTAAAACAGTACCAAAAATGAATCTAAAGAAGCTGAAATGGAGACTGAAGATTTCTAAGTAACATAGCCAAGACTTGCAAAGACAAAAATTATATGAAAATTTCAAATAGTGATCTATAGTCCTGAGGAAAGAGTATTTTTCTTGCAGGAAGAGAGGATACAAGGTTGTGGTTTTAGATAAATGGATATGAATTGCAGAATAAGAACAGTTAAAAGGGAAAGATGAATAATTAGAAGTCATTACCAATTAAAAGTAGTGCTTACGTCAGCCATTTCTCCACCCACCTAATAATTTGACCTCATCCATTTATGAAGAAAAGTTCTTCCTGGACTTCTGACTCTTCTGGTGTCTTCCTTGTGGCACTGTGTGTAGTGTTGAGGGTACTGTTTGTGCAGTACCTGTGGAATTTTAAAAAATGAAACATAACAATGAAAAGCTCATTAGTAGTAGTTGTCCTTTCTTACAAGGAATCTGCATTGCTTCAAGCAGCAATAGCAATTTCAGAGTCAAAAGAGCTTCATTCTCTTTCAGAAACTTTGTGCCTGGTGTGTAACATAACTGCAGATCACTGAGCTGCAATAAGCTTTGTACTGAAGTGATGAATTGTGCTGTGCTTGAATCTGCATATGAGGTGAAGAAGGATCAGGGAGGGATGGATGAGGTCATTGTGCCTAATGGAACACTTTTTGTTTCTTGCTACAGAGAATGAGACTCTTCCCATTAAAGCCAGCTAAATCTCTGAGATTAATGGCATCTAGAAGCAGGGTTTTAACACCTAGTGTGAAATGAAATGGCCTTAAATTTATAATTTTAATCTCTCTGGTTTTTTCTTGCTTAAAATTCTAGTTAGGGGTAAGGTTCAGCTTTCCCCCACTGGCACAACTGCCCTCCTTCAGGTCACAATCCTTGCAATAGAGATGCTACCTTTAATTATTCCAGAGATCTCTCATTTATTAAAGTGCCATGGGATGCTTTCTCTTTTCATGATGACTGAAAATGTCAGAAGAATTTGTAGAAAAGGACACTGTTTTGAGACCTTTTGAGCTGACTCTGTTGATTCAGGTTTGGTGCATTTATATAGATTTTTAAATTTTTTTCACATGACAGAGATTTTTATACTTGCAGTGTGTGCATTAAAATATGTATAATCTGTTTGCTCTGGAAGCCCTTTTGGCAACACCACTGAAGCAGTTTGAATTATTTTTCAGTTGGATTCAGATTGTATCTTTATAAAATGTGGTGAAATCCGGTGCTGGAAAACATGCAAGATTGACAGCCCTGGAAATTGAAATCCCTGTTAATCCATGTACCAGCTAGCACAGCCTAGCTGGAGCAGACGCTCTATCTTGGCAGCACAGCTCATGGTTAACCTGATGAGATGACCTCTGTTTCAGTTATTTATTGTTTACAGAGCTCTGAAGGTTTGCAAAGATTTTTCACAGTGGGAGCAATGTGTTTCTGTTTTCACCATTTTTCTATATGATGTGTTTATTACAGTATAAATAGAGGTTTGTGTCTTTTAAAAAAGCAGAGCTATGAACTCTGTCCTGAATTTCTTCTATAAAAGAAGTGTTTGTGTACAGTTGTATTATTAGTTGTAGAAATTGGTAGGGCTGTAGTGAAAGAAACAGAATAGATCACGGTGACATTAACAACTTAGGATTTCTGCTAGATTGCTCTGCAACTGTCCCGTCAGCATCATGGTGAAAGTGGCATGTAACAGGACAAAGAGTTGGCCCCATATGAAAGGATGGGGGGGATTTGTTCCTGTATCCAAAGTGTGTGCCTCAGAGAGAGTCTCATCCTCTCTCTGGCATGAAGCAGGCTGAGGTAGAGCATAGCAATCAGGTCATGCTAGGAAGTTTGTTATTACTCTTTGTTAATAAATGTCTGTCTTCTCAAGTTACACATTTCCTAACACTGGTAGAAAATGTCAGTTTTTTACTTGGCCAGATGCATACAATATATGCAAGTTTCCTTGTTTGATGTGGGTTTTTTTGTGTTCTCAGTCTCTTCTTTTTTGCTCTTCCCTAGATCAAATCCTGAATTTTATTATTACACAGTCCCCAGTGGAAAGACATTTAATCTTCATTATTTTCCTCCTGGGCTCTTTATTTTGAATTCCAACAATAGATTCCGTAGACCCTTCTCATACCTGTGATACTTGTATCTATTTGCACCACTGCTGCATAAAGTGACACTTTTCTGCTCTTTTTCAGCACCACACCCACAGCCAAAGGGAAGCTTTTATTTGTAAAACATTTTATTGTACTTGTGTTTTGCCTTGTGTCATTAGTAGACACAATTTCCAATGATTCTCTTTTGTTTGTTTGTTTAGTTTTTTGTTTAACGGTGATTTTCCTTGGTATTCCTTCGAGAGCTTTGGTCCTGGACTGTTGTCCTGGAAGTAGATTTAACAACATGTCTTTCTGTAGCAATATGCAAAAAATTACCAATCCAGAGACTTGGTAAATAAAGGAGAAATAATATAACTACAAAAGCCTTACAGGAGAATAAATGGAGACTGTGAGATTCTAATATTGTAAGAGCATTTTTAGTACCACTGTCAGGTGAAGGAAAGAAATAAAAGCAAATGCAGGAAAGGAAATGTAGTATTTTAGCATTTTATTTGTGTTTAAAGGAATACTCTCTTCTGCTGATGACAGCATGTTTTGGTTACCTCAAAAAGGAGAGGAACTGAGGTCTACAGAGCCTGGAAAGCTGAGGGTGGATGGACACAGAGGAGCACAAAAAGGGGTGCAGGCCTTACTGCATGGGTTTTGGGGGTGTGTATATACAATATGTATTTTTTGTAGTCTCAGGCAGCACTAAAGACCTTGGAGACTGCACGTCATCCAGCCCCGGCATAAAAAAGAGGAGCTGGTCAGGGAGTTTCCCTTTAAGTGAGTGTGGAGGTTCTAGAAAAATTGGATACATACTGAACAGCCCAAGAAAGCTGAATCTGTGCCTTTACTGTTAGGAAAAAAAAAATAAATCTAAGCAAAGATGCAGTCATCCTGTGTGTTTCTGTTTAGGAGCTGAAGGTGACCTTGACACATCTGATCACTGAAGTGTAGATTCCTCAAAAGGAGCAGTCAGAACTATGTTTCAATGTATACAATCTGTGCATACAAAGATTATATATATAATCTTATATGCTTATAAGATTCCAAAGAGATAAATGAAATATGATGGCTACAAAGCTACCAGAGTGATTTTGGATATGATGGAGACATCAGTGACACTTCAGGTAACTTAGTCATTGACTGATGAAAGCTGTCAGCCACTGAGAAACCATTGGGATAGATGTCACTAAAGAAATTGAATTTTCACAGCATTGTTAGTTTGTGCAATAACTTTATGGAGCAGATTTTTTTTTTTTTTCCTAAAAGCTTGTAAATGGAAATTGATAAAAAGAGCATCATCATTAAGAATTAGATAAACCACGGAAATCAAAGTAATCTAAATAAATTAAGAGACTATTTCAGACTGGGAAAAAATAGAGTATATTTATTATTTTTGAGACATAAATACACAGAGCAGCATAATGTATGTTCTGAAGAAAACCCACAGGAGGCTTTCCTTTATTGAAACAAGTATGTCAAAAGCCATTCATTCCTCATTTAACTTTAGGCTATTTGACATCTCTTTATTTGTTGTTTGACAGCTTCATTGAGAGCATTACACCAGACAGTATATGACCTCTGTTATGTCAAGTTTTACTACTTTTAAGCACACTTAAAAATAGAACTTAAATTTTTAACCATTTTGTTGGAGGAAGAAAATAAAATTATTATTTATTCTCTGTAGAAGGACATTTTTTTCTCTCTTTTCTTTTTTTTTTTCCTCATTTTTAAAAAATATATTTTATCATATATTTTAGGATCTAGTAAAAAATAAGCAAGTTTGTATTGACAAGGTTCAGTAATGTGGAGGGATGTTTCTCATATGTATAGAACCTCTGTATATGAATACATGGGGTCTTGAGTATAAGCATTCTGATGGTAGAATTAGCTGTAGAATGATCTTTGAAAATCTTTGTGCCTTCCATTGTTTTTAAACTTACCCGGTTTATTTCAGAAAAGGATTTGTTAACTTGATATTTCCCAGAAATTTTACAATATATATATCTTCAGGATTTAGTAAGTAAAAATGTGGATGAATTTTCAGGAACATCTAACAGATTTTTTTTTTCCCTTCTGGCTTTTTATTCCAGAATTCTGATAGCTTTGTCAGGGTTCCCTATGTTTCTGATGAATGTCTTCAGAAAGCTGAACTGAGACAGAGAGGAGCTGTCCAATTTTTCTGTTTCAGTTCTAATTGAATCGGAGATCTATATACAAGATCTGATACGGAGGAGTGTCATTTGGGTTGGTGGAACCCCCTTTGCTTATAGTCATGGGAGCTAATCATGGGATTAGAGGATACATTAAACAGTGCTTTAATGTGTATGTTAAATCTTGTCGATGTATAAATTATATAAATCATCATCTTTGCAGCGATGGTGTTAAAGAGCAACAAAGTGAAGTAGCAGCCTACCTTTCCCTTATGCAATATGTTCTGGTGGGAGGTGTCTCTGCTTATGGGACTCCATGGCCAGGGTTGGACCTAGATGATCTTTAAAGTCACTTTTAACCAAAACCATTCTGTCATTATCTGATACTTAATTGTACATTATCTGTCCTGATTTGTATAATCAGTGCAGACTGAACCATTGGATGGTTCAGGCCGCCTGTCCTGTTGGATACTCTGTTGCTTATCCAAGAACTGGTGAAAAGAATCCAGAGGCTTGATGGGATGTGTGTGGGTTTTGAATGCTTACCTTGGTAGAAAAGCTACATATAAATGAAAGGGTGGGGAACAGGAGTATTCTGTAGCAGTGATGTGGAATGGAGCTGCCTTTACTCTCCTTGTCCTTCGTACCAATCTGCTAAACCTTGCTGTCACTTAAGGTGACAGCACTTAAAGTGCTGCTATGAAGGCAGAATATGTTGGTTATTGGTGGAAAGAAACAAATCAAAAGCTGGTAATTAGATGGAAGTTGAGAGGAGTTGGGCATCTGAAATGCATTTGCAAATGGGGTCATGGGGCTGAGTGGATTTTTCATGAAAGTTGTGCTCTCCTCCACTGTGTTTTGGTTTTCTTATCTGTGACCACCCTGTATTTGCTGAGAAGTGTTTATTTCATACCCAGTGCCCTTTAAAACTGTACCAAAGAACTTCAGGTGTGAACCCACTGCAAGAAGATGAAGTTGCCTTTATTATCTAACTGAAGCAGGCTGTCACAATAGTAATTTCATGACACTTTGAATCTCATCCAGCAGTTCTTTAAGGTAGTAACTGCCTTAATATAATTGTTACTTTGGAATTTTGCCTAGTATTAATGTGCAGAGTACCTGCTAATAATTTTGTTTTAACACTACCATTTTGTCCTTTGGATTGTTGATTCACATTTAAAATATATTATATTAAGTTTTTCTGAAAGCTAAATACCAGGTACTATCAAGTACTTTTATACAGTGATACACTAAATGACAGAGAACTGTTAAAGTTGACTATAATTTGTTAAAAAAAATACCAGCTATTTGAAATTGCTCTATCACTGTCTTCCTTCTGGTTTCTCTTTACATCCATGTAAAAATTTTGGCATGTTTTTTAGTACAGTTTACAAATATAAAAATGTATGTCCAGATGGCTACAGCAATAATCTGTTATGTGATGATCTTCTTTTTTAATTATTCAACACATGTGACTCTGATCTCTTCTGTTGCATTTTCACAATTTATATAGAATGCAACAGCTAAACTTGCATTACTTTCTTATGTCCTCTGTTTTACCTGCTTCAATTAACTTTGCCTTTGCTTGAAACTACTTTCATACATCTTCAAGATTGGACAAAAAATTTTCATCCAACTCTAACTTAATGTTCTCGATCTCTTGCTTGAGTGATACAACTTCTCTCTTCCCAGCTAGTTTTTTCTAGGATTATCTCAGTGTATTGTCATTTGCTGCTCTGTTGCATTGACTTCCTCCCAGTCCTGAACTTGTGCTTTTATTTCAATCACGACATGTTTCCAGACTTTTTTTTGGTGGGTTTTTAGTTTTTTAGACAGCTTTCAAAATACAAGCTTTTGTAATTTAAGATAATTTTATATACAGTGAAGTTTCAGCACATTGTAGCTGAAAATTAAGTCGCAGATTTACTTGTAGCTGTGACCGTGGTCCCACATAGATTCCTAAGTCTCATTGATGAAATTTCAAAATTCACTTTTTCTGCGACTGAAAAGCTTGCAGTACAAGACTCAGACCTTAGAAGAAAATGGAAATGTGGCTGTGCTTGGTCAGAGGGGCATCCAGCCCAGCATCTGGTCTTAGTCAGGAGCAGACAGCACATGGCTCAGGGAAGAGGGTAAGACCTCAGCAAGCAGCTAGTGGGATTTTTCCAGAAAATTGTTGCAGTTTCAGGCTCAGGAAGTTCTGGAATTTCACTCTCCAAAATGGGACTTTCTGGATATTTTATAGCTATCAATGGGTCCATTTTCTGAAGGTCTTCCTGACCCCATTTTGAAACTCTGTCATTTAAAAAAATGAATGGGACCCTGTTGTACAGACTCTGTTCTGAGCTGCTATTACTCTCAGCACTTGAAACTGTATTTCTACTAGAGAACAGGTTGTGTTCTATCTCACTGATGGTGTTGACAGTCTGTTGGGCCCTAAGAAAATGTGTTTGGTTTGCCAATAATAGTACCAACTGGAAAAGGAGCAGGGAAGTGTTGTGTAGAGAGAAAAGAGAAGATGAAATGCAGGGCTATGTGGATTGATCCCTTATTTGCTACATTTTTTCCTTCTCTGTTTCCTTTTCCTGCCCTAGCTGATGCTTCTTTTCTTTCCTGGATCATTTTTATTTCACTTCATGCCTTTCCTTTGTTAAATGTCTTCTGTTTTTTCTTATATTTTTCTGACTTTTATTTGCAAACAATCAATACCATTTCATTTTTCCATTAAAGTTATTGTGTAAAAGAAAAAACTTTGTTGGCTTTGTAGTTTGTTTGAGGTGGATAATGCTTCCTTTTATTGCCTCATTTCTGATGGCCAGTCTATGGATCAGAGTTCAGTGGATATCCCAAGCCTTGCATGAGGAAAGGCTCTCTCAATGACTGGAACAAGGCACTAGATATGAGTGGAAGGAAATTTTAAGTAGGAATCTGTGTCTTGGGAGGATATAAAAAAAGGCTGAGGTGCTAATGGATTGCTAAGGAAAAAAAAAAATTTGAAAAAAGTGCTGAGATTTTATTGGAGCTTGGGCCTAGTCTGTGCTGATTTGGCTTTATTCCTACCCCAAAGTTGCCTGTGGTTCTTTTCTGCATGGTCCTGCTGGGCTGGCCTCTGCTTGCTCTGAGAGCTGAGGTCCACTGGCTCTGTGCCCCACCAATGAGGCAGAGAAGCCCACAATGAGATAACTGAGTTCTGGGGTGTTATTACAGACTCCTGGCATCACTCAGGCCAGTGTTCTTGAAACTGTGCTGAAATCAAAAATATCAGCTCTGTGAGAAGTGCTGACACATTTGATGACACATTCATGTTTTATGAGTTGTCACCCTTAGCTACAGATATTAGCTCTCCTTTGGCAGAATGTCACTATGAATTCAAGGACTGATTTTTGACTGTGTTAGTCAATGACAGCTGATGGCTGTCTGCCTCTTGCAGAACTTAAAATTCATACCACTGCAGAAATAAAGTATTAAAAAGAAAAAAAAAAGTTGACAGAACTCAATAATCAGATTTTTAATTGAAGCTGACTCTCACTTTATGCAAATACAAATTAGAATATGCTATTCTGCTGCACAGTAAACAGTCTGCATTGCTGGGTCCAGTGATGAGACTTGATGGTGTACAACTGGATTATTCCACTGAAGAAGATCTGTAGCCTCCAGTCTCATCTCAGTGTTTAGTGAGGTGATCTTTGAGCTATTTCTCTAATCTAATTGTGTATCTGACTGATATGCAAATTGTTTTTCTAAAGGTTTACTGAGTAAGGAATGTATTTCAAAGTAATTATGCTATAAGGAGGCATAGATTTGGGGGTTTTGTGCATTTGATAAGAAACAGGATATGCTACAATAAAAACAACTGCTTGGGGGATTTTTTGGGAATTTTGGTTTGGTTTAGGTTTTTTTGAAAGAGCCCTCTTGATGCCTGCTTCTGGCCTCCATCCCTTTTTCCTTCTGAGTTCCAGAGCTTGTCACCAGTGGTGAATTGAGAGCATACACATTGCCTTAGAATTTAGCTATACTTTTTTGCTAGGTGAGTCTTTTTTTCTGTATTCCTTTCATCTAAATCTTCCTCTGAAATGTTTTGTATGAGTTTGAGGAGTTTGGCTTTAACAAGTAAAAAAAAACTTACAGAAAGAGGCACTGAGCTACATTGTAGGGTTATTCATGATACTCTCCTGATTTGTCTATTTACTTAGTAGTGATACACAAAAGTGTGGCCTTTTTTGGTGAAGAGAAAACAACAGTTCTCCCTGTTTTCTTGTCACTTGCAGAAGCAAGTGTTCTTTTAATAAATTGAAAAAAAACCCTGCCACTAGCAATATGGTAGACAAACTAGGTATTTTTTTCATAAAATTGTCATGACCAAATATGAAATAATATTAAAATGTGTGCAGTAGAAATATGGGACAACAGCTTTCTTTGTACTCATAATTTTGCTCTCATGAACCCATAGAATGTACAGTTTGTTTTGTTAGTTAAATAAGTTTATTACAGATTTGTGCTAGTGCAAATAAGTCATCTGAAGTAGTTACTTCACATGAGCAATTTTTTCCCCCTCCAAATCTTTACTGATTGCAAAGATGTAGAGCAAAGTGCCCAGGGAAAGTGGAATAAGTTTCCTGCAACAAATTACATTAACAGCATCTCCAAAAGTAAACACTGGTGTGCGTGTAAATAAACCTCAGACCTGCTCATGAATGCCTGTACCCAAAACAGTCCCTGCTGTTTGTACACTTATATTGACATAACCTCACTTCATCTTTCACTAAAAGTGTAGTTTTAAACTGTCACTTATAGAATCAGCAAAGATAATTATTTGAAAGCATCTTTGCTTTGGAACAGCTGCAGATAGTGTGGCAGTTTTTGCATACAGTGGCTTATTTTGACTGAAGAAAGGAAAAGGTAGTTTATAATCCAGAGCTAAATTGTACTTCCTATATGGTGTACTTTTACTGATCTCAAAATATTGATACCCTAATTTTTTTACTTTAAATATATGACTTTAGTGCCTGGAGGGAAAAATCTCTAAATGAGTCTGCTTGGACCTAGCTGTAGCAGTTACCCACCTTGCATATTTAGCTGTGCACACTTTCTCTCTTCAGCAATAGGTGTCTTTTTTTGGTTCAGCAGAAACAGAAAATCTTGAATTGCTGGGTTTTTATTAATCAGATTCTGTTGTTGGATAAACCAAAGGCTACATTTAAAAAAATATGATACTGTTGCCTAAGGGACTCATTCATCTTTATATTTCTTCTAGGCAAGCTGGATCAAAACAAAGGGAATAAGGGACTGAGTAAGGGCATGAGACCCTTTACATACAGGAATAAAATAATGTATTGAAATAAATAGTATCTTATAGTGCTACTTATTCTGCTTTCTTTTTTCATTTTGCATTTTCAGATTGTTTTACAAACTTGTAAAATGCAATTTGTGAAAGTCTGAATAAAGGTCTCTGCTAAATAGAAAAGTTATGTGACTAACAGGTCAACGTGGGGTCTCCCCAGATATTTAACAATAGTTAAAAAGATGGTCAGTGTCACTATTTAGATATGTGTTGAAGAGTTTTGACCTGACAATTTTGGCATTGTTCAGAGAGATGTACAATGGGAAAATATACAGAAATCAAGGAAATTGGCTTAATATTTTCAGGTGTAGCGTTCTCTTGGTTTTGTCTTGTTATGTTGTATTGCTTCAGGCTAGCTATCGCTTCTTGGCACGAAAGCTGCACTTTCAGTAAGGAGAAGGGGTGATTTCAGAGAAGACTGCTTTTTCTGCTTCGAGCCCTCCGACTTGTTGCAGTTCTTCAGGTCTTTGTAGTGTGCTTCCACAGGCTCACCCTTACATCTGTTGTCTTGGGCAGCTTGAGCTGTCTCTGAAAATTCCCCTCTTGAGTTGTTGCAAGTAAGCTTCTCTTCATAGTTCTCTACAATACTATATATAAATTAATACATCCAAAATCATTAATATACTTAAATTAATAAAGTGCAATACATATAAACAGCTAGAGATTGAGGTAGAGAGAAATTTAGACTATTACTGTTTTCTTTCTGAGATATATGGTCAGAAGTGTATTCACACCTTTCTTCGTTTCTCCTTTCTCTTTGTCTATGGATATTCTAAATGAGAGAGTGTGTCCCACATCAGTTTTTTGCCATGTGAGATGCAGGCAGTGATGAGGAAGTGTTCAGCTAGTAAGGAAAAAAGTCCTTGGCCCCATAATTCTTCCACAGCATGACTAAAACATAGAAACAACTTTGTCAGAGACCACCTATGGCATGTAAGTAGTCTGTCATGAAAGAGGATACTGTTTTGATTTAGAGGCCAAGGAAAGGTAGTGTTGTATAGGAATTTATTTCTGATACTGAGTTCTGTTCATAGGGTACAGGTGGGAGAAGTCCTCTTGATACCTGCAGGGTACAAGGCATCAGACCTGTTAACATTTACATCTTTGTTTTTACTAATACTAATATTAGTCCCATGAAATTAGGTATCCTTTTTGTAATGGAAACCAAGGCATCCATATCTATGTGCATATCTAATATTTAGGTGAAGAGTAGTGGTCCTTTTCTTTTTGGAAAAACAGGCTTATCTTTTTGCTGTGTTTGCTTAGTACAGCTGGGTTTTTTTGTTGGTTTTTTTTTGGTTGTTTTTTTTTTTTTTTGAAACTTGGCTGCGATGTGGAAGCCTGGTTACATAAAGATGATGAGTTTCATTTAAAAGAGAGAGAAAGCTGTGATTTCAATAGAAATGTTTAATTTCATTCTTGTTTATTTCATTTCCACTATATTCACACATTTATGGGTATTTCTAAAACTTTCAAATTATAAGAAATAAAGGGTTTTTTTTGTTTCGTGGGTTTTTTTTTGGGTTTTTTTGTTTGTTTTGTTTTGTTTTAACATGGAACCATACTCTTAAGTCTTAAGATACTTGTTGGTGTATACTGTGTGCAGGAAAAACATTTTTGAGACCTTCTTGAAGGTATCAGACATTAATTTTGCTTCCTAAATGTAAAAACTTCACCTTGCAGAAATATGAATTAGAAGTAGCTGTCAGTAGTGCATTTGTATGATCTGTAAGTTGGGAATAGGAGCACTACAACCCAGGTAAACTACTTGAATTTGTGTAAGAATAACACATCATGCATTTAAATATCAGTCTTGCAGAAAATGAACTATTAATTATTTGAACAAGGGCTTTATGCACTACATGCATTAGTATCCAAAATTTCTATGAACAGATACTGCCTGTTGTGAGCCACAAGCAATTTGTAGGGCCAGAATCATATTGATACGTGACATCATAAGACACTACTTAGAAAGGAATCCAACTGCCTTGGAGCTTCTCCTCTCTTTTTTCAGTCACTTAAGAAAATATAGCAAAGAAGCTAAAATTGACTGTTAAATTTACTGCCCAGATGTATTATGTCTTTGATCTATTTATTTTAGTTTAAATTGATGAGGATTAAAAGTGTCCGCATCTAAGCTGGAAGACAACTAAAGGCAGCAATATAAGGTGGTAGAAGAAGAAAATTTTTCTTATGAAAGCTGGTGCTAGTAATGTTAACTATCCGTTGTTTAATTTCCATTCTGCCTTCTAAGTGTAGCTTTTAGAACACACTGCTGTTATTGTGGAGTGTCTTTTCATTAACAGCCTTTTGTTTTATGCATTTAGGATGTTTATTTTATACAAATAGAAAGTTTCCACCTTACTAAATGGCACACTACAATTTAGTGAGATCAAACATATAAATCAAAAATTGCTGATTTTATTTTCCTGAGTTTCTCCATTAATTAGCAGAGTTAGAGTGATATTTTTGCCTTTATTAGAGCTGTCTTAACCCCATGAAAAGCAGTGACGTCTCATATCTGAGTGTTATCAGCACTCAAGCCTGTGTGACTCACTAAAGCTGCTAGTGGTGAAAGTTTCTTTTCGGTTGTATGATTAGGTTGTTACTGCTTGGCACATTTTTAGGGATGAAACTAAAGGAACTGGATCTATAATAAAATTATATTCACACCATACATATTCTGTTACTTATATAAGGGTCTGGCTATTGGATGTTTCAAAAAATCGGGAAGTTGAACTTTAACTGTTTTCTGATTCTAAATGAAAACTATTGCATTGTTGATTGGTATCTAAATTTTACTAGAAAGGGGTCTTAATAATTTCAGTCTCTTTTTGTCAATTCACAGTTTTGTTATCAGTCAGGAAATGCATGGGGACTAAGGCAGTGTCGGAACCAGTAACCCTCAATGCTGTTAAGCAAAAGTATGTCAGAGCATTGAGGTGAATCTTGTCCTACCCCTTTCTGTGCTGTTCCATACATACTCTACAGATAGGCAAAAAATACATGCTCTAGGGCTGTTGTTCTCTAAAAATAGTCATTCATGTGAGGGAGCAATTTCTTTTCTACCTTGTACTTGCAAGAAATCAAAGCACTCCTTCATCTCTGAGGAAAGGATGGCAAGTGGATCCAAGTGAATGGGGGAGAAAGATTTATATATGTTTGCTCTGTCTAAGATAAAATAAAAAAAGCGTTGGAGAATATTATTTTCCCCACATGTTACAAAATAAAAGAGAGGGGGTAGTGAATTCTAGTTTTTAAATCCTTCTGAGTGATAGATCAATTTTCCTAAATTGTATAACTGATGATACGTTTGTGAAGCAATTAGAGGACCAGCTGACAGCATACTTTAGAGTTGTCAAATGCTACACAGAAAGAAAGCAATTTTATTTTGTTTTAAACTCCAAGAATTTTCTGACTTTTTTTTGTGGTTTGCCCTTGTTCTTAAATAATTTCCTTTGATTCTCTTCTCTTTCTTTGAATTCTCCAGGTGCTTTTCCCACATGAGTGCAAGAAGAGTAGACAGTTAAAAGAAGTGACTGCTGTGGAGGACAGCATAACCACCATGAAAGGAAGCTGCATCCTCACACTGCTCTTGGCAGGATTTGGGGTGTTAGGAATACTGGAGTCAACAACAACAGAAGATACTCACTGCCATAGAGCTGAGCACCCAATTATTGCATATAAAGGTAAGATGTAAATGCCAAAAATCTTTTTCAGAGGTGAGCTAAGTATTGTGTAATCACTTCATGGAAACCTCTGCTTTTAACGTAGAATGGCATGGGAAAAAAGTTGCATTCAGTGCTGTTATATAAAAATCTGGGCTGTATTCTATGTAAATTAAATAAAACTAGGCTTTCAATTTTTGTTCAGCATTTGTAGCTGAATGTATCACTTAAAGGTGCATGATTCATTTTCCTTTGTGATTAAAACAAGCCTATACTGTTGCATGGAGTTATTTCTTTCCAAGTGCACAATTATACATGTGTGCACTTAATTTCATGAAGTTGTTCTTGTCCCCTTCCTTCACTCCAGCTAGGCGTCTCTGAGTGGCAGCCCTGCTCTCAAGCTTATCAACTGTTCTCTGAACTGGTGCTATCTGCAAACTTTACAGACTGCATTCTATTGACACCCCTTCTTTATTAAGGCATTAAGCAGGATGGCTCCCAGTATCAACCCTTGTGTTATTCCACTAGTTGCTGGCTCAGGTGGAGTAAGGGGTATTAAACATTTACTCTCCAAATGGTAGTTCTTGGACCCCTTCTGCTAAACAACAGATGCCTTTGATACCTTACTGATGGTATTGAGTCCTTCAGCATCATCCATTTCTGCTGCCACTAGGTCATCTGCCCAAGTCAGCAGGAGGCTGATACTGCCCCAGTTCAACTTTTCATCCCTGTTCAACCTTCCATTACTATTGGAGCACTAGAAGCTGTTCCTGTTGCCCTTGATATTCCATGAAAACCGTTAACTCCCACTGAACTTTGTTTAACCTGACATAATCCCTGTGTGCGCGTACGGTCTTTCTAAATTCCTCCTTGTCCTTGCTTATGCCTGATACAACCCTTTCTGTATTGGAGCTGCACAAGTTCCTTCCTTTGCCAGGACGGCTCTTCATACATGTGGTTGTCATCTTGAGTATTGCGGTGGAACACTAAGGAATAGTTGGAACAAAGAAAAGAATGCTTGGAGAATGTTTTTTGTAAAAACCTGAGGCAGTTAATAACTTATCTGACTTTTTTTGTTTTTTTGAATTGAGACTTTTCCATTAGTGTCACAACTTAGAATAAGTTCCAAATAGTTTCTAGTTATGAGGGTGTAGGGATTAAGATGTATTATATTACACACTGCATTCCTCCTGTTTCTCTAAGAAAGCACATGTGTAAGTTTTTTATTCCAATGAATTTGAATTTATTGAATTTTAATTGAAAAAAGATTTGTTTCTATTCTTTTATAAACTTAGAGAAAATAATGTGGTTTTTTTACAGAAAATATTTTGTTCTGGCACTTTAATGGTTTAATAATAGTAATGGTACTAGCTGTCCTCTTCAATACTCTGGGGAATGAACTCTGTACCTCAGAACAGCAAACCACCAGTGTATTGTGAAGGAGGAACCTTTATCACTCACTTGGTGGGCTAAATAGTATGAGTTATTCTGATGAAATATCTGGTTTCCTTGGCATTCATACTGTGTGTATAATTTAGTTTAAAATGCTATTTTTTATCAGAACACTCATACACAATGCATGTAATTAAAGTAATTAAAGTAGCACAACTAAAATTCTGTCACTTAGCTTCTTAATTTCACAAACTAAGAGACCACTGCATGTAATTTTTGGTTTTGTATATGCAACTGTAAAAGAAAATAATTGAGACTCATTAGAAGTGTTATGCTTTAGGAGTTGATTAAAAATATGTAATTTTATTAATCTAATTCAGCCAATATTTAAGAGGGCTTCTTGAATGTAGACTGATCCTGCCTCCTAGACCTCTCTTGTTCTCTGTTATATTTAATTTCTAGTGATGTCCTTTCAGTTCTAAGTCACTATGTTAAGGCTTTTTGGGGATAAAGGTCATATTGTTCAAATTGCATCTTTTTATATAGATAAAGATAGTGTCACAGTTAGAGTTTATAAAAAACAAAACAAAACAATTTATTTTTACTGTAAATATATGTGGGAAATATAATTATATAGAAACATTTATGGTCAGATCTTTAATATGAGATCTAGTAAAATTTTGAATGCCAGACTTCCTCTTGACCTTTATGGTAAAACTACCATTAATTAGTACATATCCATGACATACCTTTGCCTTTATGAACTGATATATCTTGAAAAATATTCTAACAAAATGTAGTTCATGCTTCACACAATTATCTGTTGGGAGTCCTTAATAACTATCAGAAAGCACATGTAGAAACACATTTGCAATGCAGTGAACAGCATGTGATAGTTGGGTAACCTAGTTGGTGTGGGCACTTAACATTTGACTTGTAGTTGCAGGACTGCCAGTTAATGGAGAACAGAAGTTTTGAGACCCCAGGAAAAAGTGCCTGAGAGGTTTGTCTTTGAATCTGTATTTTAGGAATGGATTAATTGGGGTGTCAGAATATAAGAAGAAGAGTGTGAGAAGCCACACTCTGCATGAGCCTTGCAGTAGGAGTTGGCAGGTTTCAACCAGCCCATTACTGATATTCATATTCTTCCTGTGACATTTGCTGACTTCATGGATGCCTGTAGGAAAATGCTCTCTGTATCTGTTGATGTCATCAGTGCTGCTAGACCAATGTGGAGTTGAGAAATCAGTTTATAACAGCTAAAATCCCTTTGAGTGCTGCATTAATGCCCTAGTCTATAAAGTCATCTTGTAATGTATTAGATCCACCAGAGCTAAATACTGGGTGGGATGCTGAACACCAACTAAGGCTGAATGCCTCGAGTGGTAGATCCTTTAAAGCTTGTAAACTCAGTACTAACTTTACAGAGAGATACCAACATTTTCCTTTTATTTATAACTGATTGTAGCTGTTTGAGTCTGTAATCAGGCAGAAACCTTATTTTATGCAGAAGATTTTTTGTTTGCTAACATTAATTTCCCAGCCAATGCACCAAAAGATGTTCTGGTTTCAGTGGTATTTAAAATGTCTATGCACTTGTTAGAATCACTTATTTCTGGCTGAGAGATAGGACTAGGAGAAAGAGCAAAACAGGCTTAAAACTTCAAAAGAACAAAGAAAAATTTTATTGACAAATTAAACTGGTTTAGGGAAATCAGAATGAAACCTTTAAAAATCACTTCTCCCTTAACACCCTTTTTCCTTTCCCAGCAACATAACAATGTAGAGAGGACAAAACTCAAAGATTTCTCACTCTTAAAACAATCTTTCAATTCACTCAGGAAGAGGAGCTTCTCACTAGCAAAACCATGGAGACTCCCCTAGAAGACTTAGTTTCTTGTCTTTCTTGGGGTGCAATCTCTACAAGTGCATCTGCCCGGAGGAAAATGTGCACACTTGCAAAAGCCTTCCCATGTCACAGCTCTCCCAAAGCTGCGCTCATGGGCCATATCAAATGCATGGGGTATTATATTCTAAGGATGAATGTTCCAATGCAAAAAGTTTAACTTCATCTGCCCATTTTCATCTCTAGGAACAACAAGAATGCC
>VWZN01008457.1:36140-63204 GCA_013396955.1 Regulus satrapa
GAGACCACTGATAAAAGCCCTTTTTTTTTTTTTTTTTTTTTGTAGTTTCTGGTATGCCAAAGTAGTAATGTACTTATTTGATTTGTCTTCCTTTGAGAGGTATGGTAGATGAAGTATAAACTATTCACTAAAACTAATGGAGTGAGAGTCTAGTGTAGTGTATGGAGGAACAGCTGCAAAAAAACTAATAAAAAGACAAAATAGTCCCCAGGAGTTGTCACAGTGAAATATGGAATGGAAGTATATCTTCTGAAAGAGTTTGCTTTCTTTCCCACTGCCCATCAAAAATTGCTCACTTAGCTGATGATTCTGTCAAGCTACCTTGTGTAGAGATGCATATACTATTTCTAGCACTGATTTTTCCAGCTAAATAGTTTTAGTTGAAGACTGTGATATATCTTCTGATAGCAAGTGGCAAGAATTTCACCCACCAGTTGAGAACTTTTGCTAAAGTACTTTTTTTGCTGGTGGAAGAGGAAAAAGAAGATGCAGTAGCAGGAGATGCACAAACTTTAAAAGGATTTTTAACATTATTTCAAAGATTTCATTTTATGTCACTTATACATAGTATTAATAACCATGTTTTAATTTGTTTATATGCTTTATTAATATTTGGACTGCATAATGCACCTTTTTGCTCTCCCAGAATCTATAAATAAGAAAGTCTGCTATAAATCAGAAAATGTTGGCATCTTATAAAATTTCTTGTCTTAGAGCTTCCTTAAACTAGAGTAAGGTGTTTATTTGTGTCTTCCTTGGAAGCTGAATATTTCCTTTTCTCACTATTTAAAGTTATTAGGAATTATCACAGAAAACAGATTTATATAAAATAGACCTCTAAGTATTGGAGAGATTGATTGGATCAGCCCAGGAGTGAACAGTTCAGTGTTTCATGTGGTAAAACTGACTGATGGTGGTGCATGGTCCCGCTTTGAACTTCCTTTCTCTCTCTGAGGAGGAGTCTGCATCTAGAAGTGCAAAAATGTGCTAATCTGTTGAAAGGCAGGCTTAATAAAAAAGCTTAAAAAAAAAAATCTGTCTGATTTCATCAGCGATACTAATTCCAATAGTTGAGTTGAGAGCTTTATAAATCAAGTGTAATAAACGATTCATCAAATAGAATCTCACAAATTTAATTTCTATTAAACTTTGTTTTATTTGGATATACTTTTATTTGCACGCAGATATGAAATGCTAGCTCTAACTGTATTAGTGTTTACTGATGGTTAGCTACTTGGAAAAAACCATTCTCTTATTCAAGTAAAGGAGTTATAGTATAGTGTTTAACCTGAACAGATAGAAAAGGGTGTAAAAACCACATTTGCTCGATGATAAACAATGACACTTTATAAAGGTTGAACTATTCTTAAACAAACAAACAACAACAACAAAAAAAACCAAAACCAAAGCAAAACAGTTCAGCGGTATAATGTTTGTCTAAATATTTCCAGCATTTCATAGCCCACCTGCTCTACAGAATCTTTGTGGTAGTTCTCTGTGAACCTGACCTTTGATTAGATTATTAAAAAAACCCACAAAATTTAAACAACCAATAAAAAGGATAAAAGTAGTTGCAGTGGCAGATTGTTTCCCCAGACACACACGTTTGCTGAACTTTGAAACACCAGACCTGTCAAAACTCATCTGAAAACTCATTCTATAGACAGACCCCATCCAGGAGGTAGAACTGAAGAGCCATCACAGCTGCTTAGCAGCATGTGAGTGAGCTGGAAAATAAGTTAACCCAAATCCAGTTTCAGGTGTGAAATTTTTTGTATTGACTATCCTGCAGTTTTCCTGAAAAAAAGTTTAATTTCTTAGGCTTCTCTATAAGAAATAAAGTGCAGTTGTGGACTTGATACTGGGAGAACAGCAGAGATAATTTGTTGTGGAGCAAGTCTTATTCTTCTACATGCCCATAAAATAATCAGAATTTAAAGTTGTGCTGTCTCACCAAAAAAATACATCAATTTTTTTAAAATTCAAGAAGCTATATTTAGTGATAATTTAAATACATTCTGTGCTATAGCAAAGTTATCCCTTGAATACACATGCTCAAAAATAGCATGTCTCAATCCATAGAAGAAATAAACTTAAACCCTTCATTTCAACTTGAGGTTAACCAGAAAAGAAAAATAGCATAGCTATTTTTGTTTCCTTGGTTAGAAAATCCTAAGAAATATATTTTCTTAACCTTATTGTCTGACCACCACAGAATTTCCTTACTTGATGTTTGTCTAAGTAATATAGACTCAGTACATTGCTCTGCTCATTTTAACCTGTGGTTTATGTACAGACTGCATGCACTTAACATGTGCCAAGAGGAAATAATATGTGGGCTGAACGAAGTAGGATAAATGGCATATGAACTTGTTTTTGTTTGTACTCTTCTCTTTCTCCTAATCTTATTGCAAATTTTATTTTAAACTAATAGTAGTCTACTGTGCGGTTGAGTTTTTACTGCTTTTTCCTTTCCTTTCCAAATTTTCAAAAACATGTTTCAAAGATGATCTCCCAGCATCTGCACTGGAATTAAGGTGCAATACTTTCCGCTTCCTTTAGGGTTTTATTTCTAAATGAAGATTATTTATCAGTAAAGAAATGTTGCTTGCTAGACATTGCAGCTTTGGTTTGTCTAGATAACAGGACCACGAGATTGTTTTTGCTACCTTGCCAAGAACCAGCCCCACTTAAGAAGGAAAATAATTCTTTTACCAGTTCTATATGTTTTGTGTGTTGAATCAGGTTTGCTTTTACTTTTGTATAGGAGATTAAGCTTCTGATGGGGAAGAACAACCTTCAACTCTTTACTGTTAATTAAAATATATCTTTGAAGACTGAAGGTTACTATCCTCCTATATTTTCCTGAATTACTCAGTGTCATTGGTGACCATTCCCATAAAAATGAGGGAATGGCAGGGGCTGAATTCTCTAAGCAAAGGACTTGCATACCAGCTACCTTTTTTTCTCCCCTGAAAGTTATTATCTTTTAAAGTAAGCATCAATTTACTATTATTTCAGCATCCCAGTCAAGTGCTGGACCTTCATGAACTGCTAATAATTTTCATTAATTTTGATAATATAAAATTATCAGTGGCTACAATGGCTAGTTAGTTGTGCAGGCATGTCCTGTGAGCTTTTCCATGGCTGGTTTGTTCCTTATTGCCCTAATGTGGCTCTTTAGAACATTTGCAGTTCTCTGGTTGTTAACAAGGCAGCAAAATGAGTGAGAGGTTTCTGCCGCATTCTACTGGCTGTACAAAGTAGGAAAATGGACTTAAAATCTGGAATTTTTGATCTTTATCTTTTTTTTTCCTCTTCTTCAAATGAGCTGTATTTTTGCTAAAAGGTTTTAAACCATCCAAACTGGGATATGTCACAGGNAAGACTGGAGAAAAGGGGGCTCAGGTGTGACCTTATCATGCTCTATAACTGCCTATCAGGAAGCTGTAGCAAACTGTGGGTTGATCTCTTCTCCCAGGTAACGAGTGGTAGGACAAGAGGAAGTGGCCTCAAGTTGTTCCAGGGAAAGCTTGGATACCAGGAAAAGCTTTTTCATTGGAAGCATTGTTGAGCATTGAGCCAGGCTGCCCAGGGAGGTGGTGGAGTCACCATCTCTGTGTGTATTCAAGACACATGGAGATGTGGCACCTGGGGAGTTGGTTTGGTAGTGAACTTGGCAGTGCTGGGTTAACAGTTGGACTTGATGACCTTAGTGATATTTTCAAATCCAAACCATTCTTTAATTCTAAGTGACTTAGACTGCTAGTTCAGAAAATGTGCCAACGATTGCAGTTACTGGCCATCTGATCCTGGGCAACTTTGTTTTCATACTTGGTAGGGGCACAGTTACTGGAAAGACTCATTCCAGCAGTCTTCCCTTCCAGATCCTGTGCAATGTTTAGGGGGCTGTATTGCTGTCACTTATGGCCCCTGCTGCCCTTATTGCCTGTCACTGAATGTCACCTTCTGCTGCCCATCACTTTGGCTGAAAGATTGAGGAAACCTTGGCCCATCCTTTGGCCTTGATTTGAGCTTGAAAGTTTTTAAAATCTTAAAAGGTGGGGAGGAAAAACATTACTTAAAGTTTTGGTTTTCTTCCTAGTTTCTTAAATAATATTACCAAGATACATTCTGTTTATTAGATAGATTGGTCAGAAATAGAGAACCACATTCAGTGCTTTTTTAAAGGGTTGGGTTGTTTGCGTTTTGGGGTTTTTTTGCCCCACATTCTTTCTTCCTTGTCTTCCTTCTGTGGCAGTGCTTGTCTGCTGTTGAAAAGAATTTAGGACACTAGGTAGCAGCTGTTTTTTTCTGGCTGAACGCGGTAGTTACTTACTTGTTACTTGACAATTTGTTATATTCAGGTTGGACCAAATTTTGACTTGTCATAAGCTTGTCTTTCCATTTTCAGTACTCACTTTAGATTTTATTTTGATGGGTTTGTGGCTCTTTTCTACCATTTTTGAGAATTAGGACCTGACTGTTTTACAATCACCACTACAGCAAATCTACTAGAGTAGTTATTATTAGTGACAAAACCCTGGAGTTACACTTACTTTAGTTTTAAGAGAAGTGTTGATTGTAGTGTTGTGGTGGGGTCTTTTTTTTTTTTTTTTNTTTTTTTTTTTTTTTCTCTTTCCTAGCTTGTGGCTTTCTTTTTTTTTTTTTTTGGCTTTGAGGCACCTTTTTGTTTTGTGGAGGAGGTGGGGAATATATTCTTCTTTGAAGTCCTGGCTCCAAACTCTTGCAAAGATTAGTTTCAGATTTTGCTCTCTATACCCTTTTCTTTACAATACCCTTTGTCTTATTTTGTTTGGTTTAGTAGTTCTTCGTGAAATATCATCAGACCTGTATTTTTTCAGCTACAGTCTTGGGCAGAATTGATAGGATTAAGAAATTTTATTTTGCTGAAACAATGTAAATAAAGAAGTTTATTATGTTCATATGCAAACATAAGTAAGAATGCATCATTTCAGGATGGTCAGTTCTGGCAAAAAAAGGTCTTGCTAATTTAAGCATGGATATTTCCAACAAAAATAACAGTGCATAACTGTCTGCGGGCAGTATGCTTTCTGTTTCTGCTCCCTACAATACACGTATTAAAATTGAGCAGATTTCTTTACAAAACTCTCTCTTGAGACTAAATAATGATTTCCCATAACTATACAACATGATTTCCTTCAAAATGAATTCTTTGGCTGACTGCCAAAGCCAGCGTGCAAGTGTAAAAATGTGAAAAATTAAACCCCTCTGAAGACAGTGCGTGACTGAGGATGTCAGATGTTTTTCGTGGTCAGTCTGTCCCTCTGTCACATTCAGGAAGGTTAGCAGCAGCAGCACAGGGATCAGACGTGGTAACTATAAGGAATAGCTGTCCTCCTTGGGAAGAGCATTAGGGTGCTGTGCTGGATGAGTTGTGAAGTTAGTGGTTTATGACTGTGCTGCTAGAGCTGAAACCACTTTCATCTAGGTGGGGGTTCAGTCTTTTTTACACTTTCTTATATTTGTATGCAATACGTGTGTTTGAACAATGAAGCATAAACAATTCCAAACCCTTGTTCAGAAAAATAAGAAATAAGTAGGCACTGCAGCAGATGTTCCCGTCTCTTCCCTGAGGGCACAGACAGTCAGAACCCAAATTCCCTTTAATTATCGCAGTAATAGACATATGCACACACATAAGAATGCAGCAATATGTACTTCTTGCTGGGGGAGCTCTGGGAGGGCAGAGAAAACAGGAATGCAGGCTAGATTTTAGACCTTGAAGATTAGAGTGGATTGTAAAAGCAGGTGAGGGAACTGGGGAAGGGCAACTGCAGTGACTGTGTCTATCCTGCCTGGAGAGCAGTTGATAGGTGGCTGGGGCAGCCACTTTGTGCCTACTGAGAGAATCAGTGAAAAATGAGAGTAGCTGGGTACAAGGAAGTAAGTTTACCATAGGTTTAAGAAAGAAATTTGAGTTTTCATGCATTTAAAGTCAATAAACATATACTGTAGGAAATATGCTTCATTTTCTCTTTTCCCCCTTAATAATAAATTACTTACAACCCTGCCTCATTACCTCCAAAATTGTTCTAAAGCTGTAATAGCTGTTCATAAAATGAATGTGCAGTAAACAGGTGGTGAACTTTCTGGAGAATATCAAGAAGTTTATGGTCTTGGGATTTGTTTTATTACAAATGATTTAAAGTGGAGAGAAGTGCAAGAACCTATCAGAGCTTCTAGATTAGACTAGATATAGTTATTTATTTCTTGGCTTCTGCAGTTCTCTTTGTATGGAAAAGCAAGCTTCAGGACTGCATTAAGTTTTATTGGTTAGTAGAAGGAAGGCAGCTGGCTTGTTTATGGGTTCTAGAGACCTCCAGAATACTGCATCTTGAAAGGAATCTATAGTTTTGAGGTTGCTTTGTATTTTTGTTGGTTCTTTTTTTCTTTCATTTTTTTTCTTCCCCCTTCCCTATTAGCAAAGATGAGCTCTGAACTGCAGATGGAGATCTGACATGTTTTCATGTTTCCAAAGCAGAACCAAATGTAGTGTGGTAAGACTTAAAAGAGGAATCTTTTAGTTTGTGGTTGCTGATTTAATCATTCTGGGCAACTTTGTAACTTCATCTTTTCCTTTATAGAGGACTGGATTGCATTAAATAACCCTGCCTAGACTTTTTTTTTTTTTTTTNGGAAGAAATGATGTTTTGTTTTCTTTTGTCTTCCTGGACACTGTTTTTTTGAGACCAGAGAGTTCCTACTATCTAATCACAAATTACCAGAATGTCTATATTTTTCAATGTATTATTTGGATTAAACCATAAACATAATTTCTATAAGAAATATTTTGACTTTTTAATTTTATTAAAAATAAAGGCTTGGCTAAACTTTTAAATGTATGTTCTCTCATGTCCCAGTTCTGATGTCCATCCACATACTCTTAATTCTGTATACAGCCCTGGAGTAAATCCATTCTTTATTGCAAGTGAAATGTCTTTTACATTAAAACACAAAACTGGGTGCTGTAACAGATCCATCTGTCCTAATCCTTTCATTTTACAGAAAAGCATTAAATGGTGTTGGGTAACGCTGTTTTATTGTTGTTGAACTAGTGCTTTTCTCTTCATATGTTGTGTTCAACCTGCTTCTGGTGTACTCCATTTAGATTATTAGAGCCATCTGGTAGCACAGACCATTAGATCTATTTACATCCGTGGCCCTCCTTAGTCCTGATGTATGGATGTTGCTATGAAAAAGAGGATGTGCCAGCTACATTCTAGTAACAGGTGGACCAGGAATTTCACTGGAGTGTTTAGCTGGGATTGACTTTTCAGGTTTTTTTGTTTGTTTGTTTGTTTTTTTTAATTTTTGTTTTCCTTCTGGAAAATATTTGTCTCTTTCTGTGAAGTTGAAGTGTTAGAGACTTGCTCACGCCTCTTTTTTTTTTTTTTTTTATTTGATTAAGGTTCTCAGTGCAGTAGTTTGTCCTTCTAGTGTATGAAAAAATATAGAAAAAGCACTTTCCTGGTGCCTTGTAATTCATCCTGTGGTATATATATGTGCCTAGTATTTAATGTTGTGTTGCTTGGGAATTTTCTTTCTCCTTCTACTTAACTTCAACTCTGGAACCAAAATGAAGTGTTACCTTTAAGCTCTACTGTTGTAGGATGCATTAATAATTATTTTTTCTGCCCCTGCAATGCATGCTAAAGGAGGACTGCAATAGGAGCATGTGGAAAGGGTGAATGAATACCCCAGACTGTTGACCCAGGACTGTGATTGTATTGGGTGTGCCTGGCTTTGCATCCCACAGCACCTCTGGATGTGGGACAACCTAGGCAACCAAGGCACTCTTCAGAATCTCTCTGTGGGATTTTCTCCAGACCTGTGGAAAAAAGATCCACAGCATGGGCAAGGCAGCCACGCTGTGGATACAGTTCTGCAATAAGCATAAGCAGATTGCATAAACAGCCAGGGTCATAAAGCTGAGGAGATATGGGGTCCTGGAAGCAGATCTACCAGCATAATGCTGCATATAGGAAGCATATGTGTGGAATTAAAGGAAAAGCAGCCTGGAATGGGCAGCCTTCTCTGCTTTGCAGTTAGCTGCTATCTTCTGAATGCTGGGCTTCTGCCATGTGTGTTATGGAAGAAGAGCAGGGCAAATGTTTGTTCCTAGATTTTGAAATGAGTGTAGTGTGCTGGAGTATTGTAACTCATCGAATGAATCTTTTCTGTAAGAGAAATTGAAAAATATTTGCTGTGTTAATTATACTTTTTCAATGTGGGGGTTGTTTATGATTCTTTTGTCATAGATTTGATTTTCTTTCTTAAAAAAAGTTACACTTCTAATGATTTCATGGTTAATGCATGCAACAGAAATAAACCAATTCAAGGTTGGTTGAACAGACAAGTCTGCTCTGGCCTGTTTTGCAACACAGCTAAGCTAAGGTTAGAGTAGGAATTTGGTTCAAAGTAAGTAAAACATTACTTTACAATTATATAAAAAATAATTTGCATTTGTATTTTAAATGCTTTGTACCAGAAATAGAACCACTACAGTTGTGATGGAGCTTCATGGTACTGCAGCCTGAGGAGTGCACAAAGTAGCTTGTTCAGGTGCAGCGTCAGTTTCTTTCCCTTACAGTGACAACCAGACAAGCCCTCATGCCTAATCCAGAAGCTTGTTTGCAGCTGTGTTTTTGGAAACTCACTTAAGGAAAATAAAAACCTGTATATATATCTTATATTGTCAGTTACATGTTTGTAACTATAGCTGCTTTCTGCCCAATATTTATTTTAAAGAAAAAGACCTAATTGATCAAAATTATTTAAAACATTGGAGTCATTGCACGCAAATGCTGAGCAACACATGCCTTAAATAAGTTCTAGAAAAATAAGTTATATTTTTGACAAACTAGGCCTCAGCCCATTTTTGGTAAGCAGGGGTGTGAATTTTTATTGGTTTCAGAAATAATACCGTTGTTCTTTTGCTGAACTTTCTTGATTGAGTCCTCTTTTTAGTTGGAACCTGTGGAATAGTGTTGGCATCTATTTCCTTTCTTCACTTGAGCTGTGGCACTTTTTTCTTTCATTTGTGGTGAGTCAATGTCTTACCAGCAAGGCTGTGTTTAATACATTTCTGTGAGGAGAGAACACAGTGCGAAAGAGATAAGGAAACTGGTGATTGGAAGTGTAAGAAAAAAGTATAGACAAAAGTGAATCATAAAAGATTCTGCAACAGGCTCTGTCATGCCATTTTCCTTGCCTTTTCGCATCATGTAGCAATGCTTGTTAACCTGAAGTTGTTCTGAGTTAATTTATTATTCAAAGATATATTTATAATATAATGTAATTTTAAAATGAGAACTTGACAGTTACACTGAATCGGTAGCAATGATGCACAGAAATTGAAGAAAATCTTGTTTTTCTCAGTTCTACTTTTACGATAGAGACTGTGGAGTCCCAAAGCATCACAGCAGAGCATTTGCAAGTGCTCCTAGCTGCGTCCTTCAAGTGCAGATGTTGCAAATAAATCCCCAGACAGGACATGCTGAATGAGTGAACAGGTGGATCTGCTCTTGCCAGCCCTGACACCTCGCTTAATAGATTCCCCTGGGGTTAATGGGACTGTCACCAGAGCACCAGGGGGATGTAATGGAGTCAGTGTGGCTCTTCCCTGGGGAGATTTCTGGCATGTATCACTGCCTTTGAAGAGGATAGTAGTGTAACTTGAGTATTGCAGGAGGAGATCTAAGACTAAAATTATTACATGGCTTCAGAAAGATGAAGTTATTATATCATACTTACATTGGATACACTTAATTATAAAATAGCTTTAGCATGCAGAAATAGTCTGCATTAATTTTCTTCTGATAAGATTAGTGAGTTTGTCGTACTGATGCCACCCAGAGACTTCTGTTAATATTGCAAATCTGCTAGTTTTCTACAATGGTGTTATTGCTGTTGTTGTTATCATTGTGGTGGTATTGTTGTTGTGGTATTATTAGTGCTATTGTTATTTTACTAACAGAGTTTCGTCAAGAAGGTGCTGATGTGCATATGTTTAACTTTGTGCTCCTTATTTTCAAAAAGGACACTATGGCACGAGGTGTCACATACATTCACCATAAACACTACTGAAACTTTTAATGTCTATGTTTTTAAAATTAATCAGGTCTTTATTGTCTTTTGACTTTGTTACTTGCCAAGTTGCATTATTATTAAAGAACACTTCTGAATTTGGTTCTAAATATACCATTTTATTCCTTGTAAGTAATTTCTCAATTTATTTTACTGTTTACTCTTTGTTAGGTCTACTTTGAAGTACTGAATAATGAAACTTAGATTAGAGGGAACTTTACAATTTCATTTGCAAAGGACTGTAGAGCTCAACTCTTGGCATGTCCTTGAGCAATGCCAAGCCAAGCAAGATATGGCCTGTTGGGCAGATACTAAATTTAAAGTAAAACAGAGACAAGTTTCTGATTCTTTTTTTTTTTTTTTTAATATGAGTATCTAATGTCCTTCTGCCCAGCTTTGATTGTTAACATCCTTTGTCTTTAAACCTCTTTAAGAGAATTCCTTGACCTAGGAGCTGAGTGGAATCTGGTGTGTTTGCTTTACTGTAGATTTACGAACCGCGACAGACTTTGTTTTATATTAAATCTGAGCTATTAACCTTCCTCCCAATACCTGAACCCCCCAGGAAAATCCATAGCATCTGATTCCCAGCATGTGAAAGAGAGTTGTAGCTTTCTCAGAAAGATTTAATTTTTTCAACATCTATCTTTTAGTTCCATGAGAAAGTGTTTTTTTGGGAATATGTTTGAGTTACAAGGTCTGCAGATTTCAGTCCTATAATAGCAATGAATTTTGTTGTTTGTTTGTTTTTCATTGCTGAGGGTGTGTCTTGTACCAAAAGGATGCAGTGTGTGTTGGCAATCACCTGCTGTGATGACTGTATGAATCCCATGATAGTTTTCCCTGGACAGCTTCGAGTCTTAGACTGATGTCTGTAGAATGGTAAACGTGCCTGCTAAGTTTTAAAGGAAAAGCAAATCCAGGATGAAGGTGTGTTTCAATAAGTGTTCTCAGTATCAGAAATAAGAGGAGAGAAGTCAATAAAGGGCTTGGTGCTTTACTGTAATTCACATGAAATGAGGGCAGAGTGGAATGCTGGGAAAGGGAGGTTTAGGATTGGAAGGGGTGGGGATGTTGCTGTTTGCCACCTGTGACCAGCAAGTAGTACTATTAGGTTACGTGTTGGCAGAGCAGCTTAATTGCCTTACACATTTATTTATGGCACTGTTGTGGTACACAGAATTTATGGCTATGTTATTGTGTAAAGCTTGTCATGTTGCATCTGCATGAAAATCATTAATAAATTAAAATTATTAACTCTTTCTACTTTACCATTATAGTTTTAATTGAAAGAAAAATAATTTACAGGTCTTTAATAGCTAATTATGAATTTTTTACTCTAAGGAGATAATTCATAGCAAAATTAAAAAGTATTGTTTCACCTATGGATTTTCAGCTAGATTTCACTGTTTTGGTGAAAAAAAAATATTCTGCTAATTAGTTACTCTAACTTTTACTTTTGCAGTGTACATGGGGTTGGATTGCCTTTTTTTTTTTTTTTTTTTTTTTGGGTACTGGNTTGGTTTTCCTTTTTTTTTTTTTTTTTTTTTTTTTTTTTTTTTTTGGTACTGGTCATTCTCCCTTGCAAATGTGTCATAAAGCTGTAGCTCATAGATGCTTATTACTGTGTGACACATGCTGCCAACTGCGGCACACAAGAGGTAGTTTCAGAGTATTTTCTGAAAAAGAAGAAGAGCTCAAGCCATTTGCTCTTCCTGACCTCATTCCCTCAAGCAAGAGCACTGCTGCATGCAACAGCAATTTATATTTGGAGGGGAATCAGATTTCAGAGAGATTTCTTAGCAAGTCCTCATTCTTGTTCTCTAACCTGGGCTTGCCATGCCCTGACTGGCCCCTGCTCCCTTGCTCCAAACCTGAAAGTGGTCTCAATCACCTGCTTGCTGTGCCTTGAAGCTTTATTGTGTCTTGCTGAGACAGCAGGACAAGTGGAAGAGAATTGAGTCTTTGAACCTCAGTCTTCCCTGTAGCCTTCTGGCACTGCAGTACTTCTGTCTACTGAACTGCCCCTGGCCTTCCATGCTGTGGGGAGCCACTCCTCTCCTCTTCTTCCAGAAGACCAAGGTTCTCACTTGTCCTACCAATATAGAATAGAGGTAATTCCATACACAGCTGTTTACCTTGTCTCTCTTTCAGAGACTGATGTTCCCACAATGGGTCTGGCTTTATTTTTGTTTTGTTCTCTCTCTCTTTTTTTTTTTTTTTCCTTTCACTAGTAAGTGAGATTCTTCATGATTTACCTCTGGATTTCCTCATCTTCATATCCTACCTAATTTCATAAGTTTTAGAACTTTACAATTGATTGTTTTATATGAAATGCAGACTTGAGAAGTTAAGGCTGAAAAATCAAGTACAAACTTTTAAAGAAACACCTATTTTATGTTTGCTTGTGTAGCCTTATATAGATATATTTAAATAAAAATGGATAAGTAAGTATAAGGCTATACAGGCCTGTAATGTATTAATGTACATTTTCATCCCTCAGAATCCTGCTGGGTTCTCTGCACACCATCTGCAGTAATAGCTGATGGCAGCTGTAATCACAGTTATCTAATATGTGGCCACATCCCCTTTCCACCTCAGTGTTGGAATCCTGGTTTGAGCACCCATCCAGTGTAGACGGAAATGAACAGTGAATTTAGCTACAAGTACTGCAGAACATGTACAAACTGGCATTGTGAGCCTGAAATTGCCCAGATGCGTAAAGGCTGACATTAAAAATGCAGAAGTTACTTTTCTGACACCCAAGTGATTCTGCTTCCCAGTTCCATCTGTTTTTCTGAAGTATATGATGATACAGCTTCTGCACACTGCATTTAATGTTTGTCTGCAATGGCTGAACACATTTTGACACAGAATAACATTTTTCTCCTGGGCCCATTCTTTAGGAATGGATAGCTCACTTGTGCTAAAACTTTGAATTAGGAGCAAATCATCCTGAAACAGGCACCAGACATGGATTATTTCAACTGAGACATTTGCAAAAGCAAAAACATGCTCATGAGCAAAGAAGAGAGGAAGAGAGCTTAGCATGAATGTTGTTAGTCTGAGCTTCCACTAATGATATCAGTATAAAAAAATTGCACTTCTGCGGCACCCTCGGAGGGTGGTGGGGGGGTGGTTTTGACTCCATGTTCTAAATGATCATGACTATGTTCTTGCCTTCTGTGTTTCATGTGACTGTTTCACACCTGTAATCTTCAAATAGACAGTCCCACATCCCGTTGTGTCATACATACTTAGCCCTCTTCACTTTCCACAGAGGTTCCAAACCACTACTTTGTGACATTAAAAAAAAATAAAAAAGAAAAGAAAAAAAAGAAAAAAAAGAGCTTCAATCAATGTCCTGACAATTGCAGAGTTCTTGAGGATTTTTGCACTTTTTTTAAAGAGAGCTGTTTCTACCATTTCTATTGCTACAGCAATTTTATATATTCTATATGTCTACTTTTAAAAAAGTAAAAAAAAATAAAAATATATAGTCTGTTCTCATAATATGTTGTTTATTTAGCCAAACTGTTGAGTGTCCAGTTAGTGATATGAATGAACAAAAGAACTACTAGTAATGAAAATATTTAAGGATTTGATTTGCAACTATTTATGTGTGCTTAAGTAGGAACAAGTTTATATTCTGAATACAAGTAATGCCCTTTCCTGATTTTCAGCAACTCACATGCTTGTCTGCCCTGCTTAATGTAGCACGAATGTAAATTCATCTGAGATAGGAAGGTGAAAAAAAAGAAAGTTCAATGAATGTCAAGCATATTTCCTCTTTCAGCCCTCATTTCTCAACCTTTTTATTGTGAAAATGATGAAAAGTCAAATTTGCTTGTTTTCCTCATTGCTTTTCACTAAATCATATCCTTTTTTAAAGAAAATAAATAACTAAATACCAAACTGAAAGACCCCCTCCAGTCCTCAGCTGCTTTTGATGCATGGAAATTTAATCTAACTTTATTATCTACAGTGAATTGCAGTGTGTTTTCTGCTGTACCCAAGGAGGAAAAACAATTCAGAACAATATATGGATACTTGAATCAAGTGTGTATCAGGTGGCGGCCCTATATATTTTATAGGCCTGTATTATAAATTAAATGGTAAGGTGGTGACAATCTCCTATGTTTCCTTAGAGGATCATATGGAGAAAACTTTCAAGCCCACACAAAATACCTGCAGATTTAATAGTGGCTACCTGATGTATTACACCTATAAAATTTATAGTAAAAGTTGTATTTCTTGATTGTTTTTAGAAATTGCCCCTTGGCTACACGTGTTCAAAGCAGAAGATGCTGTGGACTTCTCACAGTTAACATTTGACCCAGGACAAAAAGAGCTTATTGCTGGAGCAAGGTGAGAAATATATTTTCTTTTGTGTGTTTCACCAGACTGCATTTTTTTCTTTGTTGATAAACAGTATTCAGCCAAATTCCAATATCAGTGTATTCTTGTGTGACTCCCCTGCCTTCTAGACCCACTAAAATTACTGTTATGCATGTTTATTTCTCTTATCCCTGACTGGAGTTACAAGATGGACTGCCTGCCTGGTATTAAGGTTTATAACAACTTACACTGTTCTAATTTTTTAGAGGACTGTCCTGAAGTACACAGTGTTTGTGTGTATATGATAGAACAAGCAGACGCCAGGTGCTCTATGGCAACATGACAAAAGTTGCTATTCCATGAAGCTTAGGATGATCCCAAATTTGGCTACACAATGTGGCTCTTTGTGTTGGGATGCTGCTAATAATTATTCACTACAATGCCAGGAGCATCTGTTAAAGATTGCAAAATTAGTGGTAAAATTTGTGATAGTCACTGTTTGCACAGAAGGAGAGCACTCTGCAAGCTGTGATCAACAGTGACACTGTTGATCATGTTAGATGTCAACATTGAAGCACTGGCAGTCCTTGAGCACTATTTTTTTTTCTCTTAGCACATGAGATGTAGTAAAACATCTTGGTTCAAAAAAAAAAACCAAAACTATCTAAACTTATTATTCACACCTGCCTTCTGAATATACCTTACTTTTGAATTAACAAAGTTCTAGTCACTTCAATTATCTGTTAGGTTTAGCATTGGAATATATCGAAATTTCCCAGTTTGCTTCTTAGTGGAAAATGAGGTTCAAAATGCAGAGTCAAAAAATGCACTGCAAGAAAACTTTTTTTCCATGGGCCAGTGGAAGTTGCTTATCTACAGGGGAAAACTTTTTGTGTGTGGAAATGTGTGTGTATAAATATTTATATATCTTTGGCCCACATGAAGTGGGGTATTCTGGGACTTGCTGTTGATTTTTCAATTCTATAAGCTACCCAATGAAACAAGGTGTCAGGTTATCATCTGCTGCTGCTCTGTAAGGACTGTCACTGCAAATTGTCTGAGCCTCTCCCCGGCCCCAGACTCATGGAAATGTTTGTTGGATCAGTGCTCGTTGTACAGATATCCCAATAGCTGTTAAAAAACCCCAACTCCTTCTTCTCTTATTTTATTCTCCATATTGTTAATCTGGAGTCCAAATCTGAGCCAAAATTAAGCTAATTAAATTGGTACTTTTGATGAAGCCTTTGGAATTACTGTGGCGTAATTTTTGGATGATTTTGTCAAATAAACAGTGACAACAAAAAAGTCAGCTGTAATTCTGCTTTTTGCAAAAGATCCCATTCATTAAAAGATTTATTTTTCCTATAAGTTAATAATGCTTCAGAGCATTCTATCTCTTCTTATGGCTAAAATAAATAAAAATAAAAAAGTGTTATTAAAATTACAACAGCAGTTTTGTTTTACACAGTTCAGTATAGTGGGCTGTTATTTGTTCATAGAAGGTCCTGATTTTCCCTTCCTTTATTCTGCTTTTCCATTCTGAATTTTAACCTTTCTGATGGTGTTGTGGTTGGCCATGGAGATCTTCTTCTAGAACAACTAAACTTGCCAGCAATTTTCTCTAATTGTATGTATTATTGATATCAGTATATCCTTTTCACTACACATCTTTCTGTTCTTTAGGCATTGTGCCCCACTAAGTCATTTTACTTCATGGGGTCTTAGATTTGGAGGCTAGCAACCAATTGTCAGGATGCTGTGGTCCCAAAACTGCAACTGTTAATCGTACTGATTATCTTGCTGATTACACACCTTCTGCATGTAGTCCCCACTGCAGGTAGAAGGAATCCACTTACTGTGAATATCATGTCATTCCATTTCAGGAATGGTTTTTCCAGCCTTTCATAGTGCAACTGGCCTTTTTTATTCCTAAATATACTGGTTTTAGTTACCTTTCACCAAGAGCCATCCGAACAGAGCATGAATTTTACTACACTTGTGCTATGGCTTGTGGACAAAATTTTAGTGCAAGTTTCTTGAATGTCTGACTCACTGGATTTACATGTTTGAAAAGCTCTTTGAAGAATTTGTTTTCTGTCCTAAGGAACACCTGTGCTCCTGTAAAGACAGTGAAGAGAATGCACTGTTAGTTCATTCTTCCTGATTAAGTATCTTTTGATATGTATTTACTTATCTTAGAATATTTTAACTTTTTTATTATTGCCTTCTTGTACTAACACTTCAGTACTAAAAAGCTGATGACCATGTGTAATGTGATTTCAGTAAGGTCTGAACAGTGAAAAGTTGAAAAGTGAAAATGATAATTGGTAGCCTCCTAGCATGGACTTCTCTTTGCTATCCAGTCACTGGTAGAGGCTGAAGATGAACTGACCATAACTCCCATTCCCCTGTGCTATTGGCAGGGAGGGGGTAAAAAGTCAGGAATAAAGTTAAGCTTGGGAAGGAGGGAGGAATGGGGGGGAGGTGTTTTTAAGATTTCTTTTATTTCTCTTAATCTACTTTTATCTTGATTGGTGATAAATTTAGTTAATTTTTATAAGTTATTTCTATTTTGGCTGTGAGGTAATCCGTGAGCGATCTCTCCCTGTTATTTTCTCAACCTGTGAACCTTTTGTCATATTTTCTTTTTCTGTCCAGTTGAAGAGGGGAATGATAGAGCAGTTTTGATGAGAACCTGGTCTTCCACCAGGGTTACTCCACCTCATCCTTGTACCTTCGGGATTCTGCTTTAGTAAGTTGGTGGTATTTTAAACTAGAGGAATGATTTTTCACAACCAGAAGCTGTGTTCTGGCTCATCTTCTGTTCATAATTGATTTTTTCCACCTTAATGGATTTAATGAAGTCTTTCCAAATTCCTCTGTCTTAGAAATAAAACAAAATACTATTGAGAAAGTTTTGACACTATTGGAAAATTTTAAGTTCCTTTTCCATTATTGATATTCATGGGGTAGGGGAATTTAATTTATGAAGTTCTAACCCTCTAAAGATATTTGTTATTTTTCTTATTGAAAATGGTAGCAGGGATCCTGACTGGGATCCAGACTGCATTCCTGTTGTAGTTGCCAATGTCATGCTGCTCTGCGGAAAGACAGATATGACCCTATGAGACCCCAAAAGGTGTCTCCTAGATGGAGAAATTTTAATCTCTTCTCACAAGGTTCTTTGGAGACTTTAAATTGTGCTAGTGTGTACTATTCTGTTTATATTTGCTTGAACAAGATTTAATGAAATTAGTTAGAAATGTAAGGAAGGACTGCTGAAAGGCAGATGAGAAAAGGGTTGGGATTGTCGTGCAGTATAGCAAAACCCATAAATCCATGGGCAGATACATCTAGAAAGGGATGTAGCAGTATACATGGAACAGTGGTGCTGACAGAAAACCAGATAGTTTAAGTTGGCCATGAGTAATTTAGTCAAGAAATGATGAATTTTGCTGAGGCAAACAAAATAAGAACAGAAATAATTTTGATACAGATGTCTCTAAAAATATGCAAGGTACTTTATTCTATAGTATTGACCATATCAAGCAATAACTGGGAAGTTTGTCCTGTGTTGCTAAGATGAGTCTTGCTTGTCCAGTTTGGGAAACAAAGGAGGGCTTCTGATGTCTGTGGACATTCTGTTGCTGTGCAAAAATGGTTTACAATTGCAAAACCATCCCAGCCACCACTATCTATCCCTGCCCTTAGCTTCTGCAGGTTTTCCTCCACTCCTTGTGAGAAGGTCATAACTGCATGATTTTGTTTTGTTCTGTTTTGATCTGCAAAGCATCCGGTTCTCGTATAGGTATTGAGTTGATTAGCTGCAGTCTTGTAGGCTTCTTTGAGTTTCCTTATACCATCAGCAGCAATCCATGAATGGTGCCACTCCAACACTAGTATGTGCCTTCACATTAATCATGCAATCTATGCTCCTGAGAAACTTTATCTTTAAAATTTGCCCTAGGCATTGTTCTTAATATTGTATGTGACCTGGCAGATAAAAATAAATGAGTTCTATTGCAATCTGAAACCTTCTTGGGAATTCATTTGTTTTCTTAGACCCATATGGCAGGGCAGAATTTACTTTTATAATTAAGTGGTACCAGAGAAGGATTACTCTCAGGGCATTAGCTCCTCAGTAAGCTCAAAGAGATGAGAGACTGCTTGTTTATCCTATTCTGCTAAATTCTAATAAAATATTCAGACAAAATATTTCCCTGTGTGTTACTTGGTGGACTGATTTAGCATGTAATAAAATATTATAGTGATTTCTGTTTTTTGAAATACCAGTAGGCATAAAGATTCCTGTATTTTCTCAAGAACAAACTTGTCTTCTTTACTGTGTGAAAGTGCTTTGCCATATGTTTTTTTGGAAAGGTCAGTTGAAGGGGGAGAAGATCAGATTAGGGGAAGGATACAACAGTCTGTGAATTGCCCAGGCAAATTGTACATTGCCATTTTTCCTTCTCATCTCCTAACAATGTATGAAACATGTAGTAGCTCTAGTTTTGATAAATCAAAAATTACTAAAACAGTTTCATCCATTTTGGCTAAATGAGAGTTGACAAAATGCATGTCTGAAACCCAGTAGTTTAGGGCAAATTTAAAATTTTTCTTCTTTTGTGACTTTTAATTTAATTTTTTTTCCTCAGTGGTTTTATTCAAACCATGAAGTTGGGCTAGCTCAGCTATACTTTTAAATTATGTCATTAATATCAGAAATAGGCCTCAAAGCTATTCAACTTTCTTTTTAATTAGCTAATATATTTTTAGACATACCTTACTTTTTATTTTTTCTTCTTACATAGAGTATCCTAATAGTGGTGACTTTCTCCTATATATTCTCCTGTAAGTTAATTAAACTTGCTTTTTAGGATTATAACTTGCTTTGAGGTGGCTTATTGCCTCAGTCACTCCTTATCTCAGTGGTGAAGGACTGCAACGGTATGGCTTCTCCCTTAATTAGATGTATGTTTGGGAACGTTAATTTGAACCATTACCACTACTTGCATAATAACAGAAAGAAAAATTAAAGGATTCGTTAACAGTGGCTTAAGGATCTCTAATAAAGAAATAAATGACTGTACAGGTTTTCTTCTTGCTGTTGTCTGCTCCCAGCAGGAGAATCTGAGAGTTTCTTGTTAATAAGGTGCTCTGAGGGCTAAATATACAGGGAGAATATACAGGCAGAGGGATTTGGTGCTTTAGTCTTTCAACATCCATTGGGGTATCACTGCTCATTTAGCACTTGGCTTAGGGCAATCAATGTTTGTCCTTCCACTGACTGAACCTGGGCTAATCTAATGTAATGGTTTGATGCAGAATCTATGAAAAATTATTGTCTTACTGCTACAGAAAGAGGGAGGTCTTTTCCCCCCTACTGCTTGTCTTTCCTACCTTGCTAACAGGTTCCTGAATTCTTTTTTTTTAAAGCTTCATAATTCTCCTCATGCCTGGTTCCACTCTGCAGTTTTCTTCTTCTCTGCTCTGACGCTGGTAATAGTCTGGTTGCAGAGCAATGCTGGTGAATTCACTAACTCCACACAAGTCCTTCCTTTTCTTGTGTGATTTAATGTCTTGGCATTTTAATTAGAATAGCTTGACATGGTGCATCGTCAAAGGAACCCTGAAGTTGACTCAGGGCAAGAACAAAAGAAAAATTATTTTGAAAAGATTTATCCCTTTATTAGGCATAAATGGAACTTCTGTCATTGTCATTGCAGTTTATTTTCTTAATAAAAAGAAAAATATTCAAACTTTGGATAATTTAGACTCTTTTTCTCCCTGACCTTTCTTGCACCCCACCTCCAACAACCCAAACTTTATGTGCCCAAGATGATTACTGTAGTAGGAGACACAAAAAGTCTAAAATTTCTGGTATTAAACATATTTCCACTGTTGGGGGGTTTTTTGGAGGAGATATAACAGCAATGTTTAAATTTAATTTCAATTAATCTTGAAACAGAAGATTTATATATTAAACAATAAAATGGTAACAAGACCACATAGAATTTCCATGACTCTTAATATGAGTGAATATTGCACAGTATATGCAATAACTGCCAAAATATAAAACTGGGGACATATATGTGTTGCAGCAATAAAAAAGTATTAGAGATTTGGTTAGCCACAGTTATGAAATACAGGATTAACATTTCAGTTGAGCTGATATTTCAGGATAAAGTTGTATCCAACAACAGCTTACAAAATAAATAGCTCAATAACCTCAAAAATTCACCTGGACTAAAACATAATATTCAGAAATATCCTTGACCTGTACTCATCGGAGGCAGAGAGGTGTCAGATATTGCAAGACCATTGCCATCTGGGGGGAAACTTGGGTGCATGAGAAGTCAAGGCCAACAGAGGGAGATGTTTTAATGGAAGTTTGATATGACATGGCATGACTTCAGGAGGAGGGTGGCCTCCAGAGCTGCAGGGACCCCTGGTACTTTTCTGCTTTTTCTGGAGAAGCCCGTGGCAAGAAATATGCGGAAGTGACATTTGGCTGTTGTACATCTGTGCAGGAGCGCTTTGTTCTAGGATCTCCAGCATTGCTGAGGCTGTGTGAGGAGCCACAGGGAAGCAAAATAAGACTTACTAATCATGAGGAGAAAGCATCTGGGAAGGAAATCAGATTTCACAGGACTCTTGAGTGTATTACTTCAGTCTTTATTTGGATTCTATAATAATTGACTGTCATAAGGTTTTGGGTTTTTTTGTATTCTGTTTGACAAGCTCATTGCCTCACTGGTCAGCTTATGATTACATGAGTCTTCTCCTTGCCACTTTGAATGCTAATAAAATGTGGTTAGTCTTCATTCCTCAAGAAAACCTGCAATTTTAGCAACTATTGAAAAAGAGCAAAAACAGCAACAAAAAAATCACTTCTTCATAATTTTTAGGATAGATGAACATGATCTACTAATCAGAAAATATTTGTCTCTGTGCATATAATGTTTTCACATCTTTAGCATTTATCAGTAAACCTCTCATTTCATTATTCTCATTTGCTGTGGCTTCCATTTCATGCAAAATGAAGGTATTATATAACTTTTGGCCATTCTGCTTTTTGTTATTGTAATTTGACCGTTTTCATAAATGATTCAACTAGAACAGCTGGATTAAGTTTCCTTTATTTCCAATGTATCATCCTTGCCTTTTTTAGATATTTTTCTTATAGAGCATGAGTTAACCAAATATTTTTTGTACATGATAGTTTTATTTATATTATCTCCTTTTGCCCTTAACATTTTTGTTTGTTTATTTGTTTGTCTGGTTATGTTTTGTTTTGTTTTACACTTTCTTTCCACTCTCTGGCTTTAGTATACTGCAAAACTAGAATATTGCCATTCACCCAGAACTTTACCGTCTTAATTGTGGAATTGTGAAATTATGCTTAATAGTTGACTCCTGCAGAGTTTATACTTTACATTTTCAATCTTACTATTTTTTTCTCCTAGTGAATTGAATAAAATTTTCTTATTTCATGTGAATTTGTTTCTTTAAAGAAGTGAACAGGAAGAAACCTTTTGTTAGTTTATTTCCAGTGTGTCTGCAAACCTTGATTGTCTGAGTTTGCTGCAACACCTGTTTATTGATTCAGGCTTTCAGTTGCAAATGAATGTGGGGGTTTAGGATGAGTTTTGGAGATTTTCTGGGATATTATGATATATATTTTGCCATCTTTTTTTAAAAACAGGCTTAATCCTGAATCCATGTTTTCCTGAACTGTGTGTAACATCTTAATGTTCTAATTCATGTCTGTGTCTAATGTAAGAGTATTTATTGCTGGTCCATTCAGCTTTTATAGCTTGCAGTTTCATAGAGAAAAGGGTAAAATGCTGGATTTAACAACCACTGCTAACATGATATGCTTTTCAATCTTTATGCATTGCAGTTGTTTTTTGACTTGGACTTGTTCAGGAACATACAGAAGATTAGTTTTATACTTTTAGCTGTAGTCATACTGAGCGTATTCACTGCAATAGAATGAAATATATTGTTGTGAAGGAGGTGACTGGAGCATGCTTTTTGTTGTGCTTTCATTCATTTCCCGCTGATACCAGTAGAAGTGTTTACCCTTGGGTTTGAGCAGGCTCTTGACTAACGGGTTTTAATTATAACAGCTGAGCTAGAAGAGTTGTTCAGTGCTGTGAATGTAAAGCAAAATGGTTACTGCCTGCTGGATCTCTGAAGGAGTAAAAGGATGCCGCTTTATCTCAGTGCTAGTTGTTTTTTCTTCCCATTAAGTGTCCTTCTGTTTGCAGATTTATGTAACATATGTGCTTTCCTCATTCATTAAGCACCAAATGGAAACAAATTTACCAATTACCACTAGTGTCAAATCAGTTTAGTTCCAGCGTGGAAAGTTGTATTTGTCTTGCATATTGCCACCATATTTGGAAAAGAGGCAAGAGGCAGGGCTGTGTGCTAAGAGGTCATATCTGTGCTTCAAAATGTGATTTCGTTTTCCTTTCTCATTCTTTGTTGCCTTCAAAGCATAAATGCACTGGAATAAAGCTGAACAGAGGTTGAAAAATGGCAGTCCAGGGTATAATCTCAATAACACTTTGAAAAAATCTTGTCACCAGTCTTGTGAGGAGCCCAATGGCTCTGCATAAGTCATGAAAATTGGCAATGACTTTTTCTTTGGACTTCTTTGGACCAATTTATTATTATTATATTTCCTGTGTGGGTTGGTTTTTTTTTTGTTTTTTTTTTTTTTTTTTTTTTTTGGGGGGTTTTTTTGGTGTTTTTTTTTTTTTTTTTTTTTTTTTTTTTTTTTTTTTTTTTTANTTTTTAACTGTCATGCTCATTTTTTTTTTTTTTTCTTAGGTTTTTTTTTTTGGTTTTTTTTTTTTTTTCCCCACATATTCGTGCTTTCTGTACAAGTCCTCAAATGCTAGTAATGCATGCCTTAGAATGTTAAACAGTTGGATTTGTAAAGCTAAGTGTCATCCTGCAAGTTTTACTGAAGCGTTTAGATAGGAATAGTCTGATTGCTCCCTAAGTGCTAGTTTGACACTTAGCCCAGGATTATTTATGTAGTCACAGTCAATCTATGCTGTCCATTTGCCCAGTTTATGTTGCTAAGGTGTTTTTACTATCTCTTGCACATTGCTTATCTTATTCAGTCTTCTTTCTGCTGGCTTTATAAAGCTAAAAATATTTTAATTGCTTATTGGCAGCCACAGGAAATTGAAAAATGTACACTAATTAGCTCTGCCTCTTGATCATTCATATGAATATAGACATTTTCGTCTCCCTAACACTTATAGGGTCAATTTTTCTAATTTCACACCGAATATATTAATGTGTAGAAGTGTTGTGCTCTATTGAATAGGATAAAAATCTCATTTTCTAGGAAGAAAAATACAAGAAAATTGTTGAGTGTCTGTTTTTCTTCAGGCTGGCACTGTGTTTGTGCATTTTATTAGTTTAGACTCTTTACAGTTTGGGACAGTAGCTTCCTTCTTAATTGGCTGTAATGATGTCAGAATTGAAGATCATAAAAAGACTATTAATTTGATAATCTGTCCTAAAAAGACCTCATTTGGCATAAATTTTTAGTAGATATCTGAAGATGAAGTACACATAGCAATTGAAATCCTGACTGAACTACTGACCTGAAAACTAAATCCGGAGTGAGGCCGGGCTGTCTGCTCACATATTCTGCAACAGAGACTGCATTTATTTCTAGAGTGAGATTGGGCATTTATGTGCCATTCCTGTGAGTCCAATACCACTGAGTTAAGGAAGCAGTTTATACCTGCTGAGGATGCAGTACAGTTCCTCTGGAAGGAAAAAAAAAAAAAAAAAAAGTTGTTTTGCAGCAGCAAAGAAGTCAGTTTCTTTGATGTTGGAGTGAAAGNAGCAGCAATGAAGTCAGTTTATTTGATGTTGGAGTGAAAGAAGTACAATGATGGGTGATGTAAGTTCAAATGAACTGAGATGAGGAGCAGACCAAGTATTTATGCTCCCTGCTGAATAATTCTGGGCAAGCCATTCTGGAGTAGTTAAGGGTTTTTTTGTCCTTAAGGAGGGAGTGTAAAAGTGTTGGAAAGACTATAATGCATTGCTTCCTGGTGTTTCGGTGAAAGTCTTTCAAGTTGACTTGCACGTTGGTTAAACTTTCTGTACATGTTATTCTACAAAGTAGAGTTTTATTTGTTTATCCACTTCAGGTCTCTTCATTACTCAAACCCAAGTGTTTTAGCTATTTCTTTGTGGTGATTTAGCTGTATGATAATAAATATTCTGTCTTTATTTTACTTTCACATGAATTCTTGCCCTTAATAATCCATCTTCTTCATTTTGAGTAATTTGCTTTAACAGTACTTAGGAAGGACTATGTCAGGGCTCCTGTACAGACACAGTTTAAGTAGACCTAATGATATATATACATATCAGAGTCAATAAATAAATACTCATAGCTGTTTCTGAGAGTTCATAAATAAAAATAGCCATGATGGATATGGTGGTTCTGTTTCTGAGTAAAACACAATTTGGTTTTGTTCTTCTCCCTTTCACTTTTGTCTCATAAAACATACGAACAAACAACCCCCTCCCAAAAAAAACCAAACAAACAACCCACAAACAAACAACAACAACAAAAAAAAACCCATGTAAAGTGCAGGTTCTGGCCATCTGTGCTCATTATCAATACCTCATACCTCTTTGGAAAGTATTAGAATTATTATATTAAAAAAATTGGCCTAATTTTAATTTTGATTACATGTCTATAAGTAACATGGATGCAAAATTGCAGATAAATAATGAATATTCCAAATATTCAAATTTCTNGAATTAATCACTCTCTAGTAGCATTGGGAAATCAGAATTGTTTTAAATAAGGTAAAACAGGCAGAAGAGGACTGAGGGGTATTGTTTCTGTGAAAATGCAGTAAAAATAAAAAAGAATAATTGAAAGAAGAAAAAGAGATGTGATAAGAACTAAGAATAAAATTAAACAGTGGTGGAGGAGGAACATGTTTTGCTTGTGGTTTGCCTTGGCTCCTCCCAAGGTCTGTAGGTACAGTGATGCTGCTGTAGAGAAAAGGCAGAGTGAGAAATATTTTTGCAATATATGTCTACACTTTTGAAAACTGTGTCGGGTTGGTTTGCATGTAGCTCCTGCTGTCTGTGGGAAAAAAATCTTGGGTTTTGAAGAAATTAGACCACATAGGGCAAGACTTTGCTCAAATTTTTGAAAACTCTGCGGCTCAGACAGATTCCCCATCATACTGGGATCCGGTGCTTCAAATTTTACTTATATGTGGCTGAGCTAATTGCATGAGATGTCCATCTCTGTGGGGAGAAATGGAGAGCTTTAACCTGCCTGTCCACGTAATCTGATAGAGACATCCAGTGCTGGTGAAGCGAATCTGCCAAAGCACTGAATATTCCTTCCCATCGATTCTAATGGAAGGCTGGAGTAATGAATCAGATGTACATGCATGCAGTATAAGTATCTGCTTTATTCATGTTCAGCCAATCCTTCAGAATTAAAATTTGTTTTGTAAATTAGTCTAGTCCTTATCCTAAAGGGCTGTCTATATATTAAAACAGCCTCTGAATGAACAGTCCTGAATACCTGTTACTTTAAAGTTTTTTTCTGTCTTTATAATCATTAATTATGTTTTAATTCAAACAGAGGTAACTTTTGTGTTTTTCACTGAAACATTAGTAACAATTCATTTTTATTTACTTTTTCTTAACCCCAGAAACTACCTCTTCAGACTGAAGCTTGAGGATCTCTCTCTAATACAGGTATGTTTTATTTCTGTTTCCTTAGTTCCTCTGTAAGATGAAGGTAACCAGATGTTTTAAAGCAGATAATCAAGATATTCATAAGCTTCATAGCTACACATAAATATGCATCTGTTTTTGTCCTTTTTCTGGCCCCTTATTATATAAGTTATATTATCCCTTTAATTCCAGATTAGCCTTTGTCCCAGGCCATACAGATCTGATGTTGCCATAGCCTGCTGTGATTTTGTTAGAGTGTATTTTCATAATCTTCATTAATAAATTTTAAAATTAAACACCTTTAGAGTCCTACTCTCCCTATTAATTAATGAAGTAATACTGTAGAGCTGAATACAGAAAAGTTAAATGCTTTCAGGTAAGGCTTTCCTTGTGATTTTTACAACAACTTGTGTATGCTTTAAGTAGGCTTTCAGATTTTATTTGACTAGACTACTAGAAACAAGATCTGATGTAGCTTATATTTAATCAAAATTGCAAATTAATTCAATTTTGTTGCTGTTCAAAGCTGTGACATATCAAGCACTTTTAATACAGAATTTGGGCTGTCTACTTTTATAATCGGTGCTATATTCAATATCCTGAGTAATTATTTAAGTCCTAAAGAATCTTACTGAGAGGCTGCACTCAGAGGTCTCTGATGGTACCATTGTGGTTTATGCTGCTAATTCATAGATTGTAGTTCATGACTTTATTAGGACATGTAGGCTGAATTCACAAATGAGGGAGAAATCTGTCAATTACAGAGGTTTATAATGCGCTGTCTGATTCAGCCAGATCCCTTCTCATTCCAATCAGAAAAAAAAAAAAATACAAACTGAGC
>VWZN01008463.1:785-11661 GCA_013396955.1 Regulus satrapa
TGCCAGGGGATGAAGAGGGGATGTCTGTCTGTCTGTCTGTCTGTCCGTGCTCGAGGATGCACAGGGGATGTCTGTTTGTCTGTCTGTCTGTGTGTCCATCCCAGAGGATGCAGAGGGGATGTCTGTTTGTCTGTCTGTCTGTGTGTCCGTGCCAGGGGATGCAAGGAGGGTCTGTCTGTCTGTCTGTCTGTCTGTCTGTCTGTCTGTCTGTCTGTCTGTCTGTCTGTCTGTCTGTCTGACGGGTTGCAAGGAGGGATGTCTTTCTGTCCGTTCTCCCGTCCGCCCGCACCTGCCGGCGCCGTGCGCTGGGAGCGCAGGGGCGGGGACCCGTCGGTGCAGCTATCGCGCTTTCTGTCCGTCCGTCCGTCCGTCCGTCCGTCCATCGGCCCGTCCTGCTGTCCGTCTGCCGGGGGGCGGTGGCGATTGGCTGGAGGAGCTGTCGCTCAAAATGCGGCCACGCCTCCTCCCGACAGGCAAAACCCTGCCAGCTGATTGGTCCGTCCCTCTGTCAATCACCGCACACCGCCTCCTGTGACTGGCCGGCAGCGCTCGCCCGACGCGTATGAGCCCGCCCCCCTCCGCCGGTCTGTAATCTACCCAGCAACAGCCTCTGATTGGCGGGGAGCACCGGAGCGATTTTTTTGATTGGCCGGAGCCGGCGGTGCCGGCCGTGCCGCGGTCAGTGTCCGGCAGGGCAGGGCAGGGCAGGGCAGGAGGGGCCCGGCGCCGCTGCGGAGCTGGGATGAGGAGGGCACAGCGCTCCGCACACATCCAGCCTCCAAGGAATGCCTTCCCCGGAGAGAACTCCATCGAGCCACCCTTTGGTTCCACCTGCGGGACCGGGCGCTGGATCCAGCCCCTGCCAGGGCCCGGGGCAGCGCCTGGTGATCCGATTTGTTCCCTTTAAACAGCTCGGGAAGAGGAGAGCGCTCGGGAATTGCAGGAGGGGAGTGCTGGGCTATCCGAGGTTATCCAAGGACTCGCTGCCCAGACCTCGCTTCCCTTCCTGAATCCATCTGGCAGTGGCAGGAGAGGGGAAAACCAGCAGGATGGGCATTCTTCCTTCTGGAAAAGGCAGAGGCTGGAGGAGGGAGATTCAGCTTTGCCAACTGCTGAGACACATTTTCCTCATTCGCAGCATTATGTTGGAAAACGCCCCCATTTCCCAGGATCACCCCTGTCCCAGCTCTGTCCATCCCTATCTCTACCCACACAGATATGGATCTCATCCATACCTCTGCCCACGCCAGCTCTTCATTGGGTGATACCAGAATTTATACAGAAACTGTCACTTAGAATTGTAATTTAACCTGGAATTGGATTTCCAGGCTCCTGCCCTTCCCAGGGCAGCCCAGCTGCCAGGATTGAGGCAGAGCTGGCTTTCCCCACAACCATGATTTTACAGGAAAATACTCAAAATCTTCATTTATTCCCTTATCAGACCCATCTTTGATTCCCAGACAGTGTTTTAAGGACAGAGAGAGAGATTTTTGCTGGAGAGTACAAACCTAAGCGGGATAAGCAGGAATTTTCTGGTGAAAATAAAGGGTTAACTGTGAAAACTCAGTGGTACCTGCAGGATTTTGGTGCTGAGGGGCTGTCCCAGCCTGTTATCCCTGCTTCTGCTTGGTGGGCTCTGATCTATCCAGCTTTATGGATTTTTTTCAAGCCCTACCAGAAGGAAACACAAACCTCAAGGGTGATTTGGAGATTTCTTTGCAGAGAAGGAGATGGAGCTCCAGGGATTCTTTTACAGATAAAACAGTTTTTATCTGAAGAGAAGGAGGGAGGAATGCACTTGTTAAAAATGAGAGATTCAAAACTCTCATTTTTAAAGAAGAAGTGTGGAATGACAGCTGGATTTCCCCCTGGACAGCACCACGAGAGGGAGACTCGCTGCTGCAGCAGAGCTGGCAGCGCCCTTGGCACGGCTGCTCTCCTCACCCACCCCCAGTTTCAGCTCCAAATCCCTGCCTTCCCCCTCTCCCCCCTGCTGAGGAGCCCAGTGTGAGTAACAAAATGATTTATTTCATTCCCTCCTTGGGCTCACTTCTGTCCAGACACGGTAGAAAACCTCTGGAGTTGGCAGGAGCAGCAGACAGAGGTGCTGTGGGGAGGGAAGTCCCAGGAGCTGGGTGAACTGAACCAGTTCCTTTGGTCAGGGCAGGGGTTTGAGCTTTTGGGGGTCTCTCCCTCTTTTTCAAATATCCTTGATGACCTCCTCAAGCTCCTCTTTTGTGTACATGTGGAATTTCATCCCAGGCTCCACCGTGGCCAGCTGGAAGAGAAGGAAGAAGGGGTTAAGTGTGGTTGAGGAAAGCAGGGAGCAGCTGTTCCTTCTGATCTGCCAGACCAGCAGGATCATTCCAGCCCAGAACACGCTCCACGATTCCCTAAAATAGCTGCCTGCTGCACAAATAGCTTTGAATTGACTCAGTCTCCTCAGAGGAGCAGCAGCAGGGAATTTTAGTGGGAACGGGCAGGCTGCTGCTCCCACTTGATGGGGAAAAAGCCATCAAAACCTCCCAGGAGAGAATTCCTGCCTCTTCCAGAGGATTCGCTCCCCCAGGAACCGAGGGGACAAATCCTGGCCTGTCTGGGAGCTGAGGGGACTCAGGGTTGCTTCAGGGAAACTGAGGCAGAGATGTCTAAGGAAAAACAGGGACAGGGACAACACAGTTTCAGAGCAAACAGCCAAAACATTCCAGGAGCAGCACCAAGGATGAGGAACACTTGAATGACAAGCCTGGGAGAGAAACCTGAGCAGAAATATTCACACCTGGCTCAGAGATGGGAGCACAAAACAGGGACAGCTGTGCCAGGGGAAATGCCAAGGGAGAGAGAGAGTTGGGATGCCCTGGAATGAGCTGGGGTATCCCATAACAGGCTGGGATGGGGCAGGAGAGGGCTGGGATGCTCCTGAACTCGCAGGCACTGGGCACATGGTTTGACTGTCCAGGGATCAAACTCTAAGGATGCAAGCAGCAAACTGAAGGAAAGCTCTGGAGCATCCCAGCAGATCCCAGAGCACTTCCAAGGTGACTTCTCACAACCCCCACTTCCCCAGCACAGGGGGAAGGAGCTGTTCTGGGGCCAGGGAGGTACCATGAGGTGTTTTTCCAAGTGGGAACGTCCCAGTGTTCAGCCTGAGAGCTCCTGCCAGCCCAGGTTTCACCCAGAACTCTCACACAAGGTGGAGGCACTTGGAGACACCACTTCAGGCCCCTCAAATCATGGGGTGGTCTGGGGGGAAGGGACTCTGAGCCCATCCCACCCCTGCCATGGCACCTCCCAGTGCCCCAGGGTGCTCCAAGCCTGTCCAGGGACACTGCCAGGGCCGGGGCAGCCACAGCTGCTGTGGGCACCAAACCACCTGTGCAGGGGCTGCACTGATCCTGGGCCCACCACACTCAGCTAAACCCAGCACCAAAACCAGCTCGAAAAAAACTTTATGCATAAACCAGCATGTATATATATATATAATATATATATAAAATATACCAATTCCTTTGCTTTTCCACTCCTCCTCAAACCTGTCCCTCACCTTCTCCCTACCAAAGCTTCACTTCACCATTCCCTGACAGGCTTCACAGGGAAGTGATTAACCTAAAATCATGGAGTTCTTCTTTCAGGCTCCTGAGCTCTGCCATCAGTGGATTTAACTCTTCCACGACCACACTTTTCCCTCTTCTCTTTGTTCCTAGATGGAAAATGCCACAGCAGCGTGGCCAGAGCACAGAACTGGGAGAGGCACATACTTCTAGGAAGCAAAGAGCTCTTCAGGTGGCAGATTTTCAGCCAGGGGGTGACTTGAGTCAACAGAAACCTTTTAATCCTCAGCACATTCCTGCCATCCTTCCCCCCAGCACGATTCCACCCCACTCCAGGGCTGTGCCAAGCACAGTTAAGCCCTGTTAAACAGGGACATGACATCAGGATACTGTACACATTCCTCTGCCTGCACTGTACCAGGAAAAAATGTATGGCTAAGGGCTGGAAGAGCACCTGGGAAGGAGATTCCAGCTGCATGGCACGAATTTGGGACAGAGTATCCAAGTTTTCATGAGCTGTTGGCCATCCCCTCCAAAGTTAATCCCACCAGGAACGGTCCCCCCACAGCAACATTTCATACAAAAATGGGGTGAATACCTTGGGGCTGTTTGGGAAAAGGTTTCCCAGCACTCAGAGGGAAGGAATGGGAGGAGAGAGCAGCTCAGGAGCTGGAATGCCACACTTTGGAAAGGTCTGGTGTCTCATAACCCACCCGAAATAGAAGCAAACTCTATCCACCAGCCTGCCTTCCCATCTCCCAGTTACCACTCCCAGTGCAGAGGTGGAGCCTACGGAGCAGGAGCCCATGGAGCAGGTTTGGGGGAAAAACAAGGAGCCTAAGGAGCAGGTTTGGGGGACCCAGCATCCCCAGGTCTGTGGGTGCTGCCTGCCCCCAGGGCTCCAGGGGCAGAGCCATTCCTGGAGGATCCTTGCTGCTCCCACTGTCCAAGGGATTTTTTGGCACAGCTCCAGGACTAATATAGCAGCCCAGGAGCTGGGTAATTTTTATTCCTTCTAATATTACAACCAGCAAGGCAAAAAAGAATGGCTAGATCCAGGGGAAGAGCAAGCAGTCTGGGTGGTATGGTGGGTTCTGCTGACTGGAGAAGGTCAGAGAATCCCTTCTGCTCATCACAGATCAGCCATGAAAACAGAGGCTCTGTATCTCTGGAAGGCAAAAGCTTCAACTTTTCCAAAATGCCCCAGAGGATATGATGAAAAGGGCAGGAACATCTGCACCAGTTGGCTCAGGAAGCCCTGAGCTGCTCCATTCCTTGCTCCAGGGACAATCCTGACTCCAGGAGGACTTACCTCGATGTTGGTGGCATTTAGTTTCTCCTCCATGACCTGTTTCAGGATGACCAGGGAAGATTTGATGGCTTCCTTTAGCGTCATGGACTGGAAAACAAACGGCTCATGGATTGCATGCTGGAGGCTGATGGCCTCTCTCCCTCCCCTTTCCCAAATCCCTTGAGCCAGGCAGCCAATGGAGCAGCTTATCAAGGGATCTGCAGCCTCCCCAGGAGATTGGAGCAGGCTGGGCAGGGACACCCACAGGCACAGTGAAATCCTGCCTTTCTGAGATTTAAAAATGGTTCATTTGGTAAATCACATAGACCTGATGGGACTGGGAGAGGAGGAGCTGTTTCTCTTCAGCAGTAGCCTCCCAAAAAGCCAGATTCCCTCTAGGCAGAAGCCTCTGTGCTGCATTTAATCCAATAAATCCCATGCATCCCTAGAGCCACGTGCAGCATGGATGTGCAGCACAGCTGTATTTCACCAACTTTGCACTTGAAAAGGGGTTGACAATCCTGGGAGTCCAGAATTTGGGTAATTTGGAGAACTCTAATGAACAAATCAGTCTTCCCAGCCAGCCTCACTAATTGTGCTTTTCATTAGGGTTTGCTTTCTTACCACCCAAAACAGGCAACTCCCTCCTCATGAGGGAAAAAAATTCCTACTTAATATCAGACATGACCAGAAGTTCCAGCACAAAAGCTGCTCCCTCCCCTGGAGAGGTGAAGGTGCTGGTGTGAGCTCAGGATTCTTCCAGCTGCATCCACACGGAGCCTGATGCTGCCAGCAGCACTCAGAGCTCAGTTTTTATTTATAGAGAACTTCCTGACATGGCCTTAATTATCTCACAGGCAGAGAGCAGCCCCTCAGAGAGCAGCTGCTGGGAGCAGCTCTACTCGTTGTAGAGATCCTCAGCACTTACTCACAGGATCCACTGCTAAGGAGTGATCCTGCCCTGCATCAGGCACCAGCTCAGTCCTAAATCCTCACTGGGGAGGGAATTAGAGCATCCTGGGAGGTGGTGAAGTACCCCAGACCCACGAGATGGGACCCCAATCCCAAATCCAGCCCTTACCTTGTGGTAAACCTCTTGCAGGGAGCTCTGGGCTCCCTCTGAGGCGGAGCCGATGGCTCTGGCATCACACTGCACGAACGTTCCCGAGGGATCCATGTGGAACCTGCGGGGACAGGGGTCACTGCCTGCACCCCATCCCACCCCATCCCACCTCAAGGACTCTCTCACCAGCCCCCCAGAGTTCCCTGCACAGCTGGAGTTGGGATTCATCCCCAAGAGCTCCCAGGCTGGCAGCTTACACACTCTGACACTGCCCTCTTCCCTCAGAGAACCGTTTTCCTTTGGATTTCCCATCTTATCCTGAATTTTTTCTAATAATTTCAGCACGTTTTCCCTGCTGGAAGGCAGACCTGACTGGGCTGGCTCTGCCAAGCCTTCCCCACTTCCAGTGGGGCCATGTGGAGCCCTGAGTTCAGGTTACAGCTGCTCCAACACCTCCCCAAGGAATGTCACATGGATTATGTTACTGGTGGCTCTGCCGGTCCTTTAGGGAAAGGTAAGAATACACTCAGGAGAAGAAGAGCTTTAACGCTTCCCTCCTCCCCAGGAGACCACATTTTTAATTTAAAAAAGCAAGGATTTGGGGAAGATATGATTTTTTTCCATGACACACAGGCAGGTGGGGCTTTGGAAAGGGTTTAACAGGATTAACAGACATCAGGGACATAATGGGGTAAACCCCGAGGGTTTGCCTTAAGGAAAATCCCAGAATCAAGACATCAAAACAGCCTGGGAACTTTGCAGTGGAGGTTTGGTTTTTCCCTGGATTAAGAGAGTGGAACTCACAGCTGGGGTCCCTTCTCATCCACTCCTCCGAAGAGCAGAGCGACGCCGAACGGGCGGGACTGCGGGAGCAAAGAGGGAATGGTTTGGACAAGGGCAAGGAAAGGGGGGTTCCCCAGCACCCCCCGACCCCCCGGATCCCACCATGGCTCCTGGATCAGCATCTTCCTCCCCAAACTGCAGGGCCAGGTTAGACACAGCCTGTGTCACGCTCTCCACCGTCATTGTCTCGTTGTAGGTGAACCAGTGATTCTGCAGGAAAACACAAATAAAGATTCCCATTATCCTCATGCTCCCAAAATACCACATCCCTGCATGGCTGAGGTAGAGTGAGAGACCCTGTGTGACACCAGGATAACCTTCCTATGGAACTCAAGGCACAGCCAGTTCTCTCATGGAAGCACTGGGGAGAGTGGGATGTACAAGTCCACGGAAAATTGGATACCAAGGCTTGGGATGCCAACAGGGAAATGCAAGGCTGAAGGGCTTTATCCCAGTATCTGCTTTGGAAGTGTTATCCAGCTTTCCAGAGGGTGGAAAAGTGATGATTTGCAGGAGAAAACCCCAGGAAAAATCCTCTGCAGCACCACAGATTTGTACCTGGCACTTCCAAGCACCTGAGGCATCCAGGAAATTTAAGGGGATAAAAAGGAAAGTAATATATCCAGTGTTTTGCCAAAACAGTCAGAGAGCCTCTGCACTCCCAGCAAGCCTCCAGCTCCCCACCAGCTTCTTTGATGGAATCATCTTTCCTTTCCCAGGACTTTCAAGGAGTTCCTGAGATTTGTGCTGCTAATTTAGGAACAGAGATGTCGGATCTTACCTGAGTCTCCACTCTGGCTTTGTCAATTAAAGTCTTTGCATCAGCTATTAGGCCACTCATGGCACACCCTGGGATGGGAAAGGGGAAACAGGAGTCATTCCACCCGTTATTTGGGATGTGTTTTCCCCCAGACTGCCCAAAGCCCACCTAAAACACAAAGGGAGAAGCTGGTCCCTGAGTGGGAAGACGGGGAAGAGATTTGTCCCACTGTGCTGGGCACTGCTGAGGCCACACCTGGAATAGTTTGGGGCTTCTCACAAGGACACTGAGGGGCTGAAGCGTGTCCAGGGAAGGGAAGGGAGCTGGGGAAGGGGCTGGAGCACCAGGAGCAGCTGAGGGAGCTGGGAAGGGGCTGAGCCTGGAGTAGAGGAGGCTCAGGGGGAACTTGTGGCTCTGCACAACTCCTGAGAGGAGGGGACAGCCGGGGGGGTCGGGCTGTGCTCCAGGGAACAGGGACAGGAGAGGGAACGGGCTCAGGCTGGGCCAGGGGAGGCTCAGGTCAGGTATTATTTAAATCTTTTTCATGGAAAGCGTGGTCAGGCACCGGCACAGGCTGCTCTGTGAACAACGGCGGAGTCCCCATCCCTGGAAGGGTTCCAAAAGTGTGGATGTGGCATTTTGGGACATGGATTAGCAGTGGCCTTGCTATGGTTGGACTCAATGATTTCCGAGGGGTTTTCCAGCCTTGAGGATTCCATGGGATTGAAACAGATTTGCTCCAGAGCAACCTGCTGGGAAGGGGCCCTGGCTGCCCCTCAGCCAGCAGATGCAGCAGGAGCCCCCAGCACAGATTCTGCTCTGGGATGATCTGGAAGCACCACAAGCTCATGGAAGAGGAAATTGGACTCTCGGAGCTCTTCCCGTGCCCATGGAACAGCAACATGGGAAATCTGGAGGTCTCCTGCCTTTCAGGGTGACATACTTGGTCATGAGCCCGTTTTGGGCCACTCAGGGTGTGGGTGGTTCCAGGGTGGCATCAGTGATCCTGGAGAAACTGGCCCCAGTCAAGCCCACCGTAATTCCCTGCCCTCCCAGAGCTAAATTTGGGATGAGCTTTCATGAGGGAGGTCACTGAGGCAGAGGGAAGTGCTTCAGCTGCCTCTTTCTGCTTCCTGGAGCTACGTTCTGCTGGCTCAGAGCCTGGCAAAGCAGTGCCCAGAGCTGGTGTGCACTGGCAGGGATGAGCATTCCTGCTCCAGGCAGAGCTGCCTGCAGGGAGGGCTCACCCCAAAACACAACTGCTCCAATTCCTAGGGGATAAATAATTCCCAGTGCTAGGGGTGCTCCTGGGTCTGACCCAGAGGGAGCCCCAGGGTGAATCCCTCCTCCATACCGATGTGGGAGTCGATCTCCACGATCTTCTCGATGCTGCTGGGCTCCATGAGGGGAGATGTGATCCTCTTTTCCACAGCCAGGCAAACTCCCTCGGAGGTCTGGATCCCGATGGCTGTGGAGCCAAGCTGCAAAACAACGACACAGGCTGCAGCTCACACAAATACCCCGCTCATTCTGACTTATCTGCAGGCGTGTTGGTTTGGATTCAGTTGTGTCACCCACACACAAACCCACTCTGGCTTTGCATGGTGCATTTTAAAGCTTATTCCCTCAAGTAGGAAATGGGGAAGGTGATTCCCATGAAACCTGGTGGGACTGCTGCCCATCCTTTCAAGCAACAGAAGTTTACAGAGCCTGGTGAGAGTAAAAGGCCCTGGGAATTCTGCACTGCCAGAGGGAAAAAAATGAGTTTAAAGGGTGAGAGAATTTCCCACCTCAGTACAAATCCTGCTGCAGCTCTGGCGTGGGCACTTGGCTTTCCATAATCTTCTGCTGTCCCCAGAGTCCCAGCAGCAAGTTCCAGCCCGGGATACTAAATATTATATATTTAGTATAAATATATTATAGTATTATAGTATTTATTATATTATTACAGTTAATTTTACAGTTATTTATTTATTATTACAGTTAATTTTACTATTACTATTGCAATTTATTACTATTTACTGTTTACTTTTATTATTAGTGCTCCAAGCAGCTAAAGCAACACAGGGAAGTTGAAGTCAGGACTCTTCTCCCCAACCCAAACACCTCAGAGCTTTTTCCCTTGACCTGTTTCTTCNCTCAGGAGCTCCTGGCAGCCCTTGCCCCCCCCAGCCCCTGCCTGGATCCCACCAAGATCCTGCCAATGCCTTTCTGGATCCCACCAGGCCTTTCCTCAATCCCACCAAGCCCCACACCGCTCCTGCCTTCACCCTCCTGACCTCGACCCAGCCTTGATCCCACCAGCACTTACCTTCATCCCGCCAGCCCCTGCCTGCATCCCACCCTGCTTCCAGCACTCCCAGCTTTCCACAGCACGGAATTCCCTGGCTGAACTGCCTCACTGCACTGTGGAATGCTCACGCCCAGCACCCACCTCAGGACTTGGAGTTTCATTTTAAGCCCAAGGTTCCCTGGAAAGCTGCACCTACAGCCACGGGTCTGGCAGGAGATCTCCCTGCTCCAGGAGATCTATTTCAATTTATCAAGTCAGCATGGTCACCAGCATCCTCCTGGGAGCTTTAATTCCCAAGTCCTTGATAATTTTATTACTTTTACTATTACAATTTAATGTATTTATATACATATATATATCTGTATAAATATATTTATCTCTATAAATATATTATAGTATTTATATTATATATTATATATATTATATTATATTATTATATTACTAAATATTATATATTTAGTATAAATATATTATAGTATTATAGTATTTATTATATTATTACAGTTAATTTTACAGTTATTTATTTATTATTACAGTTAATTTTACTATTACTATTGCAATTTATTACTATTTACTGTTTACTTTTATTATTAGTGCTCCAAGCAGCTAAAGCAACACAGGGAAGTTGAAGTCAGGACTCTTCTCCCCAACCCAAACACCTCAGAGCTTTTTCCCTTGACCTGTTTCTTCCAAATTTAAACTCATTACCCATCAACACCCACATTCTATCAATGCAATAAACAGTAATATTTGTCAATTAAGGACATTTATAAATTAAGGAGATTTAATCCTCAAAGGCCGTTTGGCCCTGCAAAGTTGGCTTTGCTCATACCCACCTTCAGCCTCACGTTTAAACCCACCCAAAAAGTGGTTTAGGTTTGACTGGGGGACAAACAGCTTTGGATTACATTTTGGTTGGGGATAAATCCCTTGGAAGGACAGGGGAGGGAACATTCTGCTGAACTTGGGGGAAAATCAAAGGGGTTTGGTTCTAAATGGCCCATAGGAGCAGTGGAATGTTTGGCTGGAGGAGACAGACACAGCCTGGATTGCTCCTAACCCAGCCACAGCTGGG
>VWZN01008484.1:0-29659 GCA_013396955.1 Regulus satrapa
CCGCCCCGCACCGCCCGCGGCCCCGGGGAAAGTCCAGAGGCTTCCTCCGCCTCGGCTTTGGGGAGCTTTTGGGTTTGTTTGGGGGTTTGCTTTAGGTTAGGAAAAAAAAAAGAAAATTCACACGCTGATAGCGCGTGGTAACTCTTTCCTCTCGTCTGAAAGCTCATTTATAGCAGACAAGATGCCAGGAACCGTTAACCTCCATGCATAGCTGAACTCTCCAAAGAGCACCCAACGTCAGTTAACACCTTATTAAGTGAGAACATAGCCATAGCTCAGAACTCTGAGCTTTCCAAATTCTCCCCTCGAAAAACAGCGTACATCAGTGCAGGGTGTCGGGCCCAGCTGCTTCCACCTCTGTGGGGACCAAGGTGCTTGCTCCCTTGGCACTCTCAGCTACAAATCAAGCAGAGTCTTTAATCCCTGGAGAGCCTTCAGGTACCAAGTCACAAGGTTTTTCAGCCCATAGTTTCAGGCCCAAGAGGCACAGAAAACTAAGTTTTAAAAGAGTGATCAAAGTAAGTCCTTATAAAACCTCCAGCACTAACACATGTCTATGATGTATCTAACAGACTTCACACTTCTGGTCTTATGGACTTGCAAGCTTAAAAAGAAAATGAAAACCCAAACTGCTGTCAATTGCTGATGTCACCAACATCAGAGGCCCCATGCATCCCTGTCCCATGCATGGCAGTCCTATGGCATCCTGCCACAGCTGAAAACTGTTTTCATACATGACCAAGAACACCAGAGCCACCATCTGGAGTAGTTGAGCTCACCGAGATACCTACACTGGAATGATACAGAATTTGCTGACTCACAAGATCACTGTATTTAGCTTAGATGTGTAAACCATTCCATATTATCCCTATTCACCACCAATGCCTCATTTCTTGGAAGCAGTTTGGGTAGCAGAAGCCCAGCCTGTGCCATCTTATGCTAGTGGGTGCTGCTCAGTCCCACAGGAAAGGTACCCACTGCAAAGGGCCATGGCCAGCATTTCCACCAGCCTCTCACCTCACTAAGTCCAGTGTCTGCTGCCCAATGCACACAGGAGTTCTGCAAAGCCAGAGGCAGTAACTCCTCCAAAGCCTTCACAGTCACCTATGGCTTGAGCTTTGACTGCTCCTCAGGCTTTTCACCGTGGCAGCCCCATCATCTGCTTCCAAGAAAATGACGGCCACTGATGGCTCTGCCCCACACCCAAGCTGGCCCAGGGCTGCTGCACCTGCCTGCAAGCAGAACAACTAGAAAAGGAATTTGTGAAGCTGCTGCTAACATTTATTATTTTAACAGCAGGTAAAATTGCAACAGCTACAACAGAGCTGTGAGCTATGCATGGAAAAACTCATCCCAGGTGACTCATCCCAGGCCATGCTGAGGAGCCGTGTGCTTGCAGCACAGCTGTCCCCACAGCCATGACCCAAAGGACTTGGACCCACACAGGCCAGAAGGACCTGGACACCTCAAACAGCAAAGAATGGACTGGGCAACACCAGAGGTTGTTTTAAACAGGGCACATGAGGGTTTTCTTCTTTCAGTTATTTCATTTGTAATGGCATGAGTTCTTTATTTAAAATAGATCCATCCTTTGTGCTCAGTAGTGTGGCAAAACCCCTTAGCTTTAATATCTAAATAGTTACCTGGAGAATAATACCAGTATTGGATGAATCTCAGACTACTAGTCTTGAACAACACAGATAGGGCACAGAATAGAGAAGAGGCAGCTCATATGTGTCTCTGAAAAAATAGAAATATCATTTAGCTGCATGCTGTTATGAATATGTGTGTGTGTGTGTGTGTGTGTGTATGCATATATATCTAATATTAAAAGCTCCACACCCAGACCTGTTGCTCCACTGCTGAAGGCAGTGTGATCAGATTCCCAGCACAAATCCAGCCAGAGCAGCCAATGCCCACTGGAAAATGTTTAAGGCTGTTTCTTTTTCTTACAGCATGCTCAGGGTGTGAAGGCTGGTGCAGCATGTTCCTGAGAGCCTGATGTTCTCAACACTTTATACAGGAAGAACAGGGCTAGGTAGGACCGTGCACTCAGGACACCCTGGGGGCTCCTGCGGTTACTGCCTTCCACTCACCCTTGGAAATGAGTGAGTGAATTCACCCCTGAATTAAGGCTGTGTCTACAGTGCCCCAGTGGCTTATTGGATTAGTGACCGCCCTTCAGCAGCTCAAATCAAAGTCTGAGCAGCCTGACCTTTCACTTACAGGGCAGCAAAGTGCCCCTGTGAAATGAGCTGCCCTTGCCCTGCTCCATTGGTCCATATCCCATGAGGAGTAAGCGTTTCACAGAGCATGGAGCCCATTCAATGGGGCCAAGGACTTAAGAGCATGCTTGAGTGGGAAGCCTTCCCACCCTGGACACCCCTTTGGAATGTGAAAGAGAAGCCTGCAGGAATGGCCAGGATCTGGCCCTGCTGCATCAGGCACACCAAGATTTAAATTAAAATGGAAAACTTGGGCTGATGTTTTACCAAGCTCAGCTCTACATCCTAGCTCTGCTGCTTGGATGGAATAAATCCATGTGCAGTTTGCTCCTGTCTTCATCTTCAGCCTTGAGTTGTTCCTATAAGCAAGCTTTTCCTTACAGAAAATCCAACTGAGGAGGCTTTCTGAATTTGAAAGCTCTTGGTAAAAGGAAAGACAACTTTGAGACTGACTGGTGTGCATGTTCTGTCTTTATCCAGTTTACACACAAAAACACAACTTCATCCCAAGGTAAGGAACGCTTCCTGCCACTGGACACTCAGGGAAGGAGGGGATGCTTTGCAGTTACTGCCATTTGACAGAGGAGCCACCTCAAAACAACCCTGCACTGTACTGGAGGGCAGGACTTCAGCCTCAGCTCCATCACATTCAGGCAGTGTTGCAGAAGGAACATGGTGAAGAACAGTCAGGACTTGGATTCAGCCTGGACTTCTCGGGAACAGAGGCAACTGCAGCATCCCTTCCAGCTCCTGACCACGGGGATCTCTCATGGCCCCTTGCAGAGGGGGAACCCAGCATACTACAGCCCTTTATTCTGATGTGTTTCACTACTTTATAAGAGAAAAGAAACCCAAGAGAGGCTGGCATTATTCAGCAGGCAAGGTTTCAGAGTTTACAAAGGTTTTACTCCAGTTGGATTCCAACGGGCTTTGGGGACTGAACCTCAGATTCCTCTAAAAGCTCCAGCTTTAATCATAAACAAATCCCAATACTTTATCAGCAAAGCAATGAGGCAAACGAGATCCCTGACAGTGATGGAAATCTCCAGCTAAAGGGCAGACCAATGGGTTGGTTCAATACCCTGCTCTCCTGGGTATCCAGCCCCTCTCCAGTGCCCAGGGCCCCTCAGCCAGTGCCTGCCCCCAACCATTTGTCTCCCAGCTCCAGTGTCTGGCACAGGGTGGACACACATGGGCTTTCCTTGATCCCATGCACTGCAGCTCCCCTCTGAAAGCGTGTGTCAGCTGCTAGAATGCTTCTGAAGAGAAGAAAGAATGAACCAACCTCTGCAGACAGACCTACACAAATGGGTGGGAAATTCCACTTTTCAGCCTTTGCACTGCATTAAATCCTAGGGCTTGGATCCTTGGATTTATATTCCTCTATGGTTTTACTTTTCCCTCTAAAATTTTTTTTTTAAAAAAATCTCAAGCTGTTAAGCTTCAAAACTTAATATTTCCTTAACTTGGAGCTTTTCAGCTCAACAGCTCTTAAACATAAACCTCTTTGACTTGAAGTCTTCTGAATTAAGCTGTTTCCAACAAGTCACCATCCTCCCCACACCACCACCCTGGGCTTCTGCCCTCTGCCCCAGCTGCTGGCTCAGGGCAAGACCTCACACAAGGTGCATGACCACCCCCGTCCCACAGCTGGCAGTGCAACTGCAGGGGCAATGCAGGGCTGATGAGGGCACTGACTGGTGACTTCCCAGACCTCTCAATGCCCTGTGTCACTGTCCTCAGTCAGGCCACAGGTGAATGAGTGACCCTGGAGGAACTGAGGGTAGGTTGTGAGACAGGAAAGGTTCTGAAAACAACGCTGGAAAACATATCTTTCTACTGAAGAGGAACTGTAGTCACACTTTGCATTAGAGCAAGAATTAAAAAAATATCATATGGGTGGATTTGTACAAAAATATACTGGAACACTTTTCTGGAAAATCCATGTCACAGATCAATAAAGAGACATCTCTGGAAGTCTCATTCTCCTGCACAAATGTTTCCTACAAGCAGACTTCTACCCACTCGGAGGTACAGCAGCTTTTACAGGGCTTTTATCAGCATTCTCCACCATGGCCACAGTGAGGGCACCAGCCACAGCTGGGCTCCCAGAGACATTGCCAAGTTACCCAGAAAGGGGACAGATTCATGCAGGAGCACCACACTTGCTCTGGTGTCCAAGCTCCTCCTAGAGACCAGGAAAAGGCCATGCTGCTCCAACAGCAGGCGAGGGAAGACTGGAGGAGGGACTGAAAAGGATCAGAAGATTGCAAAGTCTGAAGAGCAGTGAAGGACTAAGCAAGGAGAAGGTTGTGGCAAGATGTAGAACTGGGAAGGAGTTTGAAAGGACTATTTAGAACCATGAAGCTCGAGGGAACAAGTAGAAGTATTTCCCTAATTCAAGACTCTAAAATGAAGCCAAGATCCCCCAACCTCCTGTCCTGAGCTCTCTGGAGATGAAAAGGACTGGTTGGGTGCCCTGCACTATAGTAGTCTCATGACATATTATTGCTGTTAGCTACAGTCATTTAGTTAAAATCTATCTTCCATGTAGAAAATTGGAAGGCTTGAAAGTATGGCAAAAATATTTAAGGAACAGGGAAAAATGTCCAAAACACCAGAGATGGCCTGAAAGCCATAAACTGAAAGCTTTACTCATTAGCTGTAGCTGTGCACTATGCGCATAAATGTGTGTAAATATGTCCTCACGTACATTTACATCCAGAGAACAGCTTTGCACCACTCAAAGAAGTGCCCAGATAATGTTCACTGCTGCAAAATAGCATGATAAAGGGCTGCTAGGAGCCTTTCATCAAGGACATTGAAGGAAAATGACACAATTACAAGCTTTGGGACAAATGTAAGGAGCAGTGGGAAAAGTTTCAAGAACAGGCATGGATAAAGGTGGCTGCAGTGGTGAAATGCCAAATACCTTAGCAACTACAATACACCTTCAATTCTCCCTGCAATCATTACTCATTAAANACAGACAAGAGAAACTGTTTTCTCTTAAATACAGTAAGTCAACAGAATCGGATGGGGCTCAGCAGGCTTCAGGCCCCAGCAACTGGTTGAGTAAGACTGCAAGACCCTTCTAAAATTGCCTTCAATGAAAACAAAGACTGTTTCTAGCACCAGCATAAACCAATCAGTTGAGGTGAAGCAGGTGCACGAACTCAGAGTGGCCGATCTCTGTTCCCTCTCTTTGCCTTTTGCAGGTCAAGGAGCGTGGTAGCCATGCCCTTGTCCTGGACAAGGCTCTGGCAGCAGCACACGGCGCTGCCATGGCCAGCTCAGTGTGGGCAGGCACTGGCTCAGAGCTGCCCTGCTGAGCATCCCTCCCCTCTTTTCCCATTCTCACTTTTCACCCTTGGCCATCTTTCCCCCCCTTCTTTTATTCATTGCCCTTTCTTGCGTCTTTTTTTCTCCCAGGGTCCTTTTCCCATAAAGGCTCTAATGGCTTGGTCAGGAATGGGTAACAGAAGTGGTGGAAGGAGAAAAGTTTTGAAGAAAGAAAAGCAGAAGTCATCTTCATACATCTGGATATGGCCCTACATGTGGTCCCCACAGCACACAATTAACATTTGACAGATTTGATTGATTTACATGGTCCCAGTTAGGTACTGCTTAAAACCCATTTACATAAGACAACGCAAATGTGGCCGCCACTGAAGAGCTGATCCAACACAACACAGAACTGTTCCCAAAAGTGCCCATGCAGGTAAACCAGCGAGCAGCCAGCAGAGTATTGCCTGTGCTGCTTGCAAAGGGGAGGACAAGTCAGGTCCCTTCAGGCACACCTGCAAGTCCAGCATCAGTTCTCCTGCACCCCATCACACATGCTCAGCTCTCCCTGTTCACATTGAGAACTAGGCTCAGATAAAGCAATCCTTAATAAATACCAGATCACAAAACCTCCAAAACCTCACTCAACACAACCGACTGCACTTGCTACTGCTTGCCAGAACCTACTGCCCACTAGCCAAAGGCAGGAATAAAGGTGCTGTGCTCTATCCGACACTAAGCTCCAAACAAACCACCTAGTTCTTTTGCAGCTTCTTCTGACATTTCTAAGTAGGTCCAGTCTTTAACACCCTTTTGGGAAAACAGCAAGGAGAATAAGGATCTAGATGCTGGTTCCACAGAGAGGAAAGGAAATGTTGAGAGAGTTTGGCTGCTAGTCAGTAATGGCACACGTGAAAGAGACAGGACATGGCTTGGGGTATCTGGGTAGGGGCATGAACTTAGCCCCTGAGGGACCGTCTGGGTGGCAAGGAGCCCAGAACCACCACGCATCCCGGCCCTGTTTTCCATTACCTCAGCCCACACACACTCCCACCCCTCCTGCCAGCCATGCTCGAGTTGCTTCTCTCCAAAGGCTGCAACTATTGCTGAGCACAGGCAAAGTAAGAGCCTCACACTCATCACAGCCCCTGGACTCTGAAAAGCCACTCTGGCAGGTTTGCTGGATCACAGGAGCAAACAGAACCCCAGGACAGACCTCAGGCAGTCAGAAACATTTCTCTTGAAGACCCCTAGGACTAAGGCACAGACTGAGAGCTCCTGACAGCATGGTGTCCTTGTTACCACCTTTTCGGCAGTGAGATGCCAAGAGACACCAGAGACTTGGAGACAAAATAGATTAATACAGAGCAGCTCTATCAGCAGCCAACCCTATATGGTCGCACACGCCCCCTCAGCTGGGTGACCTCCCCTTTGTCCCAAGCAGGGGGACACTAGCTACCTGTGCACTGTAAGGAATGGAACACATACAGAAGGAAAAGAAACATGAAGAAAGCTGGGACAGTCAGGTTCTGCAACAGGAAAGGCAGCGGCAGGGGAAATTAATGAACAAAGCAAAGATGAAGGCACCTGGAGAGGTGTTTCACTCTCCTGTAAACAAAGTCGTTTTCCCATCATGGTGTGAGAACTAGCAATGCATTTGGCTGAGGAGCTCCATGCTCTCAAATAAGCCATCCTTGAGGACCAGGATCACACAGAAGCTTAGAACCTGCAACACAGCTACCTAAACACTACAGCTTTGTTGCCATCATTACCGTGACAAGAACATGGTTCAACTCTGCAGAAACTCAAGAGCAGTACTTCAACAACCCCCATCTGGTATTTGTCTTTTCTCTTCAACAGGTATTTTCACATCTGAGCTTTTCTGTAAATCAACTTTTGAGGTTCTGTTCAAAGTGAAAGAACTGGCAGCTGCACATGAATATCCAAGAGGATACAGCTGCATCCAGTCGTCAGATGGCCAGTCCCAAAAGAAGCCAGGGTTTGGAGATGTGACCAGCAAACACCAGAGGTAGGAACAAGACCCCATGGCCAGGAGCGGAGCAATGACCACCCCTCGCTACTCTGTCAACTGGCAGAAAACAGTGGGGGCCTAACCAGGGCCAAATGAAGTTATTCTTATGCCAAGAGGGTGCCTCAAAGATGTCTCATGAGGTTCAACAGTGGCCTGACAAAGACTTGACCTACATTTTACCTCAGCATCAGCACAGCAATGATTTCCTTCAGAGCTGCCCATACAGGCTCCACCTTCCCCCCTGCAATGCTTGTGCAGAGTGCAGCTGCACCCCAGACCTGCCTTGGTCAGTCACCTGCAGACGGACAACAGCCTGGCTTTTTAAAAAACTTTAATAATCAGAATATTTTACCGGGTAGAAAGCCTCTTGCTGAAATTATTGTACATTTTCACTTTCAGCCAAAATTGAGGGCAATTTTGCTTAAATAAGTCTGTCTGTGCCATTAGCTCTATTTCAACAGGGAAATCTGCTCTCACTTGTGTATATGACATCATCTATTGACATAACCCCACCAAACCAGGCATTTCAAACCCTTGTAACTCTGCTATTTCACATGCTGCAATTACACTCAAGCTTAAATGAATCTCTGACACAAGACTTGCACCATTTTGTTTCTCTACCGTGCACTTCACTTGGCTTTGTCTTCTCAAAAAGAACTATTTTCTTCTGGAGACTTGCAGTACTTTCCATTGGACCCAGCATTTCAACTAAGGAACGAAGAGCTTTAAAATAGCAAACTTAAAAAAATAAATTCAGTGGCAATTTTATAGATCATACATCCTACCTAAACAACTTGTAAAGAATGCTCAGTGGAACAGATCCCATGTCCAACCAGCACAACCCAGTGTGTTCACATGTCCTGCAAAGCCACCCAAGAGTCCAAGCCCTTCAAGTGAGGGAAACCTGCTTTAGAGTCCACTAGGAGAGAGTCCCTGCTATGAGAACACAAGTCAGTTGTGTTAATTTTCAAACACAGCAAGAATTAAAGCGCAGTTTAATAGTTACCAAACAACTGTTTGAATGTTTTCTGAGTACTCTTCCAGTCTCCCCTACTGCAATTACTGAACACAAGATGCAATAGTCAAGCACTTGAAGTGACACAGCACTGAGAGGGGAACCTTGAGGCATCTCATACTCAAAGGCATGACATCCATGCTTTCCTTCACCTGAAAGCCCTTACAACCTTTGAGGTTTTTATTTTGTGTAACCCAAAATTTTAACTCTGGCTCATAGCATCATGTGTAGCCCAGAGGACTTCCTGCTCATCTAAGCTTTTGGATTTGCTGGAGATTAGTGTCAGCATTTCCAGGAATTTATCCACAGGCTCTGAATGCACTCAGTGAGCTCTACAGGCACACCCTTACAGTATTCAAGCTAATTCTTTTTTCCACAAAACCCTCACAGGAGCTATTATGCAAGGCAACCTCAGACTCCGCAGTTCCTTAGAGGAGCAGCACAGCCAGCAAATCCTGAATCAAAAGTATTGCATTTTACAAGTGGAGTTCCAGGCCCTATAAACCCATAGTTAGAGAGAAACCATAAACCAAAGTGCAATGAAGCAGGGTCAGAAACTGAAGATGCAGGAAGGGCTGTTTCAGGCAATTATATAATTAGTGGTCACTTTCAGACAGGAATAAAGCCCCGCTTGCCACTCCAGTCTTCTCACCAATCATCTGCTTAGTAGCTCCAAAGCTCATGGAACTGGAGTTGCTTTTGAAGCTGACAACACACAAGGATAGTTTATGTGTACTTGGTAAGGATAAGTAGCTAAAACACTCAAAGGTAGTTCCTCAGACAACTTGCCCCATTATCTCTGGGTTTAGTATGCAGACTCCCCTCATCCATAAAAAAAGAAACAATAGTACTTTATTAAAATACTAAATTTTATTTTTTTCCACATACATTTAGTCTCCCCACCGTTTCCATTTGTCTGACCACCACCATGCCTTATCAAAACATTCCATACATACTTAAAATGAAACTGAGGGTGGAGTCCCGTCCTTAAAAACTAAACAGGCATATTGGACAACACATTCTTGGCAAGGTAATCTGGATGACATTTATCAGACACAGGAGGGAAAGCTCTTTCAGCATTTGTAAAAAGAACAGCCAAATAATGGTTACAGAAATAAGACTGCAGATTTTAATGAACTGTTTCAACTGTTTTCTTTTCTTACAGAGTCTGTCTCCACTGCCAGAGAGCTTGAATGACCTGAAAGTGTACACAAAAAGTTAGAAATTGAAATCCATTTACTAAAATCATTTTAGTTGACTATTTCCACTTATTCCATAAAACACTGACATTAAATTATATCAAAAGTATATTCATTTTAGAGAAAATCAAGTTGAAAGCACATCAGGTCCTTCTTCTAGAAGACTGTTATTCACACTAGGTCACAACAGCAAGAATTCAGTGAAGGTGAGAGAGAGGATGGGCGTGGACCAGTGAGGCAAATATTGGCTGAACTCTGCCTACCCTGGCTAATGCCACAGCAGCTCCAGTAGCTGAGGCTGCTCTTTAACATTCTTTCAGGAACATATGAATTTGTCCATCAGACACATTTACTCTGAACCACTGAGGGAAGCAGGAAAGCAAAAACAATTCTGTTACTGCAAGATTACCTTGAAAGAATTTTGATAGGGAAATCTAAGACACATTTTTAGCTTAGTCTGTTGTAAACTACAAATAATTCAGAAACTTGCTTCCTGATACCACCTTTTGGCTTGTGCACTTTCACAAACTCAGTTGATTCTGGGAGAGAATGTAGCAAGACTGCCATAATCTCCATCATCGAACAGCTCCACCTCCCAGACACCCTCCCTAACAACAAAGGGATGAACATCAGACTGGCCTAGGTGGCCAAATTCAGCAGCAAGGGAAACCACAGCTCATTTCCTTAGCCAATATGGAGGGCAAAAGGAAAATTCAGAGGATTTAGTAAGCAACAGATAATTTACCAACCATATAAAAGCTGGAAAAATGTAATAAAATATTAGCTTTCCCATCTTAGCCAGCTAAACCCTTAAAACCATTCCCATATAGTTAATCTGAAGTATTGTTTGTGGTTTGTAACCCTTTGAAACAGTCCAAAGCTTGTAAAGATTAAGAAGCAGAAAAGAATCCCTAAATCAGGTTATAAAAGCTTTTGGACTTTATAATAAAGTACTTATGAATTCTGTTACCTTCTGGTCCTCCGTCCTGAAGCAATTCTTAACGTAGTTGGCAAATTTGGGCTCCAGCTTAGGAAGGGTAGTACCCTATTTTGAAAAAAAAGCAAGCTTGAGGGTCTGCAGGTCATTAAATGCTTCCAATAAATAACCTATGAAGCTGAAACACTTTGCAATACATGTGTAATTTGAACTCACCTTGCAACTTCCCACACTAATCCTGCTTTAAACCATTTTAGAAAACCATTTTGTTTTTCTACCATGCCCAGGTATTGCTCACAGAAGTGGCTACACACTGAATTGCTGTTCAAAACTGTTGATACTGAAGAGCACAACAGCATTCACCACTTAAAATTACCTTGTTTGTAGTCAACAGCCCCGTGCTACTCAGGTAAACTAGAACTAATTCCATATTTATGGACTCTTACGCACACAACCCAAGACCACCCTTTAAAGGAGGTTCTTAACTTCAGCTCTCTACAGCAAAACATGAACTGACCTCCCACCTATCCTTTTAAACTCCCTAATACACTACTCATTAATACATTACTTCTAATATTTGAAGAACTGTTCCAGAAACATTTTTTTTGTAATTCCTGGCATATTCCATGCTCAAATGTTCAAGGCAGATTCAGTTAATAGTTCATAGATATAGACTTATCTTCTAGTATCTCCAGGGCAAATAATACAGGCATGGTATTTTAGGAGACACTGGTTTCCTTTCACATGTCCCAAGAGAAATACTTTCCAGTTTCTCAGGTGAACCAGTTGAAATATCCCATGCCAATTAGGGCAGCACACTTAGCTCCTACTTAACTCATTGCACAACACAGCAAATCTCTGTTCCAAGGAAACATCAACACAAGGAACACTTCAAACTTCAATACTGCAAAAAAAGCCTGGATTTGGCCACTGTTTTAACCTTGTAATTTTCTCTTAGCTTCCTTACACCTACTTAATACAAGAGTTCCACCTTAAATCTAGTAAGGGATCTTTTTAAAAGCTGTTACTTGCTGGCTGTTGGCTGTCAGCTGGAGTCCTGTGTACATGGAATACAGACATTCCCTTCCTTTACTAAGGGATGCTCCAGCACCATCTTGATTAAACATTCCATTTAGCTCCCTGCTACAGTGCTTAGACAGCAATTCCCAGTAGAAACACTCTGCAGCACCAGATTATTTTAAAACTTTTTGCCAGTTATCTGCTCTGCATGCTTCCCTCTGCAGGGACTGTGAGCAGCTCAGCCGCTTGTGCTCACGCTGTAGAAGCACCATTAATCCCAGGTCCTCAGAGTCATTCCAAACACCACTGCAGCATCCAGGTGTTATTGTGACCCCCACAGGAGGGGCCCATCCATCATGTCAGGCTCACAGTCCAGGGCTGAGCACTTCCACCCTCACCACAGCCCATCATTGCTCACTCGGCATTCACGCTGTATTTAAACACTTCTGGTCTCATTTTGCATTTCTGGAACACGGTAGCCTCAAAACACTAATGATCTAAGCAGAAGTCGATCCTAATTTATTAGGTGACCCTTGTTTGCCATGTATGGCGTTAAAGAGTATTATCTTGAACTGAAGAACCTCATCAGCAAACCAACAATGCTTCCTGGCACCCATATTAGCACTTTGAGCCAGCCAAGCTCCTCACTCCCATCTGCTCTGAGCACAGGGGTAACTCTGAACACAGCCCTTGCTGGCACAAGAGCAAAAGAATCACCTGCCACACCCAACCAGCCTACTGGTGGATTTTTCATTTTAGACTTTAGTGGCAGCTAACAACGCTACTGACATGTGTGACCACCAGGTGCTGGACAAAACTGGTAACAACCAGAGCAAGTGATGGCCCTGACACCTTCAAAGGGTGAAGCATCCACTAAAGGGAGACTCAACCCCAAAGCCGTCCAGAAAGCAAAGGGATTTAGGTCTGTATCACAAGCACCTATCTCCCTCTTCTGGAAGCTACCAAGCCTTACAAGCACCAGGATACTACTCAAAAAACCAAAGCATTGCAAGCATGAGAGGCACTCACTTCACTAACCTAAAGCATATATGCACTATTTCAAGTAATCTTTACAATAAATATTACCTAAGCAGTTTTGTGTGTGCTGTTCTTTTTTTTGAATTTTAACAGAGTTCACCAAGAAATACCAAACTGCTAATCACACTACTGGTGCAACAAAGTGGTTTTGTTTCTCACAAGTACAGAGGCTTTTTTTCCCCAAATGTGTTTTCATTACTCTGAGCTCCAACATCAATTCACACTGATAGTAATAGCACAGCAATCAGCAACATCATGATCATTTCTTAAAACATCCAATTATTTTCATCCACTGAAGTGTAAAAGTAAGGCTGAGAAACCTCATTTACAAAAACTCACCTTATCTACAGATGCTTGCATTTTTGCTTTTATCTCCTCTAACGACAGAGGGACTTTTGGTGATTTTGGAGTTAGAGTTTTATCCTTCTTGGAATCTGGAGTCTGAAAATTATTCACTTCATTAGTAACTTGCACATAAGGCTACAGAATGAGATGCATTTTATAAAACTAGCTACCACACTGATAAGTCTGTATAGTTTTCAGAAAGTCATGAAACCTAAATTTATGCTTCCCACACATTACTTAGAAGCATAACAAGAATTATTTTTAAGTCTGGTGTTATCATAGTTAGCATAGCTGGTATCTTACACTTCTGGGCAGGTGCCTCCACAGCTCTTTGAATAGAAACAAAAACAACCAGCCAAAATATTTAGTGATTGTGTTTACTCCACATCTGCAGCCAGATTTTTAAAAAAAATTAAATTCCCTTTCAATCACTATTTTTACTTTTTTTTAACCTTTTAAAGCCACTCATGCTTTAAAAGGCACACCTGCAGTGCTTCTCACACTGTCTTGCCATGCTCCCCCCATGCTCATTTCTGTATGAATCTTCCTGGCATCATGTCTGAGCATGTGCAGCAAGAAGCTGCACAAGGAAGCAGGACATGATCACACAGCATTAACAAGGAAACTGCCAGTCCTGCACTGGGTCACTGCCAGGAGTCCCTAGGCAGCAGCAGCCCCCAGCATTCTCCAGTGGCAACACACTTGGCCATTACCCTCTTGTACAAGGGGCTGCACAAAACCAATAGAAGATTCAGTGTTTCAAACCAAAGAATTACCAATATTCCCAACGGACAGTATGTCTGATTTCAGATCTTGACTATTGCAGATATTGACAAGATTGCATACTGAATGTTGAAGAGTTTCACAGAGAACATGAAGCAGCGAACAGTATTGTCAACATGCTTCATATTAAGATTTAAAAAACTAACTTACTTGAATGTTAGTATGTTGTTTGAAGTTACTATTAGGCAAGAAAACTAGTTTCCCCCACTAATATAAACCTGTGTTTGACTCAGTTGTTTTCACTCACTTTTGATTTAGATGCTGGTGTGGATGGTTTAGAGTCTTTTCCATTCTGCTTTGCTTTCTGCATATTTTTTCCTGCAACCTCACGAACAGGCTAGAAAGCAAGCACACAAGATCATTTGTCAAATGAACTGCAAATGAACTCAAGATTTAATGTTATAGAAACCCGAAAAAAAATCTCTTGGTGCAGCACAGTAACAACTCTAAGAACAAATTCTATTACAATACCATTCGACTATGGGGGACTCCCACTGTATTTTCCTTAAATAGATCACCTTTCTTTACATGTCAACGTGTAGTCTTTGGGGGTAGCTACTGCTTTTATATTAATTCCTGGTGGTGGCACTGCAGTTCTATGACCTATATATCAATACAGAAAAAAGGTATTTTTTCTGTAACACAACCATTTGGCATTTAATCCAGAAATATGATCTGGGACGTGCATGGGACACAATACCACACACACATCTAAGACAGAGTCTAAAATTCCTATATAAACTAGGGGACCATTTTGTTCAGCCACCCGAGATCATATCAGATGGAATCTGCAGTTTAGACTGTCTTTACCAGGCCATTGTGTGCTATTGCATAAGGAAATTCAGCAGGGACAGAGCAGCGCATGGTGAAAGAAAACATTAAATATCAGTTTTTATAACAGTAGATATGAACATAAAAATTCAAGCCAAAGGACACAAGAGTGTGAATAAGGAAAAGCTTCCCGCTGTGGCTTCAGCACACCACCAGAGGGCCCTCGAGGGCCGAGGGAACAGCGCCCCCAGACCCTGCCACAGGCTCGCTCAGCCGGTCACTTCCACGCCAGGACTGGAACTGCCAAGCACAACCCCCTCTGAGCAGGACTGCTTACTGCCCAACAGCATTCAGGCCCACACCAACCTGAGAGCTGCATCCCTGTGCTGGTAAGACCCAGTCACCCTTTGGAGGCAAGGAAATAAACCATGGACTGGATGATGCACGCTCACACCCTACCACGATTTCTTTAGGCACTCTGAACCTAAACCTAACGAATCCCCCATTAACACACTCCAGAGAGCTGTGATGACACTCATTAATTTAAGGGACTATCTGCCCAATTTACTGTTGTATCACAGTATTAGACACTTACTTTCTTTACTGGTGCTTTAATTTCTTCCTCATCATCCTCTAAGTCATCCTCATCACTACAATTAGAAAGGAAGTCACTCACCATTATTCAAGATTCATGTTAGGAATTGATCTTCCCCATCCCCCCCAATAATTTTTTTTTTTATTCATGAAGGAAGCAAGCAATCTTTCCAAGATTACTTATACCTTAACACATAGCTAAATGCATTCCCTCCTCTTTAATGCTAGAAGAGGTATATCCTAGGGACTTCCACTACTACTGTTAGATGTTTGAGTAATAGGAAGCCCAGTACGACACATCTGAAGAACATTAATTTAGAACATTATAGAGATAAATAAGGCAAGGATGCTTTTTTACTTAGCATCCAGTTATATCACACAATTCATGTTTTGAAAGTTAGCCCTGTATTCTAAAACACATTATCAAAACAGGAATACATACTCATCATCGTCATCCTCATCTTCATCGTCGTCCTCATCATCATCTGCCAATTTTGGTTTTTTCTTTAAAAAAAAGAAAGTCTGTTAAGTACTGATACCATTTTGTGGTAATAAACAGCAACTGCCATCCAAAACAACCGTGGCTTTAGTACAAGGCTACTTTCCATCAATTTAGTTAAACCCAGGAAGTTACAGCTGCCAAGTCCAAAGCTATTGATAAATCCGCTGCATATTCTCTGAGAATATATGAACCTTTCCTCCGTAGTAGTGCTTTAATCAGCATTTTTAACTCTTGCAGCACACTAATGTTTACACCAGAACCTGCAATTAATGCAGGGGACAGAACTTCCACTAAAGTAGCCGTTAAATTTACCGCTTCAGCAAACCTTTGGAGGGGCCTCCTGTACTTTATTACACTTCTGTAATTTAGTACAAAATAATCCCACTTACTACAGCAAAGTAAGCGCTTCCTCCTAGAAACCGCACTAATACCAAACTAAAAGAAACCGCTGTGAACCAAGTGACTGCAAGTCTATATACCTGTGGTGTTTTAGCTCCTCCTCCGCTTGCCGGTCTCTTTGTTGAAGCATTAACGATTTTTGCATCATCTTCCTCCTCATCTGATTCTGGTTCTTCTTCTAACGCTGAAGAAGCAAAGGCAAAGAGTGAAGCCTCATTTAACAATATCAAGCAAGACTGTTAGCAAGAAACAAAGAGCATCACCCACAACTGAGTAGGTTTGGTCTGGCTGAGGCGCTGAATTGATAGCAGGAAGCTTCCCACTAGTGACCTAACCACAGACTAGGAAGTTTTTGCGCTGACTGAAGCAGATACTACTACAGGGAAATCCAAACCACACGAACAACCACCCCACACTCCTTGGAACACTCCTCACACACAACAGACCACAGAAAATCAAAATTTTCTCAATTTATAAGGAGACACATTTGAAAACTAGTAGAAAGTTTGAAGACAATTCTCTAAAGCTTGTTCTAGGTTAGTTTAGTAAGAAATCAGAACCATATTATGACCAGTCTTCTCACACTCAGCTGATAAGCAGGAAGTCCTACAGTGAGACACCTGCATGCACTTCTATGGGGAGAAATTAGAACCAAAATGGCAAGGCTGACAAATTCTCCTTTATCCATACAAACTAAGTGGCAAGGAAAAGGCATGTGAGCACCCCTGTGAACTGTTGTCCTACAGCCACTTTGTGCCACCAAGGATGTGCCTTTAAGATTCAGAGGGTCAGCACCAGCAAAAGCACTGCTTGAGGCAGCAGCTGCATGCCCCTACAGTTTTGCTGGTGCTGCCAAGTGCCAGGACACAGCTGGCAGTGACCAGCCATACGTACCTACGAGGTGCTGACCACTGACGTAAACAGGCCCTGAACCACATTTCAACCTCAACACCACCGGTGGTGTGATCTCGAAGCCACCCAGCGAAACCTGTGGGACAAAGCATTGATACTCATTTAAATATTCCAGGCAAAGTGTGCTCAGCAGAAACTCCACTCAAGTAGAAACAAGCATCAATAGCTGGAGACTCCATAGCTAACAGTTACTACAAGTTCACATTAGACAAGAGTATTCTGCAAGTGTTGAAGAGTCAACTCAGGGTCAATAAGCCTCCAGCAGGGGTTTTTACTACACTCGTGGCTTATCCCAGTTAAAGTGCACCAAGGCCACAGCAATAGACATTTGTTTCTACTCCACTTGGCAGCAATATCCACTTGAACATTATCCATCCCATCTGCCCCAGCACTATCTAGCTCTACTCATACACTATCAGCTTCTGAGTCCAACTACATTCCAGACACCAGAAATGGCAAAAGGGTGCCCTTAAATCAACAGAGTAGCATTTGTCTTTAGTCACATAAAAGCTTGGGAACTGCAGAAGAAAGTAATTGTTATCATCCCAGGTTTAAAGAAAGCAACACAACCTAAAGATGCATCTGCCTGCATATGACTAAATTTGTGTATGTGCAGATACAATGCATAATTACTAGAAATGTGTAATTTGAACAAGTCAATTACCTCCACATTACTCAAGTAACTCTACTAAGCACAAAAATGTTTGTATCTACTACCAGTGAAAACAGACATCTCTGAACACACTGTTCAGTTTCACTGAAATTCAGTAGACCCAAGCCACTTCTTTTTCTCCCTAGAGACCAAATTTACAATAGATTTTCTGAAGTTTTTCCACTTACTGTAGGCTGCACTGACATTTTCAGAGATGCCAGTACTACTTTAGTAGGGTTGCCTTCATAGTCCAGTGCTTCTGCTTCTACAATGTGTAATTCGTCTTTGGCTCCAGCTCCTAAGGTAACCTGTGAAGTTAAGAACAGGGCACAGACTGAGCATCTTCCAAAATACTTTAAAATCTTCTGAATTCTATTGTCTGTTCTGCATCAATACTGAAATTTGCATTTCCAAATATGACTTGATCAGACTCCATCCCAAACCGGTACCCTTTCTCCACTACACTGAAGCTTCCAAGGTGCACCTCCAGGCATGTTTAGATGACAGTGAAATCAGGTCACTCGCTGCTGGATCACTGCACGGTAAAAGAGGCAGTGGCAAGTTCAAGTCAGCTCTACAGCTGGTCTAAAGAGAGAAGCACAAATGCAAACATCTCTAGAGAATCACATACATTGTTCCCCTTCCCATCACACTTCATCTGCCAGTTGCTTTCCTTTACCACACTGTGCACCTACTTGACATTCACTGAGGACACAAGTCTCACAGCAGCTTAGTTAAATACTGTGATGTACGCACATGCCTTTTGCTCTAATTCACCAGGACTGAAAACTCTTATCCCCGAAGCACTTCTATACTGAAGTGCCTGCATCCCTTACTCTGAGTAAGGGCCTGGCATTTTCTGAAGTCAAAACTCATAGCTGCAAGGAGACAGGTGAGTGACAGACAGTGGTCATGCCTGAAATTCCAGTTCATTGGATAGCATTTTATGAATGCCTGAACCTCAGACAGGAGGTTCACCTGCCTCTCAGACAGGACTACATGCAGTAGATGTCAAAACCAAGAATCCCTTGTACTACAACTATTCCCAACAGCAGTGCACAAGGAAGGCTCTGTGTTTCCTTTCCTAAAGCCCACACAAAAAGCTTTTCAATCCCCACAGGAGACGTGGGTGTGAACATTTTAGGCAGAGGCACAAAAGTTTTCGTTCTCCAAGAGCTGAGCTATAAAGAGGCTGTAGCGGTGCAGACCTATACAGATCAGACAGAAGACTGGGAAACAGAATATTGGATTTACTACTTCTGCAAATGTTGTCGTTAGCAATTTAAAGAGGTGGAATTGCAGCTCTGATCTCACCTCTCAAATGTTTTGTTAACAACACTGAATTGTTCAGCTAGTGAGCCAAAATTTTTGTTTAGAAATTAATTCAAAATAATCATTAATAATTAGGCCCTGCTATTTATCCCAATTCACCACAAAGCACTTTAATTTATTTTCGTGTGTTTGGCAAGCATCCATGCACATGCTTTTTTTAAAGGAATAAAGAACCTCTTTATTCTATGAAAAGAGGTTACTGACATAAGACTTCATTCCCCCCACAAGCCTAACAGCAAAGTAGTGGTGAGGATTGATCTGCTTCATCCCCCACTGTGTAAAACATCAGGAGATGCTACAGGTAATTTAAAAAAAATAAATAGAAAGTATTTTGAATAATGCAATATAAATGAAATATCACTAATTTTATCTGCATAACCACCATTTAGATAGAAGAACTCTGCACGTGGACTTGCCCTACACACTATTGTTATATTTTTTTATCAAAAGAAATTGTAATCAAGAACAAATGACTTATTGTCAAGTCCAGGCTGTAGTTTTCCCAATATACAAGGATGGAAAACACATGACTCAGGTAACTAACAAAGAATTTTAACTTACACTTTAAAGTGTTTGGAGATTATTCTGCAAGTGACCTCTAGGAAACAATGCTGCTGTAGGAATTAGTCCACAATCTTATTCTCTTATAAACTCTCTTGCTTCCAGGTATTAAAGCATTTATTTGCATTTAAACAAACACAACAATAAGCAATAACAAAGCAACAACTCTTTAACTTCTTCTTTTAAGAGGGGGCATATTATTGTTTGCTACCCAAAAACCAGTCAGTTCAGAACAAAAGCCTTAAAACATTGTGTGTGGCACCAGAAAGCTCCAAGAACTGTCTGTGAGACTGTTAGAGGAATTATCTGAATGAAAGATGGGTTTTCCCAGTTACATCCTTGGAGAGGGCAAACCAAGGACAATAAATCAAAACATAAACCTTCCGTCTTCTTATTTGGATTTACTTACAATCTGCTTCTGGGAAAGAAAAACAACTGGAGTTATGTTTGGGAACATACTGAACGGTTTTCAAAATCAAGTTTCTAGTAGTCTAGAAGAGTGTGCCTATATACGGCTCTTATAAATTTATCCTTTCCCCTTTGCTCTTGTAACATCTGCACTATTTGCATCCAGGATACCTGCGTGTATAATCTGGCATTAAATTCCATTTAGCATATATCTATTAATCCACTATAAACACATTTTTAACATTTTCCAGCCTTACATTTGCTTGCTAACAACAATGATTAGTGGAGAAATTTTTTCGATATAGAAAATATCTGAAATTACACTATATGCTCCACTGCCAATAGGAGGTGTTTATTCTAAACAGATTTACAAAACAATTATCACTAGAATTATGATCGGAAAAATAAGTGACACGTTATAAAAGCTCACGTCTCGCATCACAGCACACCACCGCATTTAAAATGATAAGGGTAAAATCCAAATACTACTTGCCGTTCTCAGAGACAACTGATGTTCATTTTCCTCATCATCTACTTTAAACTGAAACTCTTTATCCGCTTTAAGCTCGCAACCTGTAGGAACAAAATATCATTATAAACCTACTGTTTTATTTAAGACTAAAGTATTTGCTAGCCGTTTATTTCGCAGCTCGCTCCTCGCAGGCCGCGCACTGCAGTGAGCCAGCGGCACCCGGGGCGCGCAGCGAGCGGAACACGTGAGGCGAGGAAAGCCCCAGGCGAGCGTGGGGCCTGCAGCGGGGCCTGCAGCCGACCCCGCAGCTCCGCGGGCGGCCCGTTCGAGCCCGGCAGCCTCAAGGCCGTCGCCGCCCAGCGCCCCTCACGGCGCCCGGGCCAAGGCTCCTCCGTGCCCGCCNCGGGCCCGCGATGGAGCCGGGCCCGCGATGGAGCCGGGCCCGCGATGGAGCCGGGCCCGCGATGGAGCCGGGCCCGCGATGGAGCCGGGCCCGCGATGGAGCCGGGCCCGCGATGGAGCCGGGCCCGCGATGGAGCCGGGCCCGCGATGGAGCCGGGCCCGCGATGGAGCCGGGCCCGCGATGGAGCCGGGCCCGCGATGGAGCCGGGCCCGCGATGGAGCCGGGCCCGCGATGGAGCCGGGCCCGCGATGGAGCCGGGCCCGCGATGGAGCCGGGCCCGCGATGGAGCCGGGCCCGCGATGGAGCCGGGCCCGCGATGGAGCCGGGCCCGCGATGGAGCCGGGCCCGCGATGGAGCCGGGCCCGCGATGGAGCCGGGCCCGCGATGGAGCCGGGCCCGCGATGGAGCGGGGCCCGCGATGGAGCGGGGCCCGCGATGGAGCCGGGCCCGCGATGGAGCCGGGCCCGCGATGGAGCCGGGCCCGCGATGGAGCCGGGCCCTCGGGGCCCTCGGGGGCCGCAGCGCTCCCCTCCAGAGCCGCACCGCACGTAGGGCAAAGCCATGGGTGGGAACCGCTGCCTTCCCCTGCACGTGGGGACAGCGATGGGGGGCGCGACCGCAGCCCCGGGCCTGGCGCAGGGCTCGCAGCCGCACTAGCCCGAGCAGCTCCGGTGGCCGGGGAGCCCTGCTGCAGAGGAACGTGCTCTCCTCGTTCTGCCAGGAGCTGATCGCTGCTGTCATCTTCGACTAAAATAATACATGAACGAAAGCAGCTCCTTTCCCTTGCATTACCTGTTAGGTTGAGCTCCCATCCCACTGCTCCCTGTGCCACTAGCTCTGAAGGCCAGGGACACCAATACTGCTGGGAACCTGCTTTTCAGGTGGTGTCTGAAACTTCAGTGGTGCAAACCACTTCTTAATGTGAGTTAGCACATGGGGAAATTTGTCACAACAAAGTTAAAAGTCCCAGGGTTGTTTCTCCTTAGAGCTACCAGCCCTGGAAAGACTTGTTTGTCTCCAGCAGTGGGAGCCCATCACTGGCCCTGGGCTGGGCTCACCATCCCCATGTTCCAGGCCATCGTGTCCTCAGGGTGATCTGCACAAGTCAGGTCCTTTATCTGCTAATCTCATGCTTACCTGAACACTTACTCTGCAAAAATAAAAGGCTCTTGGTGCTCTTATCCCTCCACTGGTTTGAAATGTAACTTGTAGTCGTGTTACCTTCATCCACGTTTATAAAGAACTAACACTAAATGATGCTGCTGAAAATCAGACGAACTGAAGTGAAAAATAACTGACAAACTGGGAAAATTAAACTTACCTTGTCAAAGATGCCCCTTCCTCACTCTTCCACAGGATACACATGCATGATAGTTTTGATAGATGAAAACATGATCGTTTGAGTGTAAAGTTTCCTATTTGAAAAATAAAATTCACTTTTCCCAATCAGAGATTACCTGAGTGATGGTTTCACCAGGATATGATCCCCTACCATCCTACTAACATTAGGACAGCTTGTCCACTGAGGTATTTCAGGTGGATTGCCACAGGCTGGCTAAAATTCAATAATAGTTTAATTGTGTGTGATGTAAAACAAGACACAGGAATAAATCAGAGCACAGCTGAGCATATGAGTGAGGGCAAATATTCTGTGATTTACTCCCCTTAAAATCTCACAAGGAACCAGAGAACAAACAATGTTTATGTCATTTTCTAACATTTGGTTTGGTTAATTTCTTACTATCATTGCAAAGTAATTACTGCTGAGGGTGGCCCTTAGGGTAGGAAGATTGTCAGCTATGGAGAAGATAGTCACGGGGATCTGTGGAGCAGCAGAGGCAGAAATCCCATCAAGTGCAGTGGCTGGTGTCCCTGGCAGAGAGAGGCATCATTAACTGATCAGACATCCCAGCCTTAAGAGCTGTGCAGATGCAGATGAGGCATTTGTTTTGTTTGGCTTGAAAATGGGAACTAGTATCAAAATTTAAAAAGAAGCTATGGCATGACCCAGATGTCGGACTGGAGCTGGAAGGTGAATCCTACACAGTAATAGTGGGAGGGAGTGAATTACATTTACCTGGTAATGCCAACAGGAGTACATGGCTGCTGGTCAAACACACCCAAAACCCTGCCCCCAGGGCACTGAGCAGCTCACAAACTGCAGCTCCAGAACTCCACCCCAGTCTGCTGAACGAAACAGTGCAACCACAGCAGAGTCTGTGCGCAGAGTCACTTTTAATACATTACAGTCTTCCATTACGGAGGAAATAAATGTGGGAGGAAACAAAGGACAGACACAGAGAAGCAAAACAGGGGTAGGAAGTAGGAGATATATGCTTACTGTGTCTTGTTTGGCTCCATAGGGCTTTAGAAGGGCTGTCATATATCATTACATTTATTATTTCTGCCATCGTACTAGGACAAGAAGTCCATTACAATATCGATCATTTTACTTTGCTCTGCTCTGTGCTGTGTAATACTTGGCATAGCAGGAAAGGCTTACAAGTGATTTAGAAACAGCTGTACAGGGACAACTAGGGGAAAATCGGAGTTTCCCTTAATGGAATTCTCTTTTAGCGAGCTTTTACAAAACAGAGGAAATGGTATTTTAAGCATGGTTAAAAACACAGCACAATTGTAGCCAAGCAATCAGAAGCTATAGAGACAGTAAAGATTTCCTATGCAATCTTAATTTACAGGTTGACATAATGAAATAATCTTCAGCTGCCCTACCCCATGGCTGTCACATAACCTCTCCACCAGACTCCTCCTCCCTTCACTAGTCAACAGCTCTCTGTCCCTGTGAACTAAGGGCCAAAATCTTAACTGGCATCAAAACACCCTTCTTGATCTCAAACAAAAGATCACTTGCACACCAGAAAATCCAATTATTTCACTTTAGCGTAAAATAACTGCATATTGCCAGTTCAGATAGGACAGCTAGAGGCAGGTGTTAGCTGTCCTCATCTCCGTGAATTGGGGGTACCAGGAAGAATGTGCTGTTGTGGGCACTGAGGTGGCAGCAGGGACAGAGCCGCCCTGCTGGGTGCCAGGTGAACACGCTGAACACAGATGAGAGCTGCATATCCTGAGGCTGCTTTGAGAAGATCTGGCCTTGCAGTTGTAATTTCCCTTTACCTCCAGGCTGGTTGGCAGCCGGCTCAGGACAGGGAGCTGTGATGGAGGGACCATGGTTGTGCTCTTTCTTACCCACAGTCTGCTTTTTGCTGCTGACCCTCCTGTAAGTGGCACTGGAGGTTTTAATCATCTTCCCTCTTTCTGTAGTTCCTGTTCCATCCCCAGCTTTGCCTGTAGCACATTATTCATGCTGAGCAGCATGAAGAGCTGCATCAGAAGGTCCTTCAGCATCAAAGAATGGCTGCATAAGGGGAGCAGAGGGAGGCTGGTGACCCAGCTTCTGCTTCTGGCAGCACTAGTTTGTGCTACTTGATCTCTTCTATGGTTCTGTGTAGAGCTTTCAGGGGATCCTTCTCCCATTAGGGCCAAATTTCAGACATACAACCATAAAAGGGAGGAATAACAGATGAGCCAGGATTTCCAGAGGGGAGGCACTCAGGTATCAAAGTGATGATAAGAAGTAAGGTTACACAGATAGATTACAGGTGTCAGTGTCACAACAGTGAAAACTGGGATAGCCTGAAATTTCTCTTCTTTTTCTTTTCTTTTTTCTTTAAATATTCAGTACAGAATATCCTCTGGGTCTTGGCCACGACCCTTCCTGGCTGTTGCAAAAATTAACCTTGTCCTGACTGAAACTGGGAGAAAAGCCAGGATACTTAAAAACTTTTTGTGTCCTGCAGGTCCCAAAGTGAGGCTGCCTCCCAGTAGAAGGGGCACTAGGAATTTGGAGTTGGAGGAGCTGACGTGTCAGGAAGGAAAGTGGCAGCAAAGAGCTCCATAAGCCATGTGTCTGTAAAGCTGGCCAGGCAGACTGCACCTAATGGCTCTCCCCAGTGATGCCGGATGTCCTTGTCCCATGAACCACAAATCCCCCTCAATATCATTTGCTGCAGTGAACTGACAATATATTCTGCCAGCCCACAGCACTGCTCTGCTTGTTAAACCCCATGAACTCGATCCCAAAATGATGTTCTGCATCACTGCCAGGGTAAATGAGTTTTACCATGCTGACCACCCACAGGCAGCCAGGGCCATGGAGATGGGAGACAACACTTGATACTCCACATCAATATAGCCTGTTATGGTTTTCACATCTACTCCTCCTGAAGCACAAGCTTTGAAATATTGTCTCTGTGCCTCATGCTTCCTGCAGGGTCTAAAAGAGCAGACATAAGGCCATGGGGTGGGGCACAGCACGATTGTGTCCAGTTCCTGATTTTCCTGTGTTTGTTATACTCCATTTCTACAGCTTCCCTGCCAGAGCCTAAGGAGTAGATCAACTTGGTGTTTGAGTAACATGCAGGATGCTGTAAGTCAGCCAAAACTTTGCACAGATACTCTGCCTACAAGTCCAGGAAAGATGTTCCCTCATTGCAGCACTGTCAGTTCCCATTTCAAGGTCGACAGCACCATCTAGTGATTCCAAATCAGCTTCCTACATAGCTGCCTGCCTTCTCCCAAGTTTTATCCACGCTCCAGGTGTCCCAGGTGAGGTTTGCCTGTCTGTACCTACCTGCTACACACTTCCTACTAGAGGGTTGTTTACTGGATGGTCTTGTGTGGAGAGGCTGATTGCCCTTGGCCACAGTCACAGACCTCAGAGCTGGGATGGTGTGATCCAAACTAAATCCCGGGCCAGAACACCTAGCAGAGCTGTGTTCGAGACTCCATTTGGCTAAGTGAGAATCTTACCTGTCCTCTTGGGTAGATTCCACATTTAAAATAAATCTGCCCAGGGAAAGTTAATAACCCCTCTCATCTTTCCCTTGGTTCTCTGCTATGTTTGACCTCAGTCTACATGTTTGTGTACATACACCAGTCAAAGGTGGCATTTTGTCCCCAGGGTCCCACTGACATGCACAGCTCATAATACAGATGTCAGGGGACTCAAAAGCTTGGCCAACATTATTTCTGATCTCTCAACTTAGAGCAGAGGCAGACAGACAGCTCCACACCTCCAAAGCACAGTGGGGCCTCCCTCTTATTTTCCCCGTCATACCCTATGCGAAACACCCCACCAAAAGAAAAAAAATAAAAATCTGCTGGATCCACAGACAAACCTAGAGAGGTTGATGTGTTGTTATCATCCCAGCTCCTGTACTGCTGCATTTCACCCTCTCCACAAGAGTCTCCGTGGTCCCCGTGGTGGATAAAAAGGCATATCATGCCATAAAGGGTATCATGTTGATGGCAGTATCATTTTGTGCCTCTATTCTTTCTAGTCAGGACAATGTGGAAATTTCACTACTGCCTTCTCTCCGTTCCTTGGCTCTCAGGACATCTTGCAGGCTCAAGGCGCTGCAGGGGAGGAAACAGAAGGACAACAAGTTTCTGACTGCTCTTGCTAAGGAATGTTGATGCATCAAGCTCCTCCCCCATCAAAAACGTAATGGCCAGGAAACCCATACTATGTGGGATACATGTGGCAAGCTCTTGTACTTCTACTTGATCCTTAGGCTAAAACTGTTCCCTGTTCCCAGTTTGGGCTAGAGGGCACTCTTGGGAACCAGGAATCTGAAGCCATGTGGTTATACACATGGATCTGTATCTGGATCACAGCTCTCAAATTTGCAGAGACAAACCTGGGAAAGGTCTTTCAAAACCACTCCAAAGCCATGCAGAGCATGATGTATATTTAAAGACATACACATGAATCAATATATTTCCTGGACTTTCCTGAGCTTATCTAATGTGAGCAACAGTATTAAACCACTCTGTAGACTGGGTTGAATGTGTCCAGCTGGAGCAGCAGGATGGGGTTTTATCATCATAGCAACATTCCAGGGTGGGTTACTGGCTCCTGCACAAAAAACACCTGCAGATCACTTGGTATGATTGTATATATCGATCTGTATATATATGTGCTTATAGGCTTCAGCAGGCTTTTGGACTAAGGTATTTACGGAACAAATGAACATTTGTCACATTTTCAAATGACAGTTTTGAAAATCTTACAGATTAAACAATGGGCTCTGGTTGGATCTCTAATCACAAATATGAGTTTTGAGATGTAATACACAGTTCTATGATCTGTGTGAAGCACTGCAAAGGTCAAAAATCAAATTGAATGGTAGGAATCTCTGGGAGATAAACTGCAAATATCATTAGGTCAGTGTCACAACCACATCTTGACTACTGTAGGTAGCAATAGTCATGTTGGGAAAAAAAAAAAGACAAAATAAAGGGCTATTCAATAACAAGAAGAATGGAGAACAAGAAACAACAGCCTGATGTCTCCCCTAATACAAGAAATAGAGGACATAAAATGAAACTTGTAGGTGGTAGATTAAATATAAAAAAAATAAATAAAGAAGCAGATCCTCAGCCAACACATAGCAGAGCTGTGCAAGTCACTGCCATAGGATGCTGGAGATGTCAGAACTTCATGAGCATCAGACACGCTCATGGGAAAAGAAAAAGCAGCAAGGGAGAATAGGCAAAAGACACTGTTCTGTGGCTCAATAAATCCTTGAACAGCTTGGAAGCTATTATGGGGAAAAGATCACTGTAATCTTAGTCTGCCCTCACACATTTCTTCCAGGAGCTGTTGGAGACACTGGGCTGGCTGAGCACTCAGTGTGACCTGGTGCCACAGAGACAGATGTTCCCAGCACCTGCAGCTCAAGGGCCCTGGGACCCAGGCTGGGCTCCAGCCCAGTGGGACCCACAGTGCTGGGTTCTGGATCCACATCCAGAACAGAGTCCACTTTTGAGGCTGGCCACACAGAGCAGAGGTTTAGGATATTCTGCCTGGCTGCTTCCATCCAGGTGCAGCCAGCTTTGGCAGTCCCACAGTGGAAGGTTGTTAATGGCAGGGGCTTCTACATGCTTGTACTGTCATCAGTGTTGGAAACCTACTTCAGATGAAGTCTCTGTTGTACTGCTGGTGGTAATGTGCAGCAGGTATGGACAGAAAGATGACAAAACATCACACTATTATCTCAATGCTCGTCTCATGACAGTCTCTTATAGTGGGGAAAACTAATCCCTGGAGGAAGGTTATCCAGTGCCTTTTTTCCTGGATGACACCAATGAAAAACACCCACAGGACCCCCTGTTTAATTCTCTGCATTTCCCAAACCAGTTGGGAGTCTTGTCATGAAAGGTGTGAGATGTAGTCTTTCAAAAAGTAGGTGGTGGCTTTACCAGTGGTTGGGGTCCTGTGGTATGTTATCTGTTTTTCTCCCAGAAAAACATGTAACTTCCCTTTAAGAAAGGATTTCCAATTTCCTCAAGAAAAAAATCTTCAGTTTCATCTAAAATTTGGAAGTCTCAGTGCTGACAGCAACCTCAAAATAAGAGATCCTATCTGTCTGCACCTACATGCTGCCAATGTGTCACACCCATGTACTGTCACTGTCACACTCACCTGCATCATCCTCTACGTTCTGGCATGTGACCGGAACACCTCCCATGTGCCCAGGCATTCCTCAGAGCAAGTGGCACATGGCAGTGCTGGAAGAGGACACCAGGTGGATCATCTCCTCAGGGTCCAGGAGGCCCACAGTGCCATCCCTCCATGTGCTGTCATGGTCATCGTGGTGTCCCCAACAGGTTGTCTCAGACACAATCCACATTGTCTCAGACATCATCTAAACAGATGCAGTTGCAAACCCGCAGGGTATGTGTTGGCTATAGAGGAGCAAAAGTCAACTGAAGGGGGTCTCTGACACTCATTTGTTAGACCTGGCACACTTTATTGCCACCTGCTGCCAGCATCCAAGGTCCCTGCAGAGCCACCGTACTCCTAGAACCATCCCATAACACACTTGCACCTCCCTGTGGTGCTGAGGGCTCTGGCCCACAGAGGTTCCACTGGTTTTGTTTTACAGGCCATAGCATCATTGGAGACTTAGGTTTCCAAAACTAATAGACCTTAAAAAAAATCAGTCCATGTAATAGAAAACAGATCAGACTCTCAGGTATTATAAATGTCATTAGTCTGTGTAAGAATATCATCCTCCAGACAAACGCACTGGACATAGAGCAAGGATGATTTTGGCTCACGTGTTTCTTGTCCATACATTAGAATACTTGGATCAGTTCTGCAGCCACGCTCTGTGCTGGGATCCCTACAGAGCAAGAGCAGTGTCACCACTGAGACAGCCCCCTGCTCTCCAAGGCCCCATGCTCCATGGCTTCTTCTCATCAGTAGCAACATGAAACCATTTTCATCACAGCTCTGGGCTCTGATGTCACCATCAGATCAGCAGAACCCTTCCCTAACTGCAAAATGCAAAGTCTGGGAGTTCCCAGGGGCTCAAGCCGAGTTCATGGCCACACATTTCAGTCTGACGGCTCACACCAGAGGCCCCTCGTGTGTCCAGGGTCCATCTGTGTGTTCGGAGTCTGTCCGTTGTATCCGGGGTCCGTCCGTGTGTCCGGGGTCCATCCGTGTGTCCGGAGTCCGTCCGTTGTGTTCGGGGTCCGTCCGTGTGTCCGGGGGCCGTCCGTGTGTCCGGGGGCCGTCCGTTGTGTCCGGGGGCCGTCCGTGTGTCCGGGGGCCGCTCCGGGCCGAGTTCCAGCCGAGCGCCGGGGCGGGGCCGGCGGGGCCGCGGCGCTGTGCGGACGGCAGAGGGCGCTCGGGAACCGCAGATCCGGCCGGGAGCCGCGTCAGAGAGAGGCGGGAGAGG
>VWZN01008484.1:29717-42236 GCA_013396955.1 Regulus satrapa
AGAGGGGACAGAACGGGGGGACAGAGCCGGGGACAGAACGGTGGGACAGCACCTGGGAACAGCGGGTTTGGACAGCACCCGGACACAGCAGTCCCAAAGCACAGCCCAAACTGTACCCCCACGGGAGCGTGACCCCCAAACACTGAAGCCTGTGCTAGAGAAACAGAACATTGTGCTAACAAAACATTGCTGGAGGTCTGAACTCCACGTCAGTCCTTGCAGTGTTTGGGCTTTGGCTGGATTTACCTTGCTTTTATGAAGGTGTAACTTATCAGTGACTGTGTTGCAGTCAGATCCATATTAATCAAAATTAAATTTGGTCTTTAAGTATCTTTGGCAGTTACAGATGACTCTTATTTCCTGCAAAAAAACAACTTCCCAGTGCCACCCTCTATCCTGAGAATCTATGGAAATACAGACATGGAACCAGGTAGGAAGCTCCTGGAAATTCCTTGGTAAAATCCCTGTGCTCTCCAAGCAGGCCTGCATTAATAAATGGCCACGATAGCAGGGACTGCAGCAGCCAGACCTTCGCCCGTGGCCTCACTGCAAGAGAGAAACAACAAATACAGGAGCAGGTGAGCGATCCAAAGCCTCTGCTTCCAGTCCTGGAAACATTTCCTGGAGCACACAGCATTGCCACCCTCGGATCTGCCAGAAGACTTCTCTCATGATGAGCACAGTGTCGCACACTGTCACCAGCATTAGCATTTAAGATGACTTTCTGCTCGCACACAACAACTGAAGCATGGAACGGCAAACCCAGAATGGAGGAGGTTTGGGTAACAAACCCAGAAAGGGTTAAATCTGCAGCAAAGTGCAGGGCTGCCCAGTGGGTTCGGGTGAGCCCTGGAGCAGGTCAAGTCCTGCATGTTTCCTAGGGAAGGGAATCCTGGAGCTGGAGGGATCTCTCTGTGTCATTCTGAGGATCCCAGCTCAATAGCAGAGAGACGGATAATAGCGTTTGAACACTATCTGCTTCAATTCAATTGTATTGATTTATTGCCTGTCCAATGAAGCCATCAAGTGTACAAAATGGTTAATCTTATTTTTTTTCCCTGCTGTCTGTTCAGAGGAGTGAAGTTGTAAACACTGATCACACAGGATCACACAAGGAGGGTGGCAGGGGAGATACACTGAACTTTTTTACAAGGCAACTGCTGATTTGTGTTTGTGCAAAGTGAATCCAATTTTAGCACAGGACAAAGGAAGGACACAAGTCCTTCCCACTCCAGACTCCAGACTTCCAGAGCAGTGGAAAGCTGCTCCACGTGAGGGTTTGGACCCACCTTGCTGACCCACCTCCTTGGCATTATCACGCTGACTTGTCCTCTAGGAGGTCAAGCATCAAAAAAAGCCTTGTTTAGGTGGCCCCAAACCCAAGCGGGGGCTGTGGGACTGCCTCCCTCCTTTTGATACACAGTGATCTGAACGATTTACCTAATTCCCAGCCTTCCCCAGCTGAGGGAGGGAAACAATAGTCCAGCCATCCCAGCAGACCCAAATCAGGCAGGACATTGCTGCTATTTGAAATGCACCGCTGCAAAACAGAGAGTGACATGTATGGCACGGCCAGCAGGTCCCTGCTCCAGTGCCTGATGCCCGGGAGAGAAGGAAAATGAGTTATTTTTTAAAAAAGAATTTTCTTTCAAAATGTACATCTGCAATTAAAGGCTGAGTATACTCTATATTTTATTAATGATGTGGGACAGTGAGGCATTTTAAAGCTCTTTTGTTTTGATGATTTTTTTTTTTTTTTTTTGAGGAGGAGGAGGAGGGGAAGGAATTGAAATGGAAAACTTAACAGTTATGATTTCAAAAATTTGGCTTATATTTTAGGTTCTGGTAACATGCAATTACAGGCACTTAGAAAGAATTCCCTTTTTTATACTATGCCCTAGAGCATAAAATTAAGAGGCCAATTCAGGCTTTGTACTGCTTTCAGAGGCAGTTTGCTGCAGCATAGATCAACATGGAGACTGACTGTCGCCTTTCTATTGAATTAGGTCTATATTTTTGACAAGTATGGCAGCAGTATCATCACTTTAATCACCAACAATCCGTTGTGTCTCTTTATGCTAATAAATAAAACATTCTGTGTTAAATATTTCCCAGTAAGCACTTGAAGACCTGCAATCACCCCTCCTCCTATATGTTCCCAAGTAAAATAATATAATGGTAATAAAATCAAATGATGTCTAGGAGTTTTATAGACAACTAATAGCAGTTATTGCAAAGTGCACATCAGATACCAATTGAAGGTTACATTTCTCTTTAATATAATATAGCATGCATATTTCACTAACTGTCTCTGTATATCAAATGAATTTAGCAGTAGGATGATATCAGTCAAAAATTGAGTTCTTTAGGAGAGGTCTTTACACAGAAGAGTTTTACTGGAGCTGTGTGTTGAGTGGGAACACTGGCTGCAAAATATGGGAAAATCATCCCAGGTCACGGAGGAATTGCCGAATAAACCTTCTGACAGTTACAGTCAGCCCTGTCCACGCACTGGGGCTTTGCTCCAGCGATTGTTGTGTGCAAGGTCTCACAAATCATCATGGAAATGGCTGGGAGGGATCCCTGGCCCATCACCCCACCCTCTGCTCTGGAGGAGCACACTGGTCTCAGCCCAAGTCCTCCAACCATAATGGCAAAGCAGAGGTGAAGGTCTTAGAATAAACACAACCAGATCAAGAATGAGCACACAAAGGCACTCAGGCTCCTGCCGCAGTTCTCCAGGGCTCAGGGACCGGCTCCTGCAGCACAGGGTGCCCCATGGGGCCGCTGTCTACCCTCTCCTGTGGCAGGACTTCCCTCGCTCCCACCATCCAGGGGCCCTGGACCACCCAGATCCTCCTCCCCCCCTGCTGCTTGGCCACCCCAGGGCTCTTCCAGTCCTGCAGCCTCTTTGCTGCTGAAGCCACTCCACAGAGCAATGGGAGCACCGCACAGCCTGGGAGCCCCAGTGTGGCTCCCAAAGGACACCTTGTCCTGTCTCTCCTTGATTTCCCTGGCTTCATCCCCACACTTCACTCTGGAGTCTGGGAGCCTTGGAGTCACCCTAAAGAAATCCCTTCCTAAACTTCAGATCTTTTTGTTGAGAGATTTTTCCCATCCCCATTACTAATATACCTAATATATTCAGGGGGCCCCGCCTCAGTCAACATGAATTGTAAACCATTTCTCTAATCCCCTCAACAATACCCTTCCCCAAACCTTTTTTCTATCTTAATTAGATATTCTATCCCTTCGGTTTAAAATAGTATTTAATTTCACTTAATGATTTCAACAAAAAAATATTAGGATTCCCCAAACAGACATGTTCCCTCTGAATTCTCTCATTCTTTTTTCCAAGGGCTTCAGTTTCATCTTTTTGTTGCTTTGTCAAAACACAGCTAATTGACTGTCCTGAAAGTACAATTTTAGTAATTTCTCTCAATGAAGCATCGCTGCCTCCTCTATTAACACTGTCTAATTGGACTTTGAATCCCAAGCCAGCGACTTCACCCATGCTACAGGCCTGGATCACTGCAACAGTAAACATCAGCATCCCAGTTAAATGTAGGTTGGCTCACATTCCCCCAAAATTGGCTTTCTGCTCCTCAGAGTCCAATCTGATGTTATATTACATTAACCACATTTTTTCTCGGGAAGCTGGAGGGAGGGAGGGAGGAGAAGCTGCAGCGCAGGTCTGCGTCTCCTCTGCTCGCAGGGCACGTTTGCTCGCAGCGCCAGTGGGAAGGGAGCACTGCGGGCTGGCAGGAGCTCTGCAGCCTTCCAGCCCTCATTTCCACCTTCTCTGGTAGCAGCTTCAGCTGCAGACAGCGCAGCAGGCAAGGACACAGCAGTGCTGATCCCCATAGGCCCCACAGCTCTAGAGGGGTACGCGTCCCCCAGTTCCGTCAGCCACAAATGGACCCCAGGGCAACTCTGCTGTGGGCAGCAAAAACCATTTCTCTTCTTTTCCCTTCCTTCTCCAAAATATAGGCTGTATGGCACATGGCTTTCGACCATCAAGGGCTTGGCACGTACTGTGAGGCTGGGAAGGTTGGGTGGCCATGCCACACTGCAGCAGTAGCAAACCACCCCCCGGGTTCATCTGCAGCCGCTCTAATTATCTCAGAGCATCTGCCATTAAAATGCAAGATCAGGCCAGCTACAAGTAGGAAACAGGAACAGATCTCCTCATTGATGCCTGTAATAGGCACCAAAGGCGTATAACTCTGCATAATTGCTAATTGTTACTAGTATTGCAGTTGATGCCAGAACTGCCCACAGATACCTTTTGCTCTTGTGCCCCTGTGGGATATGGGTAGGCTGAATCCCACCACGAGCAATGGCACTGACCCCAGCAGTGACCCCTCCATGGCAATGGTGTCAAAGCCACCCTGGGAGCTTGCAGAACCCTGTCAGAAACCCTCAGCACCTGCTGCAGCAGCAGCCAAAATCATGAGGGCCAGAGTTAAGTGTGAATTCAAGTGTGAGATGAGAGTATGTGAGCATTGCTGGGCCGGCCATGTGGGGGCCAGAGCTGGACAAAGCACTCCTGCTGCGCCACGCTCCGTGTTCAGCTCCCGCTGCCAGACCCTCCAGGGCCTAATGAAGCCACTTGACCTCTTGCTACCCCCATTCTCCAGTCTCCAAAGAGGGTATTAATGCTCCTGACACACACAGTCTGGGGGCGGGGGTGGGTTTGACATGGGCTGGCAGGGCTGCTCTAGCCCTGCTCACAGCTCTGCAACAGTGCAGCCTAAAAACACCATAAGATTCCCCATTCTGTTGTGTTGAAGAGCTCCTTATAGTACACAACACTATCAGATGATTTTTCCCCTTTGCCACTGCGTTCCTGTGCCCCCAGCAGGGTTCAGCTAGGATCTAATTTTGTATTTCTGAATTGGATTTCCATTGCTCACACTCAGGCCACTTTACCACCCACACTGCTCCAGGTGTGAAACCCTCATAAATCTGACCAAGCAGCACCATTTCTGCTCGGTGCATGCACAACCCACTTGCAAATGTACAACTGAATAATCCCTCTGCTCCTCTTCAGTGACTCACGGGCTGCTTCTCCTTGCTCAGTGCCCAGTCTGGAGGTCCAAAGCTCCACGGTGATCCAGGTTTGATCCCAAGACCTGGCTGTGGAGCAGAGCAAGATCCCATTTTCAAATATATTTGGATCAGCTCTTTCTGTATTCCAAGCGAGCACTCTAGCAATTAATGTTCCTTGTAAACATGCCATAGATGGAGGTAAAAGCCCACAAAATGGAGATGCCAGAAGCTTTTTCTGTTATTTAATTTCTTATTAGAATATGCTACTGGGGAAGAAAAGGCATAATTGATAAGACTGACATTAGAAGCAGCCAGTAAAATAAAAACTCTAAGGAATGGCCTGGGTTTTTTCTTTTCAGGCAGACATACAGATTCCCTGCCGAGATACTCCCTTCAAGATACTCATAAATGTTAGGGACAAAACTTTCAAATAAAGAAGGGAAGGGCTTCTGCTGCCTTCAGTTCTGGCAGGCCAGTTTCAGATGCTTTAAAGGGCCTGGCTTCCATCTGAGTACTCCTCCTGCCCCAGAAGAGGATCCAGCCCCAAGAAAGGACCAGCATGCCTGGGTTCAAGGCTGGAGCATCTCATGTTTCTGCTGCCTTCCATGAGCTCTGCTCTAAAGGATGCTAAAGAAAACCAGTCCCAGAACCCCACAGTGAGCTTGGAGCTGCATCCAAAACTCAATATGTGCACAGGGGGTTGATAGATAGAACTGCTTCAAACCCATCCCTCCTTACATCTGCAGGCTTGTGTAGCTTGAGCAGGAGGACTCACGAGCTCTAAGTTCAGAGGTGCTGGGAGTTTTGTTCCTGAACAAATCTCCAGTAACTTCTTAGAGCTCAAATAAATTTTGCTCTATTCTCACTGGCCTCATTCTCTTCTTTCATTTTTGCAGCATACACCTTACCCTGAAAGCACATTTTTTCACAGTGGTGAGCAGCCCATTTTGTGTCCGGGTCCTTTATCTCAGGGCAGAGGAGATCAAGCTTTTAAATTCCATTGTCTTGTCCCCAGTCCTGCTCCCAGCAGCATCCTCCAACTTCCACCAGCCCAGCACAGACAGCCCCACTCCCGTGAGCACTGTGTCAGCGTGCACTGCACACACATGGATCTAAATGAGCACTGCACCTTGTGCTTCCACATTTTAGGAATATGTTTATCTTGCTTATAAGAAGGTAATAATTTTACAACAGTCTTGCAGCAAGCACTTAATGTTACAAATAAGCACTTGTGTGTGTGCTCAACCATAAGCACAAGGGACATGACTTAAACTCACCAGCCTGTGGCCACACACTGGGCCGTGAAGCAGCAGCAGCAGCTAGCCAAGATCACAAGAGGGCTTTCATAATAAATTCAGATTAATAGACAACTTCCTCCTCTCCACCCCTTTCACAGGCTCTACAACCAGACGCCCAAGCCCTCTCTGACACGTGTGTACCACCTGAGCCTCACACCAACATTACATGCCATTAACAAAACATAAACCAGTGGTCACATCTTAACGGGAAAAGTTAAATCTCTTTATGCAGTTAAATAAAGATACCTTGTCCAGTCATTAAGAAGTGATTAACTCATCTAGGAAATAACAGCACTAGGGCTGTCAGACTGGCACACAAACACTAAAAAGAGCAGGGATTGGATGTCATATTAAGCTAATTATAAAGAGAAGAAAAGACAGGCAGAAGCATAAAATAGCCATGTGTTGCACTGTATTTTGCTGGAGTTTTTGTTTGAACAGAAAAGGCTAAACACATTCTGCAAAAAAGAAATATGGGTATTAAAAACAATTTCTCTCCCGGTTTCCCTAGTTTAGTGCTGTACATGAGGAGGCAGCACATGTTCAGACAACCTCCCAGGTTTGGCTGTGTAAAGCAGCAGCCAAATCTTCATACAAGCTTCTTCAAATTAGCAGAAGTCCTTAAATCTCTGAACAATCAACCTGCAGCACAATTCCAAGTGCTGGAGGCTTTACAGAGCAGAAGTGAGGCAGCCCATCCCAGCACCTCCTGCTCACCCCCCTGCCGAAGCCATGTTCCTTCTCCAGAGCCATCCCAGAAGCTCCTGAGCATTCCTGGAGCCTGGGTACCCTCAGCTCCTTATGAACCTGATGTGTTCATCAGAGTCACCTCACCCTCATGTCCAAAGATGCTTGATTTCCCTCAGCAAGAAACTGAGTGCCTTTCTTGCAGTTTCTACCCTATTTATATTCCCAGAAATGAGGTTTACCTTTCTGTCCTGGTTTTGACCAGGTCTCTGGAGGTCATTCCCTACCACCCCACATCATTGTTTGGGCCAGGACACTCTAGCTTCTGAGAAGAAGCACATGGCTTCCAATGGGAAAACGTGTCGGCATTGTCCACCCGTGTTCGTTGCTCAGGATCCATCATGAGCACCTGCTGCACTCAACCAGAGAGAGGTTATCTGTGACAGCATTTGGGATCTGCCAAAATCCTGCACCAGAGAGACTTGGGAGGTAAAAAGCAGGGGGATTGTGAGGATCTCAATTTTAAGTTTAGGCTTTAAACATCAGTTTAGTGGGAGCAGAGGAGATGCAAACACATCTTTGGGCAGGAGGCTGCCCACTGTGCTCCAACAGCCAGCCAAGCACAGACCTGCCCTCCCCTTCCAACCATGGACAGCAGCAGCCCCCAGCTCTGCAGGGATGTTCTGATGCTGAGGGATATCCATCCCCTCATCCCATCGTGCAGGACATGACCCACAGCATACTTTTCTGACACAGCCAAAGTACTGACCGGAGAGATCAGGACCTGGGAGCAAATGACCGGGACAGTCAGAAGTATCTGGTCACTGTTCAGGGAAAAGGGAGGTGGGTTTCCATTTTTAACACTTGTATCCTCTTTAAAGCTTATTTTTCCCACTAAACCTAATATAAATAATGATGGCAGATCCTACTTTCTTTGAGGCAATGCCAATTTTAATGCATTTTTTAAAAATATAACTATAGTGTTATTGAGGAACAAGTAGTAAGTGATAGATACTTTAATGTAATATGAGTCAATATGTATTTGTATGTGCTTTATGACTTAATCAATATTGCTACATTAGCAAGAATAAATATGGTGTTTCCTTTTCTGGCCTTGGAAGGAACAAATAAGGAAAGTCAAATTCAAAGGTTTAGGAATGAATAAAATCTCTGCATTGCCCAGATAATTCAGTAAATGTCTTGACATTCATTTGTTCTCCAGAGCAGGGCAAGTACATCCCCAGGCTGCGCAGGCAACACTGGGGACTCAGCCTGGGACTCCAGTTCAGGTTTTTCACAGGGAACTTCCTAAGAGGAATTTTCAAAAAGGAAACAGGCCCCAGCAGACAGTGTAGATCCTCCACTCCAGCATGCTGAGTGTCAAGGTGAAGGGCTTGGCACCCTGAGCAATGAAGGGTTTTGCTGCTGAGAAACAAGAGGATTTTGCCAACCCTTCCCAAGCTGTGCCTGGCCTGGCACACTGGCAAAAGGAAATGACAAAGCACTCCGGGCTTACTGCTCACTGCTCAGCCATTCACTGCTCCAAAAGCAAAGACTGGGACAGAGATAGGACATCAAATTTTGTTGTTGACACAAACCTTTCTGTCAGTTACTTGTTCTGGAGTACTGACGTTACCCAATGCATCAAGGAAGCCAAGCCCCAGCAGCAAGACATTCATCTTAGACTCAATGATCACAAAAGTCTCTTCCAGCCTCATTAATTCTGTGATTCTGTGATCTAACACATTGTACACATTCATCCTCCAGTGGCAGGCCTTCAGCTGGAGCAAATCTGCTGGGAAGGCTCAACCCCAGCTCCCCTCTGCTCTTTCTGCCCTCAGGTCAGAGTCACACTGCTGGAAAGGGTTGGTGTGTGCCTCAGGTAAGGCGTTAGCTGTGCACGGTGCAGCAGCTCTGCTCCTGCTGGACCCAGCAAGGAGTGAGATCCAGCACGTGCCATCTGAGGTGGAGCACCTTGAGGGGATGCAGTGCAAGAGTGGCTTCTGATACTGACTTTGAATATCCTAAACTGTGCCAGAAGAGTCCCACTCCTGTCATAGCTGCTGGGAGACAAATCCAGGCAGCATTCAAGAGAATAAGAGATCACGGCACTTGTTCCTACCCCAAAATCCCCCAAATCCAAACAAGCAATATCCATTCCTGCTCTGAATCTTCAGATTTCCAGTATCACATTTTGGGGTTTCTTCTTGAAGACACTGGTGAGATGCCCAGCCAGGAACATTCCAGAAGGTTTAAGGCAGGCTCTTAATTTATCTCCTCTGAAAAAATACCCTCAGAGCAGGTCTCACCAATGTCCCTTGATATCCCCTCCCACAGCTCCTTCCCCAGCCACACTATCCATGGAGTTACAGAGGGTCTCTCACTTGACATACTTATTCCAACATTCAAAGACTTGGATGGATGCTGTGGTTGGATGCCTTCCCTCTTCAGCCCAGCTCTGTGAGGGCTTCTCTGCAGGCTCAGACTTTGGCAGGGGCTGTCCATGCTTCACACGAGCAGACCTGCAAGGTGAATCCGAGGTACTTGTGACTTGAGAGGCTTTTTGGTGTGCTCCTCTTGAGGAAATAACCCCTGGAAATTCAGCCACTGTTTACTGCATCTCCCTTTGGCTGGGGCCAGGCTGGTTCTGTCTGCATCCTCCACCACTGGCCTTCTGAGCTACTTAAAGCATGGACTATGTTCCTAGAACTGGGCTAAAAGGTGGTGCCAGCAGTGCTGGAGCTCTGCTAAACCCACCTGGGGCTGGCTGGGGTTGAGGCCTCCCAGGCAGGAGCTGCCTGCTCCCAGCCCAGCGGCACCAGCTGAGTTAAATGCAGTCTCTCCCTGCACTGGGCATCTCCTGCCCTGCTGTCACACAGGATAACCCTCACTGCTATCCTCCTGCCATTCTGGATTCTATTCCATGGGGTCAGAGCTTGACCTTACAGAGCATTGAGCCAGGACTCACATAAGGGCAGGAGAAGAAGAAGAAGAAGAAAATCTCCTCTATCCTCAATTTGGAGAGTTTGGCAGCATTTGTTTATTTTTAACAGATTGCTGCCACCATATTTCAGACCTTTTCCTGTTGTGATCGTTAGAACTTTTAACTGGATCATAAATCTTTTATTAACATTTGGTATTATACTAATTAAAACTGTTCCATGTATGTATTATTAATTTCTCCAGTACTTCTTGTGAGGGTGATGGTTTTAGCTGGCTTAGCAAAATTCACCATAGTAAATAAGGAGAAACTCATTTCCAGGCAATTAAGCTTGCAGAAAAATAAGTTTCTTAATGAAGGGGACGATCATTACAAATTCTACCTAAATAAACAGGGTTTCTTAATGGTAACTCTTCAAGCTAAGTAAACAGATTGGTGTGGTAATGTCCTAAGCAATACTTAAATGTAACTGTTTAATAAATTGGTAAATTACTCATTTCATCTTAGAACAAAATGGTAATACTGTAGTAATAACCTAGTATATATTCTGTAAATATGAAGCATTATCACTTTAGCTCTGAAGAAATCACCACAGTGATATGTCAGCATTGATCTAAAACTGCAGCATTTTATCTCAAGTTTATTACCCATTTTTGAGAATCGCTGAGATTTTCAGAGCATAATGGCAATAAAAGAAGAATTTAAAAAGCGCTTAAATGTGCATAAGTTAATCAGAGGTATCCTCAGGGGGAAAAGGAAATTTGGTAAAACATGAATTATAAGCATCATTTAAACTTACTTTGGACACTAGAGATAATAAATGGCACCATAATTTAGAAATAGCTTTTAACATCAATGACTGTAAGAGGCACTTTACTGTTCATAAGAATTGCAAAGCTACGGTGCTGAGGCCAATTTTATTAGCCATTTTTTTCTTTATAAAAGCAATCCAACCATTTCCAAACTGAGCAGACAGGAACAAGAGTTACGTGTTAATATGCAAAATGCATTTGAGTTGTGTTTTGGGTTGTTTTGTTGTTTTGTTAGATTGTGGGGTGGGTTTGGGGTTTTTTGGTTTTTTTTTTTTTGTTGTTGTTGTTGTTTTGTTTTGTTTTGTTTTTTGTTTTTGTTTTTGTTTGTTCGCTTGTTTGTTTTTGGTTTTGGTTTTGTTTTTAATAGCCAGCAATAAATTTACAAAAAAAATGCAGTCTGGAGACAATTGAATGATCATTGAAGAAGAATAAAGCCTGCTCAGATTTTACATATTTGGGAAGAGCGGATAAGAGGAGGGAAAGAGAGTCGTGCATACATCCCTATTTACTGGGGAATGTCGCAGCGCTTCCCCAGCGCAGGGGAGCCGCCGTAAATCAGCGCAGGCAGCGCGGGTGGAACGGGGCTGCCTCTCCTGGCGAACTTTTCCCAGCCGACAGCGCCCGCCGGGCTCGGGGCCGCGCGGTGCCCCGTGAACGCGCCCCTCTCCCGCGGCAGCGCCCGCAAGTGCGGCTGGCAGAGCCGGCCGGGAGCAGCCCTCGCCCCGAGGAATTCTGGCGATAAATTCAAGGGCGCCTTTGAGGAGCGGCAGCCCCGGCGTTACCGGGGCCCGGCTGCGCCGCCACCGCTCCGGGGAGCACGGACCGGCCCCGGTGAGCCCCGAAGGTTTGACCCCGCTCCCTGCCCGGCCCGGGAGCGCAAAACATCCGGACTGGCTTTACCCTGAGGCGCCGCGCGTGTGCTGCCAAACAAACGCAGCTCAAGAATTAAAATTTAATCTAATTGGTTTCAGACTACCCCCGCGTCTCGAGAATAAGAGAGATGAACATTCTTGAGGTTTTCCGTGTTTGAAACATGTCCAGGATCCTTGACACATAAAGTAGCCCTGCTTGGCAGAATGGGCTGTTAACACTGAAACTCAGGAGAAAGCAAATATCTATATTTTAATTATTTCACTCCTGGCCACTTTAGCATGACCAAAATCTAACTACGGTCCTTATCCCACATTACCTAAACGACTCCTGCGAACTCTCAGAGCTGCTGGGAGGAGTCTCAGCTCTCCAGTTTATACCCCACCAGTTTCTGGGTTGTGATGTGGTTACAGACCATCCCAAGATAGAATAAAGTCACTTGTATAATTTCCTAGGGAACCAAATTCAAGCTATCCTGGTAACAGACAGTTTGCTAATTTTCGATATTGGCAGGATTAATTCAGCTCCTGGAAGAGCCACAGCAAAAAAACCTGAAGCTGTTCATCAGAGTATGTGAGGAGCAGGGAAGCATCACACTTATTCCTGAGAGCATCCTCTGCTCCGGGATTTGACCTTGGTTTCCAGCAGAGCACATTTCCAGCGGGAGAGTTCCCTCTGGAAGTAAGGACAGAGGATGGGAGCAGTTTGTTAAGCTGAAAAAAAGAGAAACCAGGAGATGACGTAAACCTGAGTCTCCTGTGTAGGACTCAGAAACATTGAGCAAACAAGTGTGCCACTGGTTCCAAAGGCTAAAAGCTAAAATTATACAAATCCCGGAAAAAAAAAAAAAAAAAAAAAA